>OY757906.1:55513009-55547116 GCA_963585895.1 Sepioteuthis lessoniana
TGGTAGTACCTGTTATGGTCCAATCTATGCCTCAAATAGATTGGTTGAAAAATTTGTATTCAACAGGACTATGTGCAAAATAAAAACATTCAGAAACAACTACAGAAAATATGAATGTCCAGTGAACGTGATTCTCTAACCTCTTGGCATAAAATAACCATAGATAGGTTAACAGGCCATTAAAATCAATCAGTCAAAATTTGAAACAAATGTTGGATGGACAGAGAATACATCTATTGAAACATAGTGATCAAAACAAGAAAAATGAGGATACTAATCCATGAAATTATGATACAATTCCATTTCAGAATTTCAGACAATAGTTGGAAGGTTGGCTGGTTATTTGGGTTTTATGGCATATCAATCTTTGTCGGTTATTTAACACCAAATCCATTTTTATACAAATAATCAGTTCTATATCAAACAATTCAGTTTAGCATAAAAATTATCAGTTCTATTTCAAACAATTCAGTTTAGCATGCATAAACAGTTTAATTGTCAAAAACATTTCTATTTCAAGCTATTTAGTTTAGTATAATTATAGTTTTTATCCACACACAGTTAAATGTCAAAACAGTTCTAGTTCAGACAATTCAGTTTAGCATAAATACAGTTTCAATGTCAAAACAGTTATAAGTAATTCATTTTAGCAGAAGTATGCATTTTAGTTATATTTATCCCATAGATAGGACCCTATTAGGTGCTACTACTTTGGGCCAGAGTGGACCTTGGAGCGATGGCAATGAAGGGTGCACCACATTCCCCAAAGCTCCAGCATTACTGCAACCTCACCATCAAATCATTTAGTGATATATCCAGGATACCCGTCTGCAGAGGTGCAATCGGTGTATTCTACAGCCCCAGCCGACTGGGCAATAGTTAGGTGACAGAATTTGTTTTCTTATGCATAGTGATTAAACAACAAAGATGTAAATATTCAGCAAAATAATTCTAGAATAATAATGAAAATTCCTTCTTGCAAAACAGGAAAGTATTAGAAAGGCTGCGACTGAAAGGAGATATTAAAACTAAAAAGAAGTGTGTATCCACCAAAATAATTCATTGAATAATAATGACATTTCTTTCTCTTAGAATAAGGATTTTATTTTCTAGGACTTTTCCCAATAGATTACTATTGATTTCATTAATGACAAATGCCATCAGCGCTTTGGATGAGCTTAAAGCAGTTTTGATGTAAGTGTGACAAAAAATATTCTATAAGAATAAATCTTTAAGACATTCCCTGGCACCAAATTAAATGCTGAATGTGAATAAATAGCAATGTTTCTATGTCTGCCTTGTGAGTATTTATTGCCATGAGAACAAAGCAATGATTACATCTAAAAACAGAAAGTACATTTTGAGTAAGCTCACTTGAAGAGTACATATCCCATGGTTGAATGGAATAGCAACATAAAACTACTGTACTGCATATAGTTGAATGATATTTGCAACTGAAATTTTAGAAATATCCAAAGAAATGCTGAACACAAGACAACAAAAGAAGGCAATCAAAGACAGAACTAGATGTATGAACACAAAGAAGAGTAAAGTCCTGTTAACAGTCACAAATGGAGTAAGAAAGTCTTATCAGATGGAAATAAAAGCCTGCAACTACTTTCAGCAGATCCTGGTTACTGATATAAATATGGCTGATTTTATTTCAAGTGAACTAAAACAAATTCTCCTGGAAAATACTAAAAGGCAAAATCAAATCCTATCAGGAATTCCAAAATGAAGCTTTATTTTACTCCTTGTAAAAAAACTTGTAATTTTACTCCTTGTAAAACTTGTATTTTACTCCTTGTAAAAAAGCTAGTGTAAAAACTTTTTACACTAGCTCTAACTAGTGGTCTTTGACTGGAGTTAGAGTGACAGCAAGTCTTCTCAGATCTCCATGACTCTTCCAAGTATCATAGTCAGTTTTAGTTGTACATTGGTCTGGATGGTCTTAATTCTTCCTCTAATCTCCTGTTCATCCAAACTCTTTTCCAAGGTATTGGTAACTGTTCCAGGGACTCCATTTATGATTGGTATCACAATCACCTTTATATTTTACTGCTTTTTCTTCTCTCTGGCAGGATCCAAGTATTCATTTATCTTTTTGCTTTCTTTTATTTTTCTTTCTGGTCTGCTGGAATGGCAAAATCCATTAGATGACAACCTCTTTTCTTCTTGCTACTTAACTCTAAGTCTGGTTTTCTGACCAGGATTGAGTGATCCATTTGTTAAATTTCAATCTCTTGTACAATTCCTTTTGGATCACCTTTCCCGCCCATTCATGCCTAGATTTGTATTCCTTTTGCACCATTTTGCTGCATTTGTTTTTTATGGGATTAACCACTTCATCTCTGTCACCACATGACCAAAACTTCTTATTCTTCAGTGTATCATCAATTCATTATTATTATTCCATCAATTTTTTCAATTAATATCTTTAAATTTTCCTTTTTTAAAGTGTGTTCTAGCTAATGGATTCTATAGTATATATATTAGTCCTGGTGATGATAATAACAAATACTTCAATGTTTTAATTTAATATCAATGGGAGAAAATATTCTATTGGGTCCTATAACATTAAATTGATGAAATTTATCTGCAAATGGGACAAATATTATAGGACAGAGATAGTAATTCATTTCTTATTCAATCCAAGTCAGACAAAGGGCTGCTACAACAAAGTATCTGTAATAAGAATTAGACTCCTTACACTGAATAGAGAGACAAGACTTACAACTACAGTAAAAAGTAAAGTTGGCGACTGCAGTCGAGGGTAACCAGAAGGCTCTCTTTTCAATAGCTACTACACCGAGGTGTAGGGGGGGCGCTACTCCTTTCCCTGGATTGCTCCACTTTACTCTTGATACATAGCTTATATTGCTGAGTGTTAAGCAAAGAGGTATCAAGTACCATTTTTAAAGTCTTTGGTATGACTCGACCTGGGATTGAACCCCAGTCTCCTGGACCATTGGTGAACACTCTAAAACATTTTATTTTTAATTTAAATATTCATTACCAGAGAGATGAACTGATAGATGAGTGAAGACAATAATCAGATTGTTTCTATTAATGCTGTGCAATTTGTCTAAGCAATCAGTAAGTACATCAACAAGTTTGTAAAATCTGTTATTACTGTATGATATAGATAAGACTTTTTATTTTTCATAGCTATTTTCTTAGTTATACAGCCAAGATTGAACAAACTATTGTTGCAATAGTTTGGAAGATGATCAAATGAGGTATTCCAAAAGAGTGGAGCTATATTTAGCATTCTATTTAGGCACAAATCATCTTTAAATGAAATGTTATTTTTTCAAAAAAGAACCCTTAGAATTCAACTCACTTATTCCACTAAATTTTCCATCTGTCAAAGCACCTCTGAAACAATGCAGCTTCATACCAAATTATTCATAATTACAATTAGTGACTTGAAATAGTAGTATAATTGCTTGAAATATCTGATACCATATAACTGTATGAATGGTAAGTATTACATAGGAATACTTGAAACCATATATAAATCAGCGTGAAAACAAATGATTATCATTCAATAGGAATAGTTACTTGTTACTATATAAGTCTTCGCAAATAATTTGTTTTAAAGAATAGATACTTGAAGCTGTAATTGTTTACAAATGATTATAGTCTTCAGTCATATGAAACCATATAATTTCCTTAAAAAAAAGAAGACTTTTAATGTCCTCCATACCCTCTGATTTCATAATCTTCATATGAAATCTCAGTTTTGGAAACAAGAAAAATTGGAACATAGCTTGATTTGGTGAATATGATGGCTGTTGTCTGGCATTGTAAACATTTTGTTAGAAGAGTATTGAGACTCACTTCATCATATCATATTAAAACAACACTAACTCATCTAGATAAAATCTAGATTGTAGTTTAGATATCTTGACATCATTACTTTTTTGAAGTAATTTACTCAGCTGTGCACACATCTTCCTTGACATTTTAAAGCTTCAGTCTCAGTGCTTTTTGATCACACCTATAAAAACAATAACTATTGCTCTTTGGCAGGTGTCATTCTTTATTAGAATATAAATTCAGACGTCCATTGTCTTTGAGATCTGAACTGATTAATAATGACAATAATCAAATTGTCTCTTTGCAAGTGGATTAACTTTTTGTGTAAACCTTTAAACCCTGCAAATCAAATCTACTCTGATCCTATGAATGATAATTTTCCTTCTTTTTTTTTCCTGCCATTATTACCTCCCAGACACATACATACGTATGCACACAACAAAATTATTTCATAACAAAGAGGTACAGTTCAATTGAAATGCTTATTGTCTTAGTAGTATTAACACTTGGCCTTGGCTATTGTAACTTCACAACAGGTATTAATCATTTAAAAGCTTATGTGAATTTTGTCTGTTGATGGGGATATTATATTTTTCTATTCTTTTATTTATTTATCTCTAGATGAAGTTATTGTTAGGATTTTTAACTAGTATTTTTCTTCATTTTAATTTTGGTTACATCTTTTATAAATTGCAATGAAGAATAAGCTATCAATGAAAGCTAATCATATACCCAGTAGAAAAGTAAGACGAAATAAAATGGTTTCCTTGGTAGGAATGCTAAAGAATATCTGGTGATGAGGTTGTAGTTTTGGAACTTAGGGGAGTGTATAGTCATTTTTCATTACCATAACTACCAGGTCTACCAGGTAAAACCTCTGTGTGTTCCATCAATGGATGTTATAGATCTTTTTAAAAACTGTTTGTATTAGATAAGAATACTTGAAACCATATTATTGTATGCAAATTATTTTCATTAAGCATAGTTACTGAAAGCTCAGGCCATTAGCCTAATGAGTAGAGTGTTCGCCTATGGTCCAAGAGGCTGGGGTTCAATTCCAGGTCAAGTCATACCAAAAACTCAAAAAATGGTACTTGATGTTGCGTTACTTAACACTCAGCATTATAAGGTAAGGTTCAAGGGTAAAAGGGAGCAATCCAGAGAATGGAATAGCAACCTTCCCTACACCTTGGTGTAGTAGCTATTGAAAAGGGAGCCTTCAGGTCACCTTCGACTAAGGTCGCCAACTTTACTTACTTTACTTATGCTATGCTACTTTTTCACACCAGGTTTAACAATTAGCTTTTTACTGAAGTCTGAGTGACAGCAAATCTCCTCACATCTCTATGGTCTGAATGGACTTGATTCTTTCTCTGATCTCCATTTCTACCGGTGTCTTTTCCAGTCCTTTGGAAACCATTCCAATATGAAATATCCCTTCATTGCTATTACTCCCAGTTCCACTTTGACTCAGAGTGGTAGTACCTGTTAGGGTTCCCTTTATAGGTTAAATAGAACTGTTTAATCATTTACTATACTCAAAACCTTTTAACTTTTTACTTATAATTGTTTACAAAGGATTGTTTTTATTATCAGTTACTTGAAACCCCATGATTGCTTGAAATACTTGAAATCATGTAATTGTGAACAAATTATTAGTATTTGATTGGAATAGTTGAAAAATATATATTTGTGTGTAAATGATGATTTTATTATAATTAAATAGGAATAGTTACTTGATACCATATAAGTAACTTGCATTAAAGTATTGTGACTTGAAACTATTCTTGTTTATATATGAAGATGATCCTTAGTCGCATATAATTGCTTGCCAAGATTCCTTTCTACATTAAATGACCTAACAATAATTAGCATGAAATTACTAGTATTAGATAGGAATACTTGAAACCATATAACTGAGTGCAAAGTATTTGTAATAAGAATAGTTACTTGAAGATGTAATTGTTTAGAATGGATTACCATCATTAGTTACTTGAAACTATTGAAGTGCTTCACAAAGAAAAGGAGACTTTTTTTAGCATTCAATAACATGCTATAAAACCAACCAAACCAAACCCTTATTGTTGCTTCCAATATGAATTGTTCCTCACAGTTGTACAGATAACAACCTAAGTGGGTTGCAATTAAAAGAGAAAAAAACAAGCAAAATAAAGATGAAAAAATACTTGTTAAAATTAATGATGATATTGAAGGGGATGTTAGTATTCCATGCTTCAGGAACTGAAATTAATTCAAAGGTTTCTATAATCAGTCAGATTATTCAACTTAATTTCAACTACATTTGGAAGCAGGGGAAGGGTGCCACTAGTAACCTCATGTCCATAGACAATTTTCTGTTTGTGTTACTTTTGAAGATGTTTGCAAAAACCTCACAGGTTTACACACAAGAAACAACCAATATATTCACAAGCAACAATTTATTTCTTTATCAAATAAACATTCTAAATAACAATTTCTGTATAATATTGATTTGGTCATTTACTTTAAACTTTTTTATATTTATTATACAAGAGAAACACAATAAACTTGTATAAGATAAATGTGATTTATATCTATCTTGCATGTCTTGCATATATGAAACTTCAAATTATTGGCAGTATTTAACACTGTGACCTTTTTTTGTTATTTTAGCTATATATATTTTAACTCATATCTGATGAACAAAATTGGTATTTACCAAAGCTTACCTTGGCTGTCTTGTGTAGTATAATGTTTAGCAATTGAGATTAACAGATAATTGTGTGTTTGATCCTCACTCAGTGTCCAGTTATTCTGGCCTTGTGTCAACCTTAGTTAATTGCCATAGTTAGTGATAACACAATATAGGAGAATTTACTAATAAATCAACCCTCATACTGTAAAGAATAATTATGAACAATTCAGTGTCTATTTCTGAGAATGATGAATAGGGTCTTTTGAGCGCATTGGCCTTCAGCAAATAAAACCTGTTATAGCTGAATCAGTTGCCTAAGACTCTTGACTTTGTGTTTTAATGGCTCATTCTCAATGCATTAGATTTAGCTTACCTTAGTACAACTCAAGGTCAGATGAGTTGAGGAGCAATGTAGTAAGATTGTGATTAGCTAGACTTTCAAGTAGTAGCGACTGTCCACTTTGAAAAAGAGCATTAAATCCAAGCTTTTACCAGTATTTGAACATACATCTCTGGCACTAGCAGTTAAGACACGGCTGCATAGATACATCAATAATTCTATAGACGAATGAAATAAAATCATTTACATTACACAACAAATAAAAAACATATAAAGACAGATATAAACAAATTGAGAGAGATTATGTAATAGCCCAGTTAGCTGGGGCTGTAGAATACACTGACTGCATCTCTACAGAGGGGTAACACTCCCCCAATGAATGTTCTGAATATGACTCTAAACAATCTGATGGTGAGGCTCCAGTAATGCTGGAGCTTTGGGAATGCAGAGTACCTCTTCATTGTCATTGCTCCCAGGTCCACTCTGGCCTGGAATCGTAGCACCTAATCGGGTCCTATCAATAGGTCAAATAGAACTGTTTGACATTTAAACTGTGTGCAAACAAATTACTTATGCTTAATTGACCTGTTTGAAATAGAACTGTTTAGTCTTGTAACTGTGTATAAACAAATGACTGATGTTTGATTGAATTGTTAGTGATACATAGCAATACTTGGAACTATTTAACTTTGTTAATTTATGCTAAATTGAATTGCTAGTTATAGAACTGTTTGATCATCTCTGTATTGACAAAATATGTTTACTAATCATATATTTGATATATGCCTAATCTTATTTTGACATATATATGTAAAAACAAGATTTGGCATTAAATAACCAACTATGGTTGATATGCCATAAGACCCAACCAAACTAGATTATGCAAGAGAGATGAACATATTGAAAAAGAGATAATTTGATATGAGTCAAAGTTGGAATAGAATTTGCATTTTTTTTTTACAATGCAGAATATTAATTCATATGTTTTGCTATTTCTGATGAAGCCACCCCTATAGTGATACATGGCAATTTTCTATATTGTCTTCTTATTTTCATATATTGATGTATAGGTAAATAGATTTAAGTCAAAGGAATTTGTTGAGCTTAGTTAATATATTGACCAAAAGTGCAAAGATATTTAAATAGATTAGGGATTGACATATACAAGGCAATATATAAAACAAATGTATATTTTACACATGGATATGACAGAGAATAAAAAAGACAGCTGCCTAACAGTTTATTAGCGGAGGTTTGATGTAAAACTTTTCCTGTCCTCACATTCTTTGAGTTTCAGAATTTTGATATTGAATAAAATGAAATTAAATAATAATCAACATTGATTAAGAGACTCATGAACAAAAATAATTTTTACTTGTAAGTATTTATTCATGTTATATATGGATGTTCACCAAATCAGTAAAACTGACTCACCTTTGGCAACATGCTTTTATATCTTCATAAGCACATTCCTAAAAGTGTACCTGTACATGAATACAGATATATGAACAATAAATAATACATATAAAGCCCTGTCAACTGGGGCTGTAGAATACACAGAGTGCATCTCTACATAGGGGTAAAACCACCTTTCAAATGAGTGTCCTGGATTTGACACAAAGCAATCTGATGATGAGGCACCAGTCCTGGAGCTTTGACGATTGTGAAGTACATCTTCATTATCATTACTCCCAGGTCCACTCTGATCAAGAGTGTTAGTACCTGTTAGAATCCTATATATGAGTCCGAGAGAATTGTTAATTAATGTTAAATTGAATTATCACAATCAGAAAGCAATACTTGAAACAATTTAACAGTGTGCAAACAAATGAGCTTTGGGTTATTTAAGATATGTTACCTACAAACTATTTACTTAAATATCATGTGTAAACAGGATTTGGCATTAAATAACAATCAAAAGTTGATATGTCATTAAAGCAAATAAGCCAACCTAATCATTTAGTTGTGAGCAAACAATAAATTGCAATGTTTGAAACAATTTAACTGTGTGCAAACAAATGAGCTCTGGTTTGTGTCAAAAAATATACATACAAACTATTCACTAAAAAAATCATATGTATAAAGAGGATCTGACATTAAATAACCTCCAGTGGTTGACATGCCATAAACACAACCAACCAATCAACCGAGGTGCATACGATAAGTTTCCAGACTTTTTTCATATGGGCACTTTTATTGATAGTACATGCATGAAATTCTAGTCCCATTCGAAGTAATCTCCTCCGGCTGAAATGCACTTGTTATACCATTCCAACAACTTCTGGAAGGCTCCATGGAAGTCTTCTTGTGTGAGCGTGTCAATGACCTTCATCACAGCCTCTTTCATCTCCTCAATTGTCTCATAACGACAGCCTCTGAGCTTAGGGAATAACCAAAAGTCACAGGGAGCAAGGTCTGGACTGTAGGGAGGCTGAGGAACTGTGTTGATGCCCATCTTGGTCAAATAGTCTGTGACAAGGATGGAGTTGTGGACTGGTGGAAATGCCACTGACCCGATTTGAAGAGTGCTGGCCTCTTCCCAAGGAATCTCTTCCTGAACTCCCTTAAAACCTCAACCTAGTTACCCTAACCCTAACTCTTTGGCCAATCAAATCTGGTGTATTGACTTTCTTACTCCTCCCAGACCTCTCATCATCCCTCACAGATTCCCTGCCTTCCTTGAATCTCTTATGCCACTCAAAAACTGATGCTACATTCATGAGAGATGATCGAAAAGCAGTCTGAAGCATTCCATACATTTCTGTGGCATTTTTTTCAATTTTAAAACAGAATTTTATAGCAAATCGTTCTTCTAAAGTGTCAGATTGCATTTTTGAAAATCACCAGCTGTGACAATCAGGCTTTAGTAGGGTGTATTCCAATTCCTGCTGTAGCTGTTGATTTGAACCTGAAATCATAAAAATTGGTCAGTCATCTGATAAGATGTATAGCAATAACATACTGAATTTTCAAGTTTCTATGACAATTTTAAATGCATATACATAAAAAAGTCTGGAAACTTATCGTATGCACCTCATACAATTATACAAATAAGAGTTTATGTGATAAACCTTGTTAATCATTTGTCTTGAATGTTTATACTCAATTTGCACATTCACAAGTTCTTATGAATCAGCATAAATTAATGTTATCAAATAAAATATTTTAAACTACTTTGATGAATACAAAATGTAACAATATTATCTTCTTTTTTAAAACTATAGACTGAATACATAATGGAAAACTCCTTTTAAATGACAGTTGCAGGGAACTTTTGCACCTACTTTACATACACACACACATATATATATATATATATATATATACTTGGTCAAGTTTTATAGCAACCTATACAGAAACCTGTTTGAGATAGGAAGAAGCAGTTGTTTTGGCAACACAGTTTTAAGCAGAACCTGAAAATAAACACAGAAGATATATATATATATATATATATATATATATCCGGTTGATGTGCCATTAAAGATAAAGAAACCAAACCAAACCATATATTTTCACTTAAAACTATACATCTCCTCAAAGTGGGTTGGATCAAAAGTCTGTGGCCTGACCTAATTATCAACTAAATTTTGATTTTAATTTTTTATTGCATCATGTTAAATTTCAGGGATTCACAAAGTGTATTGACAAGTTAGGATATTAGATTGAAGATATGTATTTGTTGTGTAAAATATAGGCTTCCACACATATACTGTTAATGCATTTTTCTATTCAATCTGTTTGTATCTATCTATTTCTATATATTTTTCTAAGTGTTGATACCAATGTAATCTCTATTTATCTCTACTTCAGCCAGTTCATGACTATATAATCTATCTGTTCATATCTATCTAACTTAATCTGTTCTTTTTTTTTATCAATCAATTCAGAAGATGGTGATACACAAACACTAGCATATACAAAATGTAGATTGATTTATTGTTGGATTGCCCCTTTGGACACTGAAACACAGCATGAGATAACAAACCAGAGTCTTTGTGTTAACAGCTGTATATTTTGTTAGCAATGACAGATGAGAAACTTTTTCATTTGACAATTACTCTAATTATTTTGAGGACAGGTGGGCGGCCTATTAAAGTTCCAATGATTTCTGACAATACAAAACTTTTACTTAAAACATCTTCATGGATCTTTTATTGATTAGTTCCTTGCAGCAGTTTTACTTTTATCTTTATTCTTATATCCATATACAGTCATAAACAAACCTTGTCTTTCAATCCTCACAATAGTTTGCTAGAGGCAAAGTAGCTGTTATTTCAGCCACAAAATAAGCCTCAATGGATTGAAGCAATGAAACAACTGCACTAGGACAGAAGAGACTTCCCTCCATGGGGCTTCTTAAACCATATTAGGATTCTTCAGGTGGGTCTCTCGTGACCTTGTTTAGCAATGAAGTTTTTCTTTCTACCTTGGTTAATTCAGCTGTCTTCAAAATGGTGGAGATCCTGTGGCATAGTGACAAACATGCTTGACTGCAACATTGAAGTAAGCAACTTTGAACTTTTGTCATGCAATGACATTCACTCTCAGATAAATTCTTATCTTACATTTAAACTGCTTACTTATGCTAAACTGAATTTTTTGAAATAGAACTATTTTTGTCATTGAAACTGTACACTAAACTAAATTGTTTAACACAGAACTGTTTTGACATTTAACTGTGTGTAAACAAAATCTATACTTATATTAAACTGAATTGGTTGAATTAGAACTGTTTGAATAAACCTTATCCTCCCAGCTATGGGTTAAATAATACCACTACTATTCTTCTTCAAGAATGGCTTTGGCATTAAATAACCCCCAAATGCTGATATGCCATTAAACAAAGAAACTAAAACCATTGAAATGATTGATTTACTGGAATTTGAGGATGGATCAATGTTGCTGAACATTCATCAAGTTGTTTTGAAAATAATGGCTAATATTTTTTTCATATTTAAATTTTGCCAATTTCATACAATCAAATAGTTATTTTGCTGAATTTTTATTCAAAATTTTCATTGTATAACATTTGATGTATAAATACATATATTGACAGAAGATATACAAGGAGTCTCAAAATAGATGCAACTCATTGATAAGATAATGATTTATTATTGAGACAAGCACAATGATGGTCATTTGGAACATGTCCAGTAAAAAAAGGCATTCTTTGTGCTAGACATCAAATCAATATTTTCTTAATTGTTAATATATCAGCTTCCAGGACATGCAATATTTTTTGAGTTTCTTGTCACAGTAATAAATCATTATCATATTAATGGATTGCATTTATTTTGCGACAGTTTTGAATAATTTTGTCTCCAAATAAGTAGTGATGCGCAATATTTTTCCTCTCTTGTCCCAGGCATTGTGATCAAGAATTAATAGTTGTTATAGTATACTATTTTCAATTCTGAAACAAAAAGAACACTCCATTATTATTAGTAGAGTTATTAGCAATCACATGGTTCCCATGTATATTGAGACACCCTATATAAGATCCAGAAAAATATCTAATCATGAACATGAAGTTTGTTACTTTTAATTTCATGTAGTGTGCCCAATCACCTGAAAGAAAAGTGGCCAATCAATCATTATTATATAGTGGGGTAAAGTCACATGTTAAGATGGAATTAGATGTGACACTCACACAGGAAAAAAAGTTATAAGATAAATATATAACAGAAAAATATTAATAGGGTGTAGAGAATATTTTCTTAAACAATTTTCTCATTTTCATTCATCTTTTTAGATTATATATGTCTGGGTGTGTATGTGTATATATAGGTGCTTAAGTTTATGCAAGCTGGTTGTTTGGGTTTTATGGCATATCAACCTTTGTAGGTTATTTAATGCCAAATCCATTTTTATACAAATAATCTGTTCTATTTCAAACAATTCAGTTTAGCATGAGTACACAGTTTGATTGTTAAAAACATTTCCATTTCATGCTATTCAGTTTATTCAAACAGTTCTAATCCAGCCAATCCAGTTTAGTATAAGTATAGATTTTGTTTACACACAGTTAAATGTCAAAACAGTTCTGTATTTCAACAATTCAGTTTAGTGTAAGTACAGTTTCAATGTCAAAAACAGTTCCATTTAGCATAAGTACACAGTTTAAATGTAAGTACACAGTTTAATTGTTAAAACATTTTTATTTCAAGTTATTCAGTTTAGTCAAACAGTTCTAATTCAAACAATTCAGTTTAGCATAATTATGTAGTTTAGTTCTATTAAACCCATAGATTGAACACTCTCAGGTGCAACCACTCCGGCCCAGAGTGGTCCTGGGAGCAATGGCAATGAAAGGGTGCTCCACATTCCCCAAAGCTCCAGCATCATTGGAACCTCACCATCAGATTATTTAGTATCATATCCCGGATAATCGTTGTGGGGTCTTATCCCTCTGCAGAGGTGTATTCTACAGCCCCAGCTGACTGGGCAAAAGTTTATGCAAGTAAATTCTTATGAATGTGTTAATATTGATGTATTTGACTCATGTATCTACATTATGCATTTATATATTCACTTAAAAACATCATGTTTTTAGTTTAACAGTAAACTGCATCCAGTTTTGAGTCATCTCTTCATTGCCTTTACTTCCAGGTCCACTCTGACTGAGAGTGATAATACCAGTTTGGAACCCATCTATTGATCAAATATGTCTGTTGAAAAATTATTAGTATTTGATGAGAAGACTTAAAACTATAAAACTGTGTCAAAATATCAGTAGTTATGATAATAATTATACATTAAGAAAAAAATATAATTTTGTCATTGAATAACCCATTTGAGGTTGATATGCTATTAGCCCTTCTGGTTTGAATAGCAACTCAAGTTGCCCCAAAATATTTCAAGTGTGAGATTAAAATGCAACTTTAATACATATTCATTAAAAATTTTGTATTTTGTGCAATATAACCACCAAAAGTCTCTTTTGTTTCATAAATCCCAGCCCTAAAAATTATTTTAAAAAATGCTTTATTACTTCTAAGACTTTAGTAAAACAGTCATGTTTTTTAAGTATTCATGAATAAAAAACATTCTTATAAACACACTTATGCAATGGACCCTCTGTTACACGAGATCCATTTTCTTTCTTCCAAAATTTTGATTGCTTTTCGGAATGCTTTTTGTTGGCAAGCTGTTTTATTTTCTGGTCAAAAGTGCATTTTCCAGCCATTAGATTTGTTACTAAATGTGCCACACCAAAAGGGTTAAATGAATAAACCAAACCATTAATAGATACATTTCAAAGAGAGTCTGTGGTCTGACCTAGTTATTAACTGAATTTGGGTTTTAAATTTTCATTGTATAATGTTCATTTGAGAGGATTAATCGACTGCGCTGATAGGGAAGGATATTATGTTGAAAATAAGTATTTGTTGCGTAAAATAAGTGTTTTTAATCATTAGACAACAAATCTATTCATGTATCTCCAAAAATGTACAAGTACACATGTATATATACACACACACTCACAAACATGTATGTATGTATGTGAAAATGTATGATTGATTTTTTGTATCAAGACAATTGGTCTCTTCTTTTTAATTAAATGAAATTATTACCCAATTTACAGCCATTCAATTATTTCATTTAAATAATTAACTATCTTCAAAGCTAAAAACTCTCTCTCTATCTCTTTTTGTGTGTATATATATATATATATATATATATATGTTAAAAATTAAAAGCACTTTGCAAAATTATGCAGCAGACATAATTCTCTGCCTCCAGTCAACAAAGTCTTGGCAAGTGAGTGTATTAAGCTTTGTGATATTTCAAACTTGAAAATTGATGAGATGAACATGATTCTTACTAGCCAGTTAGCACAAAGAGATCAATCAACCTAGTCGACCTTTGCGACCTCTTGATCCTCTCCAGGTAGTTGAGGTAGAGGACTGTTTGGTGGGTGTGGCTCATTTAATTGCCCAACACAAGTTGTGAACTATCCTTACACTGGGAGGTCACAGTTTTAATTGTGAAGATATTCATTGTACCATAAAGGTATTTCTGTGTTCTGTGGTCAAGCATTGGCATAGGTGACCTACACACTTGGTTGAACTGTGTTGTCAGTTCAGTTGAATGTTGGTTAGATTATTCTTTGATAACGTCCACTCTAAAGTCAATGGAATTTGCACAGGCACTGTTCTAACTTGTTGGGATCCTGACACAAATCTGTGATTATCAGATTACCTACCTTCAGGTAAATAACTACATGATAATTGTTCAATTACTGATCATTTGGTATGAGGAAAAGCTAATAAGGTACTGTATTGCTCATAAATAAATATACACCTTTGAATTCTTTTTATCATCATTTAATTCTCTAAACCAAAAGTACATGGATTTTATCATTTGTAATTGTAAATTATGCAAATGAAATGGATACAAATCGGTTTTATTTATTACCATACCCTACAGTATTAAAACTAACTAAAAATATCAATATGTAGTTGTTAAAAAAATGTAAGCTTTTTTATATTCATATATATATATATATAATGGAGACTAAACACTTTAACGTTGGTATGGCAAGTGGTCTAGAAGGAGGAAAACTCCAAATTCAAAGTAGTTAAACTTAAAAAAATTGACCTTGTGTCACATCCTGCTCATACAAAGGAGTTAGGAAATATTTATATATGCATAAATATTGTCATCCACAGATAGACTGTTCCGTTGTATCACAACTAGATTAACGAGATGTTTCAGGCTGGGTTTGAAACCCAAGCAACTTTATGTCAGTCAAACATCTTACCACAGAGTTATCATCATTTTTGGCATAAGTTAAGGAATTTTGTACATATATATTCCTGGCAATATGAAGTACTCAATTCTTGAGAAGAGCTCTTGTATTTCAGCATATATATATATATATATATATATATATATATATATATATGCACTCACTTTTATTTTTGATTAAAGAGAGACACCAATTTTATTTTTCATGCTACTTACTTAAACAAGAATTTACTAACTAATTTCTGACAACTGACATTTCTTGATTCTTGATTAATTTCAATAGAAAATCATAATTATTTCTTTTACATGATGTAAACAATAGGCCTATTCTGTCTGTAATGATGGTATTCAGGCCTGACCACCAACAATGCTTTTCTTCATGACATTCAGTGACTTCCAACTGTAAAAATCATTTTCAGTATATTATTATAGTAAACTCTTGAGTACTGGATTTACATTATGCATATTAGCTATACTTACTCATAAGATAATTATTGATATTCATAAATAACTTTGTATTTGATATTTAATCTATTTATACCTAGAATATATCTCATTTTGAAAATTTTATATTACAAATACTTTCATCCTAAAAGAACCCCTGGATAGACAACATTGGTTGTAAAATATTTGTTCTTTGTCTGAACTTTTAATGAGTTATCACCTTTGTAAATCATAACATTACTTTGGATTTATTTGCCATTCATTTGGAATAATTGTAATAAGGAAAAGGTTCATCTAAGAAATGATCTAAAAATCATGAATGAATAGATTGGCATGATGATGAAGATTAAATATATCAAAAGATGTCTGAGATAGATATGATCAATGTATGTTTGACAGAAAAATAGGTATATATAGAAATGTCTATAAATAATATGAAAATAATGTGTAGATATATTTATAAACATAGGAATAAATAGTTAGATAGTAATATGGATACTTGCAAGTTGTTAAACAACCATTTATATGTGTGAATGAATATGATTAGAGAGAGTTTTAATCTCAAATCAGTATCAATTGGTAGACATCAAAATCTGTATTTTGTTGTATTTATTTATCTTTTCAAATGAGTAGATATTAGAACTAGTAATTATATTTTGACGGTACAAATGGATTTATTTGCTTTTATCTTTACACAGAAGAGTCTTATGATCACTCATTTACTTGAACATTTAATGTTTTCGTCACTTTCTAACATTACCTTCAGCTACCAGAAATGAAGATAAAAATTAAAAAGAAAAATTATTTCTATGATCTCAGCAGTTTACCATCCTGAAAGTTTTATCTCAAAAGCTTGGCCGAAGGAAGTGTCACATTTAATAAAATAAATCAGAGAATGCCATCTTTTATGAAAACAGGTCAGTGCACACTGTGATATCAGACATAATCACCAGCTTGTGATTGCCTGGAGGTGGGGGGGCAATTTCTGGGGGTCAGTCATTTACACTAGCAGCTTCCAAACTATTAACCATATGAATTACATCTGACCAACCACAAGATTTTGAATTTTAGAAAAATTTCCAAACAAAATGGATTTGTTATTAAATAACCAACAGTGGTTGATATGCCATAAGACCAAAACAAATAAAACTTATTCATTTATTTAAATGCTTTTAATTTAAGTATAAAACTAGTTGTTTTTTTTTTAATTGGGCTCATAAAAATGTGTAGAATATCCAATGTGATCCTTCTGCAAAAATGTTTGAACCAATATGTTACAGAGTATAGTCTGTAAGATTTAGAATACACTGACTGTACCCACTGCAAAGAGGTAAGACACCCAGTTCCCAAAAAAAGTTTCCTTGGGTTTGGGGCTGAACAGGAGATCTGGAGAGTGTGAACTATTTCTCCAATATTATCACTCTTGGGTTCATTCTGACACAGACTAATTGTACCCATAAGTTCCCATCCATAGGTAAAATAGAACTTTAAAAATTAATCCTTTTTGATAGGCTCCTATGTAAAAAAAAAAAAAAATCTTAAAAAACTACAAAAAATGTAAATATGAACACATAAGGAATTTGATTTTTAACCACTAGAAATTAAATAACCCTGAAGAAACTGACATGCCATTAAAATAAATCAATTTATTGGGGACAACCCTGGTCTCTTTCTATTTCAGCTAAAGTGATTTATCTCTAGTAATAATTAGCCCAGTTGGCTGGGGCAGTTGAATACAGTTTGCATCTCTGCAGAAGGATAAGACCCCCCTCAATAAGTATCCTGGATATAACACTAAACAACCTGATTGTGAGGCTCCAGTAATGCAGGAGCTTTGGGGAATGCAGAGTACCTTTTCATTGCCATTGCTCCCAGGTCCACTCTGGCCTGGAATCATAGCACCTGATAGGGTCCTATCAATGGGTCAAATAGAACTGTTTGACATTTAAACTGTGTGCAAATAAAATACTAATGCTTATTAAACTCTTTTGAATAGAACAGTTGGATCATCTGTGTAAACAAATGACTGATGTTTAATTGAATTGTTAGTGATGCATAACAATACTTAGAACTATTCAACTTTTTTGACTAATGTTTACAAACTATATATATCAGATATATATGTATTAACCATATTTAGCATTAAATAATTGATAATGGTTGATGTGGCATCAAACCAATCAAATCCAATCTCGTTACAATCCAACAATTGTTTTGAAGATGTTTTTTACCATACAATTTCAATATCATATTAAGAGTGATTATTTTATTCTGATAAAACTTAGAACAGTAAGAATGGTCAATTACTAGAGTCAAGTAAAGGTGATTCAAATAAGGAAAGCCAAAAATGACTTCATTAGGATCTGTCTACGAGGCAATTCCTCTCCAAAGAGATAGGGTCAGAACATTTTGATGCTTGCAGCAATATATTGATGGGAGAAGGTTATTTTTGTATGCAGCTCTGTACCAAAATGTGTCGGGTTCCATATTGAATTTGGTTTTGTGATTCATTTTATATCTGCAGGAAGTTAAATTCCAACAGTAAGAAGTCATAGATCAGTCTGCATAAGAAATTTATAAGAGGAAGTCATTAAGTTAATTTCTATGCATTTTATTAATTATTATAACAATTCATTTTTAACAGTCAGCATTAGTGAAATATATATATATATATGATTAACTACTGAAACAAATTTCAATCAGTAAAATAGCATGCTTTCTAAACAAACATGCAGAGTAATATCACAATATTTCAACAAAGAAATAATTTAGTCATAAGTTCTTACTCAGTTTTATTCTACTTTATAGTTTTAATATCATAGTGTGCATATATATACATATATATGTGTGTGTGCTTATATATTATCATTTGGTTTTAAATTTATTTGGGTTCAGATGACATTTGACCCCTAGTGAGACATGTTAATCTGTTTTTCCAAACTATCTTTTTCTCTCTCTTCCTGTTGGATTTTATTCCAAACGTATATATATATATATATATATATGTATATATAAGTTTGGAATATATATATATATATATATATATATATATGTATATATATATGTATATATAAGTTTGGAATAAAATCCAACAGGAAAAGAGAGAAAAAGATAGTTTAGAAAAACAGATTATATATATATATATATATATATATATATATATATATATATCATATGAAAGAAATACCTTTAAAAATTATTCTTATTTTTTTGTAATAATATTTATTTCAGCAAACCCTATATACATGTTTTTTTAAATTTTAGATCTGTATCTTCAGACAAAGAAATAATCAGAAATTTTACTGAAAATTTAGAAAAACACTAAATTCTGGCCACTGTATCTCCCTTACCCAAATTTCATTCTTCTTAATGTAAAGACCAGACCATTTGTTTTTCCTGTCTGATTGACAAATGACATTCAATTCCTGTATCAAGATGTATCAATTTTTGACCCCTCTTTCCTTTTAACATCTTTTTTATATAATGGTAAATATATATATATTTGTGTGTGTGTGTGTGTGTAGAGAAAGAGAGAGTTCTTTAACATACATAAATAAGTAAACAAAAAATTGGAAGTATAATATATATCAGCATGATGTGCAAATGGTTGAAGGCATGTTTACCAATTGTAAACTGTTATATACCATATTTCTCAGCATCCAGGATACTCTGGCCTAAAGGACACACCTATATTTTGAAAATGTAAAATAAAAATATACAATAAGGTGTCAGCCTCTTAACATGTGTTTCCAAGTTATTTGTTGGTTGCTTTGATAATATATAGATCTTTTTAAAGTTTACTTTTTTTTATTTCACAATACAGAAATTCCGTATGTTTACATGTCAAGTGTATGCTTCATTTACTGTTAAATACAAATGGTACAGGTGCATTTAAATTATAATTCCCTAGGACCACAACTGAGTCTTTTGACCAAGCAAGTCTAAAATTTGACTATACAGAGAACATTTAAAGAAATAAAAGACATACGATAGTGCTGTGGTTATTTTTGTCGGATACGGACCATGTGACATAAGTTCTGATTCTGGACAAGGCTGTCTGCATTTCCCATAGCACCACTACCATAAGGAAAAGTATGATTCCATCTTTTCTCCCTAGGTAGGGGTAAATAGGGAAAACTTTGCCCTTTAACTTTGGTTTGGCAACCAGTCTAGGAGAAGGAACACTCTGAATTCTAACTGGCTTTACTCCACTTAAAATCTAACTTTGTGTCCAAATGGTTGGGTAAATACATACCATTTTAGGTGGTGCGTTAACCAGTTGAAAACTAGATGTAATAAAGTGGTTGAATGCCAAGGGAATTATTTTTTAACAAATAATTCACATTTTCTTCATTGTTTGTGTATGTCTAGGTAAGTATAGTTTCATTTTCAATGCTTTTTCAACAAAATTTGTTTTAATCTCTTAGATTATTGTAATGAGTATATTGCATTTAATACTGACTGTATTCTTCAATGTTGCTACCCTGTATTACACTCAGCCAAACTTAGAAAATATTTATATGACATAGTTATCACAGATTTTATCAATCCATTGATGAACTGATTGCTTAGAAAAAAATGCTCCATGTTAATAGAGAATCTGATTATTGTTAGATTATTAATCAGTTTAGATCTCTCAGGCAATGGATATTTAAGTTGATAAAAATAAAGTTCATGTTTCATTCATTGTTCATTTCTATCTTGGTAAATATAACTTCAGTCTCCACACTTTTTGAATACCCCTTGCATATTTCATCTATATTCAATCTGATTATTGTTCACTTATTAATCAGTTCAGATCTCTCAGGCAATGGATGTTTAAGTTAATAAAATTAGTATTTCATTCATTGTTCATTTCCGTCTTGGTAAATATAGCTTCAGTTTCTGTACGTTTTTAACACCCCTTGCATATTTTGTCAATATACAATCTGATTATTGTTCACTTATTAATCAGTTCAGATCTCTCAGGCAATGGATGTTTAAGTTAATAAAATTAATATTTCGTTCATTGTTCATATCTGTCTTGGTAAATACAGCTTCAGTCTCCATATGTTTTGGAAAATAGCTTGTATATTATGTCTATATACAATAGTAGTGTTAGAAATAGTTTTAGCCTTCACTGGAATATCTGTATTATGACAAAGAATTCATTAGAGTATCAGTGTTTGGAATAAGGAGCACAATATCTTTAAGCTGATCATTTATGTTTGTGACATCATTAACGTACGTATGTGTCTTTATTTTACTATACATTCCACACTGTCTTCAACACCTATAAGTGGAATATCTTTAGCAGATACAGTGTATTGATTATTAGACATTTTTCTTTTTAATTCAATGAGTTTAAAAATACTTTGTTTTATGTTATTACAAGTTCATTGATTTTAATATTTGATAAGCTTTTCTGAAGCTGACACATCTGTAAACAGACAAAAAAAGATGTCAAGTGTTTGATTATGATAGCGTTATTAATTAACAAGTATTTATGAATAGATCTTTTTAACCTGTCAACATTGTTACTTCTTTTATGACCCAGAAAAGGGTCTTCTGGATATGGCACTAAACTACATCTAATGGTGAGGCTCCAGATCTGGAGATATGGGAAGAGTTGGGTACCACATCATTGCCATTACTCCCAGGTCCACTCTGACTCCAAATGGTAGTACAGTTAGGGTCCGATCCATGTGTCAAACAAATCTGTTTAAAAATTATATTTGATTGGAATACTTCTTGCCATATAACTAAATTATCTATATTAAAAATAGTAACTTGAAGCTATAGTTGTTTAACAAAAATTGATATTATTTATATGAAACTATATGACTGTGAAAACAAATGACTATTCTTAAATAGAAATATTGCCCAGTCAGCTGGGACTGTAGAATATACTGACTGCACCACTGCAGAGGGGTAAGACCTCCCAATCCTATTTACCAACCCCTCCACTTGGGCAGGATATGACACAAGGTCAGTTTTTAAGCGGAGTTTAACAGGTTTGAATTCAGAGTTTTCCTTCTCCTAGACTAGTTGCCTCACCAAGGCTGAAGAACCCAGTCTGTCCTACTATTTACCCATAGCTGGAGGGAGAATAATTGGATTCATACCTTTCCCAAGGGTATTAATGCTATGTAAAATGCAATCAGTCTCGTCCAGGATTTGAACTTGAGTCGCCGTGTCCATTTCCTACGACTATAACCATTACACCACGGGCACCTCCCAATGAGTGTCCTGGATATGACACTAAACAATCTGATGGTGAGCTTCCTGTGATGCTGGATCTTTGGGGAATGCGGAGCACCGCTTCATTGCCATTGCTCCCTGGTCTACTCTGGCCCAGAATGGTTGCAACTGATAGGGCCCTATCTATGGGTTAAATAGAACTAAACTGTGTACTTATATTTAAACTGCGTACTTATGCTAAATGGAATTGTTTGTAATAGAACTGTTTTTCACATTGAATCTGTACTTACACTAAACAGAATTGTTTAATATAGGACTGTTTTGACATTTACCTGTGTATAAACAAAATCTATACTAAACTGAAATGGCTGAATTATAACTGTTTGAGTAAACTGAATAGCTTGAAATAGAAATATTTTTTTACTATTAAACTGTGTACTCATCCTAAACAGATATGTTTGAAATAGAACTGATTATTTCTATAAAATAGATTTGGCATTAAATAACTTACAAAGGTTGATATGCCATAAAACCCAAACTACCAACCAACCTTAAATAAAAATAATTGATTGAAACCTTATGATTATTAGTATTAGATAGGAATACTTGAAACTAATCAACTCCATGCAAATTATCTATAAAAACTCTTAAGAAACAATAATTTAAAAAATATGAACATAAATGTACAATGACTGCAATTTCCTAATATCTAGGAATAAAATAATCCTAGAGTGGTTGGGATGCCATTAAAATCAGTCAATACAAAACTCAAGTGGATGGTGCTATCTGGGAAAAAGACCTCCTGTCTAATGAATGAAAATCTTGGGAAATAATGATTTGAGTGAGTGGGTGAGTGAGTTATTTTAAAGTATGTCTATAGCTGAGGGAATTGTATTCATTGTATGTTTATATCTGCTTTTTTGTGTTGTTGTGTCTTAAGAATTTTTGGCACACAATTATATCAAGTATTTCTAATAGAAATAATTTACACACAGTTGGATAGTTTCAAATATTTCTGTCTAATACGGATAATTTATGAACAGATCTATTTAATCTATAGATGTCACCCTAACAGGTAATACCACTCTGAGTGCGAGTGGACCTGGGAGTGATGGCAATGAAAAGGTACTCCATGCACCCCTGATCTATAGAACTAGAGCCTCAAAACAAGAAGTAGTCTAGTGTCATACCCAGGACACCCCTTTTTTGTGGGAGTGTGCTGTCTTATCCCTCTGCAATGGATATAGTTAGCATATCTTAAGCCTTGTTTGTGGGACAGGGTAAATTCTGAAGAACACATTCAGGAAAAAAATAAACAGCTATGATGATATTAGTCCTAGAAGCTCGAGCAGAGTTATAAAACATATATGATTTGTTCTTAGAAAGTAGAAATATTTCTAATCATTGAAGCAAGGAGCATGAAGTATAAAGAAAGAGGTTCTGCTAAGGCATGAACTTGAATTCTCATATCTTTTATGGTAGCTAACCAATTCAAACACAGCCATCTAAAAAGTTGTGATAAAAAATCATGACTGCTTTTATGAAATTAAAGATTCTCTGATAATTTTTGTCTTTTCAGTGATTATTTGGTATCGTTTATTTGATCTTGACTGTTGAACATTTCATGATTTGCAGTCTCTGTTAGTTCATTATTTTACTCTATGCACACTAATCTTTTATATGCATGCAAAAGTTTCTGGGCTGTGTTTAACATTCTTTGTCTTGGATTGTTTTTATCAATGTCATTTTGGTAAGATTTTTCCCTACAACTCTGAAAGAAAAAAAAAAGAATGTGATTGCTTAGTGCCAACAGAAATGATTCACCAAAATCAGAATGAACTTTTACACTTTAATGGATGATTCAATAAAATCCTGGTGCCATCATTGCATGAAACTACCAAAAACCAAAATTCAAAATTCAATCTAGCTATTCAAGGAAAATTCTAATAATGGCATTGATTAGCATTTTATCAACAGAATTCCAAAATTATGGATTTTTCCCTCCGTCTCCTCAATGACTTCTCCACCATCACTAACTTTTTGGTTTTCTTGTTTTTTGGGGTTTTTTTTGGTTTTGTTTTATTAACCAAAATTTTTGTTTTGGCAGAAACATGAGATTTTTTCATCTATTTTTCTTGAAATTTATTCTCATTAATTTCTTCATTCTAATCTTTTTATTAATCAACATTTTCATTTTTAATAACGCTTACTTCTTGTTTATTTTTCAAAATTTTTATTTTTTGCTACCTTTTTCTTTCTCTTGGTAAGGTTACAGCACTAAATAAAGACATTACTTTTTGTCTGAGTTTCTTAGATGAGTAATTATCATTATTAAATGCTGATGTACTCCAGCTAGTATCCTCATCATGGTTGTTATTATTATAGTCCTAACATTTCAGTTGTATCTTTCAGCCATCTGCAAGTGTTTGTCATAGTTGGTAACATTTGAAGAACTTCAAATAAAACCCTCTATTCAATCCATGAGAGTAGATTGATCTCATTCTACTGTCCATACTTAGAGGATATCTTCTTGTATTGGGTAATTCTTGCTAGTCTTTGAGATGTTGCTCATCTGGTCACTGAAATGGACTAGGATTTTTACATAGTAACCATGCCAAGGATTGAACTAATAACCACCTAATAACTCAATACACTTAAACCAATTTCTCAGAAGGATTTGGAGGGGTATCCTTGTGATGTAATGGTTAAAGCGATGGACTGCGGGACCGTAGTAAGCGAGTTCAAACTCCAGTTGTGCTATTACATTCACTTTCGGACAAATACTCTTGGGAAAAGTATGACTCCCTTATCCTCCCAGCTATGGGTTAAATAGTACCACTACTGTTCTTCTAGAAAAATGGCTTTGGCATTAAATAACCCATGCAGGTTGATATGCCATTAAACAAAGAAACCAAACCAAACCATCAAAAGGATTTGCATTATTATTCACTGATATACCAGACTAGTGGTGTAATGGAGGAGGTGCCTGTGGTGTAATGGTTACCGTCCTAGGAAGTGGGCACGGCGACACGAGTTCAAATCCTGGCCGAGATTAATTGCATTTCACATAGCACTAATACCCTTGGGAAAGGTATGAATCCAATTATTCTCCCTCCAGCTATGGGTAAATAGTAGGGCAGACTAGGTTCTTCAGCCTTGGTGAGGCAACTAATCTAGGAGAAGGAAAACTCTGAATTCAAAACCTGTTAAACTTTGCTTAAAAATTGACCTTGCGTCACATCCTGCCCGAGCGGAGGGGTTGGGTAAATATGATATACCAGACTAGTGTCTTCACCTTAGTCTTTCTTATAGTCATAATGTTTCAGCTGATAGCTCTCTAGAGGTGTCTGTGATAGAAATCTTTTGGGATATTTAAACCAAACCCTTTATTTAATCTAAAATGTTAAAATATTCTCATTCTTCTGTCCATACTTAAAGAACATCTTTTATCAGCAAATTCTTTTAATTTATCCTTGAAATATCTCTTCCACTGGAATAGTGTCTGATTTTTATAAACTACCTAGCCCAGGAAGTGAACTCATCACACTTAGTTAACTTGATCCACTTTAACCAACATTATTAGCGACTAAAGAGGACACCTAAAGAAGAGTGGCAGGTACAGTGAACAAAATGTTGAGACAATAACAACCAAGATGAGTAAAATATACAATCACTATATAATACCAGCAATAATATATTGGAAAGTCAACTAGATCATTAGAAAGGAAACTAGGAATTGCCCAGGATAACATAAGAGATAAAAGTTATTCAACAACCAAAGTAGAATTGAGCTGGTCACATAGTTTGAATGGAGGATTACAGATGATCAAAAATGTTAACAGAAATAAATGTTGTTGGAAAAGATGCAGAGATGAGAGAGTAAAGATAGATGGTAAAGACATGACAGAGATAAGCATAATCAAAGGAACTGAGAAATGCAATTGTTCAACAGTGGACTCAAAATGAATGCTGATGATAATACATAGTTTTTTATTTTATTTCGGATGATCTGATGGAGGGTAGATTTGTCCACACCAAAAGGTTATTAGTCGTCTGAATTTCTGGTATGAAGCCTGATGATTTTTATCATTCAGGGTTTTCAAACTATTGTCTTTATCTTCATTGATATATTCACAATATTTTTTGCTGATATGTCCTCCGGCCTTCTTCAGGTGCTTCTTGTCGAACTTGGGAGCCTACGTGGAACTTCAAACCACATCCTTTATTTAATCTATGCTTTAGGCATTGATTCCCTAAGCTTCTAAAGAGACAATCATCTGGAGGTTGTAGGTTCAATCCTGACTACAGGCAAGTAAGCAGGAAAACTTAACATGTGTACTCAGTTATGGTTAACAGAATCAGAGCAAGCAATATCTGTACTTTAACTAAATCATTTCTTAGTCTACTTTCTCTCTTGCCTTCTAGTGGGGAAAGAATATTGTTTGTTTCTATATTTGCTTTTTTGCTCATCTAAACAATTCACATTTCTTCTAATTTGAAACAAAGACTCGAAAATTTGAATGCTTGATTATATTTTTCTTCCTTCCCTTTTCTCCTTTATTTACTTTCTTCTCCATCTTCTGTTCAAGTCAGTTGAGGCTATAGAATACCCTGACTGCATCTCTGCAGAGGCCAAGACTCCACCAATGAGTATCCTGGATATGACACTAAAACAATCTGATTGTGAGGCTCCAGTAATACTAGAGCTTTAGGGAATATGGATTGCCCCTTCATTGTCATTGCTCAACTCTGGCCCAAAGTGGTAGCACCTGATAAGGTCCTATCTATGGGTCAAATAGAACTCTTTGATATCTAAAATGTGTTCCAACAAATGTCTTATGTGAAACTTTAGCAATACAGGACATTACTTGGAACCGTTTAACTTTGTTAACATGCTAAACTGAATTGTTTGAAATAGAACTGTTTGATTGTTTAACTGTGTATAAACAAAAAAACAGTGTACTTATGCTAAAATGAATTATTTGAAATAGAACTGTTGACATTTAAACTGTACTTAAACTAAATTGAATTGTTTGAAATAGAACCAATTTTACATTTAACTGTGTGTTAAAAAAAACAGTATTTAAGCAAATGACTGTTTTAACAAAATGTTGTGTACTTATGCTAAACTGAATTGTTTGAAATTAAGTGAAACCATTTAACTGTGTGCCAAAAAATGAGCTCAGGCTTGTTTAAAAATGTTATCAACAAAATGTATTTAGAAATCATATATTTAGTATGTATTAAAAAGGATTTGGCATTAAGTGACCAACAATGGTTGCTATGCATTAAAACTAAACCAAACCAAACCAAACCAAAACTTCTTCATTTTGCATAATTTAGTTAAATAAATAAATTCTTTTGATTTGAGTTTGACTCTGAGATCAATGGAAAGAGGAATCCTTGAAATAACATAATGATAAAAAGAGATCAATATGGATCAAAGAGTAGATCAATGGAGGTGATATTAAAAAACAATAAAATGAAAGAAACCATGATCACAGAAAATGCAAAGGGCAAATTGAATGATGTCTAAGAAATAACAAGTGTTGAAGGAAATAACCAGACAGAAAATGAAGAGATGAGAAAGTTTGCTTGTAAGATATGGCAGAAGCTAGCATCATCAAAACCATCATGGAAGAAGTGGGGAAAGTACTCTGTGGATCATCATGGAAGGAATCTGGGCAGTCCTGAGTCCAGCAGTCCACAAAAAACAGTTGCTGGGAGGAGGAAGAGGAGGAGGATGCTGTCCAAGTACATTAGGGAATAATTAATAATTATTATTATCCATCTAACTTTTGTAAATGTTAATGACCAGTTCCTTTTCTTAGTTGATTAGTTGTCCACTTAATTTTCAGCCTATTACTTGATTGTCTTGTTATCCTCACACATGGAATGAATCTTGATGTTGGCTGATTCCATCTATGCCTTCATTTGGAAAATTAATTCACCAAATTTTAATTCATTTTTTTTCTAGTTTAAAAAAAATTGTTTATGGTCCAAATGTAATAAACTTTCTTCCGATTAATCTTCTAATTTAATTTGTCACCTTTATTTGTTAAGCATTTCACTTTCTGCCATACTTTTTTTTTCACCTTTTATTTTCAGATTTGAAGGTATTCATCTTTCAGTTTAATCAGTAATCTACTGACAACATAATTTTCCTGAAATAGGCAGACAACTTCTTTATCTTTTCAAATTAGAATCATTATTCCTGTGTGTATATAGAAGAAATCGCTGTTTTAAAAGGTATATACATATACGAAAGAGTATGTTTTAGATCGTAATCTAATGGTTGAAGCTTTGGGTGAAAAAATATGAAGTCTGTTTCTGCCACTAATTTTTTATAACATCATTGATTAACTACAATACACACAGACACACAAATGTAAAAGTTTCAAAACTAAAATGTGATTTTTTTTTACTTTAAATTCAAATTAAGATTGATCAGGAATTGATGCAAGGATTATTGAAAGGGACACAAACACTGAATGTAATTGAACAGTTCCTAATTTAGAGATTTTTCTCACTTTGCGTCTTTTTCTCTCTTGTTTATATGTATATATATATGGAGAGAGAGATAGAGAGAGAGGAAGTATATTAGTAAGTTCATAGCCTGATATTCAGTTATTTTTTATCTGAAATTTGGACTGTATACAATTTACTCTCAGGGACTAATCATCATCAAGTCACACAACGCGCACAGATTTCCCAGAATCTCTCACACCATTCATCCCTATAATCCATCACTTCCGGCAGGTCGCCCAGACTACATCCTGTCTCAACAAGAGCTGTTGTAGGTAAATTCTTGTTGGTTGGCCAACACTGGCACGTCCACATGAAAGAGTCTCTAGGAGAATGTTACTCATGATTTCATTTAAATGATAAATATTTGTGTAAAATGAATTAAGATTAGGTTTCTTAGAAAAAAAATTCAATGTCATGCCATTATCTAATTGAAAAGAATTGATTAAGGAATAAACATACATTTGATTCTTAAATCCTTAATTTTTTGGAGCACGTTCTTGTGAGGTCCTGAAAATAGCCTTGTACCCTCCTGAAAAATTTCTATTAGAAGCTCTGTATTAATCTTGTCTGTGATCTTTGATAATACTTGCTTGAAAAAGAAAAAAATAACCCAGACAAACACAAGAACTGCTAAAATATGGTTTATATAAAATGTGAGTAAAGTTGGCGACCTTAGTCAAGGGTGACCCGAAGGCTTCCATTTCAATAGCTGCTACACTGAGGTGTAGGGGAGGGCGCTACTCCATTCCCTGGATTGCTCCACTTTACCCTTGACCCTTACCTTATAATGCTGAGTATTAAGTAAGGTAACATCAAGTATCATTTTTTTGAGTTTTGGGTATGACTCGACCTGGGATTGAACCCCAATCTCCATTGGCAAGCACTCTACTCATTAGGCCAATGGCTCAGTAGATTGGTAAAATAGTACAGATGATTAGTAGAATGGTGTCCAAGGAATAGCAAGCATAACAGGAAACTTTGACATCAAGAGATTTACATGGATTTGAGAGCAGATAAGAACCAACAAAAAAAATGAAATGGGTTAAAAGACAGGATTGCAAATGGTGGAAAAAATAGTAAACTGGTTCCCAAGAAATGACAAGTATAATAGGAAAGACCTGACAGAAGTTGGAGAGACGAGGTAGTGAAGATGCTGGCAACAAAGGGCTGAGGAAAGCACAATCGAGGTCATCATGGAAGGAATCTGGACAGTCCTGAGTCCAGTAGTGGACTCAGGCCTGTTATTATTGCTATAACTGATTTTTAAGTTTTGTTTAACAGTTTTATTACTGAAGCTGGTCAGAACTTCACTGGATTATGATTACAAATGACAAAAAAGAAAGAAGTAAAAACAGAATCTATTGATATGGCTGTAACTTAAAAAAAAAAATTGTTAGAAAAACAAACAAAAAGAGTTGTATTTGCAAAAAGCTACTAGATAAAACAAAAAACAAACAAAAAAACAAACAAAACCAAGATAAAAAATATAGCAAGAAAGCTGTAACATTAGGAAAATAAAATAAATGAATAATATTGGAGTAGCAAATGTATCTCCCAGTTGAAAATGGTTAGTCTGTTGGCATTGTCAGAGACAGGCTGCCATAGAAAAGTTGAAACTTCTACTGGTCTGTAGGTTTGCGGATAGGAATTCCATTTGCCACCTGCTGGCCCTTCCTGATTTCCTGCTTCCTTCATCACTTAGATATTACAGATTCCTTATCAGAAATAAAAATGGTTAAACTTCTTTCAGGGCATGATTTTTTTCACCCCATTTATTTGTTCATTTTCTTTATCTTTTCTTTCTCTTAATCTTCTTTCATCTTGTTTCCAGCATTTAATCTAACAATCTCTTCCTTCTTTCTTTCTTTCTTTCTTTCTTTCTTTTAATTTTTATTGATTTTCTTTTATCATTTTGTAATTCTTTTCTTTTTATTTTGGCTGATTCTTTTTTTATTGATTTTCTTTATTTTTCTTTCATTTTTCAAATTTTACTTAATTTCTTTGTACTTTTCATTCATTTTTTCATTTCATTTTATCCTGTCTTTTTTCCAAACTTTATCTTATTTTCATTTCTTTCCTTCCTTTCCTTTCTCTTTTTTACATTTTTACCTCTTCTGTTTATTTCTTTCTTTCTTTATTTTCTCCATTTTTTTTTTCTTTTTTCATCAATCTCTTCTACAGTCTCACTTCCAATCTTTTATCAAGTCATTCTTTCTTTCTTCATTTTTCTTGGATCATAGACCTTTTATAACATAAAAACATTGAAGATGATTTTACTTCAGAAAGCATGTTAAATCAAAAAGTGACTGTGATAAATCAGGAATTAAGGCAAGCATTACAGGCTAAATATAACTTTTAAACCTACAATGTATATGTATTGCTAATTATTTTGCTACAGAGATGCATTGACACTCATAAAGAAAGGGATTATCAGTGGTCAGGAATCAATAGACACTACTAACAGAATAGAGATATTTTTCAAGCTTTTTATTTTGAATCTTCAGCAAACTCCAAAGCTGTGCAGTAGCTTGTTAGAGAAGGTGATATCAAACAGATTATATTTGATGACAGGGTCAGTGCGTATGCTTCTTGCTTTGATTCATGGCATTGTTTTTTGCTAAATGGCTGACATAAAATATAAACAGCATCAAATATTAAAAATTCAATAATATGAATTGAAAGAAATGACATTAAAGATAGATCTACCTCAGTAAGATTGTATGCCTAGAAGTTAATTCAAAATTAATGTAAATACTATTGAATCAATATATTAAAGGTTTGGTTTCTTTGTTTAATGGCATATTAACTCTTTTTAGGTTATTTAATGCCAAATCCATTCTCTTAGAAGAACAGTAGTGGTACTATTTAACCCATAGCTGGGAGGATAAGGGGGTTCATACCTTTCCCAAGGGTATTTGTCTGAAAGTGAACGTAATAGTGCGACTGGAGTACGAACTCGCGTACTACAATTCTGCAGTCCAACGCTTTTAACCATTACACCACGAGGACACCCCAATATAATAAAGCTATATGCTTTATTATATTGATTCAATAGTACTTTCATTCATTTTGAATTTAAAAGTATGAATCTATCTATTCTCAAACAGAAAGCAGACTGGGATTTTCTAGTCTTGGTGGCCAACCAGTGTAGGAAAAGAATAACTGTAAGTAGAGAGACTCAGCCAATATATCATAGGCCAATGTACCAAAGTAAAGTTCATTATTGCCATTGTGATTATATACTTATATACATATATAAAATAAAAATTCATGACATATGTTCTGGGTTCAACATGCCTCTCTCTTTCTTTCTCTCTGTATAAGCCTGTTGATCCACACACACACACACTAAATATATATGGATATAGTGCATGTGGATCCACTTAACTAAATGGCTGGAGAAGAAACTAGACGGAAATTACACAAGAATGTTGAAAGCAGTATTGAAAAAGTCCTGGCGACAACACCCCACGAGACACCAACTATACAGACACTTGCCCCCCATCACGAAAACTATACAAGTTAGACGAACCAGACACGCGGGACACTGCTGGAGAAGCAAGGACGAGCTCATAAGTGATGTACTCCTATGGACCCCCACATATGGCCGTGCAAAAGCAGGACGACCAGCTCGAACTTACATACAGCAACTATGTGAGGACACAGGATGTAACCCTGAAGACCTGCCGGAGGCAATGAATGATAGGGAGAAATGGCGAGAGAGGGTCAGGGATATCCGTGCTGGCAGCACAACATGATGATGATGATGATATATATACATATATAATGCATAGATGTAAATAATTCGCAGTAATGTAAACATGTATATAAGTGTGTTTGGATGTATTAATAGAAATAAAGTGACATTGAAAATGAAAAATATGTCATAGAGGCTGTATGTGGATATGTATGTATACTTGCACTCTTCCACCTATCATATCTTCATATGCACTCCTATTAGCATGTATATAAATACAAATATATTGTATAGATTTAGAAAGACAGACTATATATATATATATATATATATATATATATATATATATATATATATATATATATATAATTAGTGTTAGTAGATAAAGATATAATAAAGAGACTGACAAGTGTTTGATGCTGGTATATTCCAGTAAAACATGCTTATTATCTGAATCCATCCCATATCCCCATTAACTTACACACCACCAAACCACTAGGCCACTTCCATCTCTTTCCTTTGTTGATGCATTAAGCATCTCTTGGATGATTTCTTCCTAAATCACAGAAATTCCTCACAAAGACCAAACCAAAACATTTCTGGTTTCTTTCCACTATTATCTCCAGTCAGCTTTGAAACAATATTCTTCTAGGATTCAAAATTAGTCTTACTTCAAACAGTAAAAAAAGAAATAAAAAAAAAGGTAAACTACAAAAACAAAAGCACATTCATTTTTCCTTTCTTTCCTTACTTTTTTTTTTATTATTATTTTTATTTCTTTTCTTCCTTTTTTTTTCTTTCTTCCTTCCTTCCATTCTTTCTTTTTCCAATCTCTATCCACCATGGATATGTTTCCAGTAGTTTCTCACCTTCCCATAATTGGTTGCTATAATTTGTTCTTATCATGTACAATTTACTCCACTGCAAATTCAGAAAGATTTTACATTTCATTTTCTTTTTCTCTCCTCATTTATTTTATATATTTACAAGAAATCACAACTGTTGTAATGCAAAATAAATCTAAAGAAAAATTTCATGAGAAATATGTATGTTATATATGAAATACATATATATTTATATACTTATAGATACACACACACACATTCACATATGAATGTGTTCACATATGCCAGCAGTGATATAGGTAAAGAAAAATGAACATCCTATATTTTGTGTATGCCATATTTACATTCATATGTAGAAAATATTCTTTCACTTTACATACGCACACATATATATGCATACTTGTGAGAGTGTGTATGTGTGTGTGTGTGAGACTGACAATTATTTGATGCTTTTATATTCCTGTAAAAAATGCTTGTATATATATTTATTTGTGTGTATAAAACATACACACATATATATAAAATAATGTATTTTGCTATATTTATAAATAAAGAGTTCTCAGTATCAGTGATAAAAACATATAGATGTAAGTTAGGGTAGAGTAGACACTGTCAAAACTTGGTGACTGTCAGTTTCTTGTTTCTGCCGTGATCAGTTCATAGGTGAGAAGTTAACAGTTACCAAGTGTTGTTGACTCTGTCTATACTACTCTGATTTCTTTCTCTCTGTCTCTCTCTCTCTCTCAATATATATATATATATATATATATATATATATATATATATATATATATATATATGTATACTACAAGAACTTAGGCAATTA
>OY757906.1:55547316-55564816 GCA_963585895.1 Sepioteuthis lessoniana
CCCTTATTCTCCCTCCAGCTATGGGTAAATAGTAGGACGGACTAGGTTCTTCAGCCTTGGTGAGGCAACTAGTCTAGGAGAAGGAAAACTCTGAATTAAAACCTGTTAAACTCTGCTTAAAAATTGACCTTGTGTCATATCCTGCCCGAGCGGAGGGGTTGGTAAATAGTACCCAGGGAAAATCAAAATCATTAACAATAATCTGTGAGCCTAGCTCACAAACTCTTACACCATCTAAGGCATACTCTTAGGAAAGGTATAAAACTTTTATTGAACAAGTAATAGGTTAACTAGTACCACTACTGTTCTTCTACAAGGGTTGCTTTGGCATTAAATAGCCCACAAATGTTGGTATGCCATAAAACAAAGAAACCAACCGATATAAGGAAACCTTCTGAATCACTTGATTTTTAATTCATATTTCTTTTCTCTTCATTTTCATTTATTCATTGTACCTTATCACCTTCTTTATCTTCCTCACTTTTATATTTTTAGCATCTCTTTATCCTTTCTTTCTCTTTCTCAACATATTCTTCTTTTTTATATAGTTCACTCCTTTTTTACCAGATTAACATCTTTTCCTTTGGTTTTTCTTTTTAATGAGAAGCTTATTTTATTTTTATCTTTTTTTTTTATTATCTCATACTTCCTTCTACATGTCATCATTTTCTCTTTCCTCCTTTCAGTTCACTTAAACCAAATCAAAATTTGCCAATAAACAGGAATAAGTAACAAACAACTTGAAAATCCTTGAATTTCTCTTTTTATTTACATTTACTTGTAAACAGACATTCAAATTTCCAATCATGCCAAGATACATATTTATATTTCATAAATATATATATATATATATATATATATATATATACCTTTGGCATCCTAATTAGTTCTGTTTCTCTTTATTAACCTTCCAAAGAACATATTAATCTTAAGAGAATTATTAAATTTTTTTTACAAAATTGTTTATTAGTTTTCACCTCCAGCTATAACTGATGGTCTTTCACAGGAATCTGAGTGACAACTAATCTCCACAGATATCCAGGACTGTTCTTGATATCCTTGCTTTTTTTATAGTACTGTGGTCTGGATATCTCAAATTTTCATGTTCCCCTGGTTTCTTTTCTAGGTTCTTGTGAAATGTTTCAAGGCCACCATGAAATGAGATAGATTCAGGTTCAAATCCTGGAGGAAGGTGTTTGCATTTCCCTTTCACCCTTTGGAAAGACATGAATTCATCAATTCTATTTCTAACTTAGGGTAAATTGTAGGGCAGACTGGGTTCTTTAACAGTGGTAATGCAATTGTTCTAGGAGACATAAAAAAACTGAATTCAGAACCAGGGGTCATGGGTCTAGAAAACCATCCCATAAAACATACTTGTTAGAATACTGCAGAACTCTTCCTGACATAGTGTGGGAGTGGTTCAAAGTCCTTGTGAGCTCAGGATATGTACTTTTTACACACACACACACACACACACACACATATATATATATATATATTGATGAAAAATAATTTTGCAACATCCTGATATGTTTTGATTTTTTCAAGATAAAATATATGAGTAATAGGACTGGATTACAATAAATGATTATATATACAAATTACACAGGTTTCAAAATCTGGGGTATTTCAATTAAATGTTTGCCAATAGACCTGGAGACCAGGGTTCAATTCCAGGTCTAGTTTTACCAAAAACTCTAAAAATGGTATTTGATGCCTCCTTGCTTAACACTCTTCATTATAAGGTGGGGAGTAATCCGGGGAAAGGAATAGTGCCCTCCCCAACACCCCTACACCCTGAAGAGTGCTGCAGATGGTATATTGGTGTAAATGTTATTATTCCACAAGATAGCGAATGGAATTACAGTTTTCATCTTAGAAAGTAAAATTGGCAACCCTTGTTCAAATTCTGAACCGTTTTTATTTACCTTCATCCAAGAGCTCTTGGAAAAAGCATGAATATATTTCTACTCACCCCAGCAATGGGGTGAGTAGAAATATATTCAACTTTAGTATGACAACAAGTCTTGGATAAGGAAAATTCTCTATTCAAACTAGCACTACTCCACAGAAAAATTGACTTTGTCTTTCATCTCGCTTATGACTGAAGACCTTAGCATATATAGGAACCCAGGTAAAAATAGGCATCTCTCTTCAGGGTATTGTATTTTAACTTTCAACCAGTGTGTGTGTATATATGTATACATGATATCATTATCTGCATGGATGACCCACCAGGACTAAATGGTTTTTATCACTTATGTTATTTCAGTGATGAAACAGAAACCAAAACAAATGAAAAATAGATGATTTTAAATCTACATAAAGACTTAAAATTTGTAGACATCAGGTCATAACACAAACTCAGGAAGGTACTTTCCAGTGGCATAAATTCTTAATTCCAAAACTACTATTTTTGTTCTTCTCTTTCAAGACTCAGAAGCTGAAAAGGAAGTTTTCAGAAAATCTTTAAATCCTTATTTTATTTTTGATGCTTACATACTTTGTCTTTTCAAGACCTTGTTCTCTTTACTTGTTACTTTGTGACTCACAAATGAAGAAAGTATTAGAGAAAAGAGAGAAATAGTTGAGTTCTGACCTGAGTCACCCATGAGTGTAGAAGTCACAACTCTAATGTGTAGAATAAACAACAAGAACAACATTTAAAAGTTCAGTGGGCCCAGCGGGCAGACACAAATAAAAAGGGCAGTAACTCAATACAGATCCCTTAACATCTTAAGTAAGCCAGTGTATACCCATACTAATATAACCATTCACAGGACCAGCATCTAATCACTGTCCAGAGAATGGACTTAGCCACTTGAAAGCTACGGAATGCCCCAATGTTCATATAATCTCACCTCAAGTCGTAGCTCATTGCTTCTTTATGCAGATGAGTATTTACTCACAGCTAACGAGCATTAAGAATGAATTTCAACAATGAGTTTAATCTTTTGTGTACCCTATTAATTGTATGGTGAGTTCAGTTCTGTCTTCTCCCTTATTTGTGCAGTGAATTCAATCCTGAGTACTTCTGCTATAGTAATGAGCTCAAACCTAAATAACCTAAGTCCTGTCTGCTGAAGTTGTTGAATTCATGATTTCATCTCTGCAGAGGGGTAACCCCACCCAACTCCATTCACTCAATGAATGTCCTAATATGACTCTAAACCATCTGATAGTGAAGCTTCAGTCGTAGACCTTTGGGGAATGCAGGGTACTCCTTCATTGCTGTTACTCTCAAATCCACTCTGGCCTGGATGGGTTGTACCTGTTAGTTTCATTTATAGATCAAATCGAACTATTCAATGATTTCCAATATTTTAAACCATTTAACTGTGTTAAAAAAATTAGCTCTGGTTTCTTTAAAAATAATGTTACCAACAAACTGTTTCTTAAAAATCATATTTATAATATATATGTATAAATAGGATTTGGCATTAAATAACCCACAAGAGTTGATATGTCATAGCACATAACCAAATCTAAATAACTTATGGGTTATATAGTGAGTTCAGTCCTTGGTAATCTATTATTTGTATAAGAAGTTCATATTTCCTTTGTTGAAGTCATGTGCCAGTTTAATCTTGATAAATCTATACAAACACCTTTATGTAACTGTATTCTAATGATTAATTATTCTTTTTTCCTTTATTTTTCAGGTAAGTTGAAGATGATTCTTTCATAAGGAGTTGGATACCTGAAAAACAAGAATTGTTTTCTATAATAATAAGTATTTTTGTATTTTTTACTTACTTTAAAAAAACTTAAATGAAAATCATTGCTCATCACTTAACTATGTCCCTCATCAAATTTATTTCTAAGCAAATTAAGAATTTTGTGGTCTGCATGCCAGATATATTCAGTTTTGATATCAATATTTCCCAAAAAGAAAAATTATCTTCAATTTTTTTCACTTTATAATTTTTCTAGCATTTTCATATATTTACTTTTTGTTTTAATTTGTCTAATTCAGGGGAGGGGTTGGAGGGGTGAGTCAGAGAAAATCTGATAGTGTAAATATTTTGCTATAATTTTTCTCATGGAGATATTTAATCTGAACAAAAAGTTCATTTCTATGGAATCAGAGGTCTTTTTTCTGAAGTCAAAGGTATTTTTCAGTTTAATTAAAGATTATTCCTTTTTAATAAAAGACTTTGCTCTGGAATCAAAGGTCATTCCTGTGGAACCAAAGACCTTTCTTCTCAAATTAATGATATTTCATTTGGAAACAAAGGTCATTCCTCTGAAATCAAATGTCATTCCTCGGATCTCAAAGATCTTTCTCTGGAATCCAAGATCATTCATCTGTAATTAAATACCTTTCTAGAAGAACCAGAGATCTAGAATCAAAGATTTGAGGAGGCTGGAATCAAATATCGTTGCTCCCAAATTCAAGATCTTACATCTGTAAAAAAATGGGGGTTTTTTTTGTTTTTTTCTTGAGGAATCAAAGATTTTTTTTATCTTGAATCAAATATCTTTCCTCCTAAATCGATGATCTTTCATTGTTTGTCAAAATCTACAGCATCAAATATTTGGATTTGAACCAATTAATTTTTTGTCCGAATCTCATTTCTTCTTTTTCAGTGGTAATCTATCATTATAGAAAGATGTTTATGCTCCTTTTTTTCTTTTTCTATAATCACTACTTGCACTGCATTACCAAACACTGTAGTTTTTTTGATTTCTTGTTATTCAAACTGAATCTGGCTTACATTGCTTTGATTTTGTGTCTTTAACTGTGAGATAAATATTTAAAAAGGGAAAAAATAAAGGAAGCTAAGGTTGTTTTCCAAATCACAGACACATGAACACACACACATAAATTTATATGAGAAGGGCAATAAGATGCAGCATATTTGCCAAAGAAAAAAAACATTCTTATAGATTTTGGCAAACTTCAAATTGGCATAAATTTTCCCTTAATGAGAAACTAGCAAAACCCAATCTTCTAAATTATTGGAATTCCTCTATTATTCAAAGAATTAACCTAAAGATTGCTGGAAATATTAAGGTTATTTACTAATCTTACATTAGTACACCACAAAATCAGTTGGCAAATAAATGAATCAGAAAGATCAAGTTATACTAATCTACCTATCTATCAAATCCAATCTATTCATTATCAACCTATCTCATTCCATTCCATTCCATTCCTATCAATCAAAATCTGTTCATAATTTAGCTAGCAACCCACTTATCTATCTAATTCCTGGTTAATTATACATCACTAACCCAATCTTATTTTTACATTCATACATTGATATACAATAATAAAAAATTGAGCTGAATACAACTATTATTGGTTTGGTTTGATTTATTTGTTTATTGGCATATTAACTAATTTGCTGTGTATAAAATGCTGAAATTTGATGCATTTAATTCAAAGGTTTAAATTTAACTATAAATGTTTATATTTTCAATGTTCCATTGCATATTTTATTTGTCAATAATCATTTATTTGTAGCTAGTTATGATATCAAGTATTCCTATCAAATACAAATAATTTGCATTCAGTTGTATGGTTTTAAGAATTTCTAATTAATAATCTATTCAAAGTTTTATGGTTTCACATAACTAATAATAATGCTTGATAAACAATTATGATTTCTTGTTAAATGCAAATAGTTTGCATACATATAATTTCAAGTATTTCTATCAAATATAAATAATTTGCGCACATATAATTTCAAGTATTCCTATCTAATACAAATAATTTGCACACATATAATTTCAAGTATTCCTATCTAATATAAATAATTTGCACACATATAATTTCAAGTATTCCTATCTAATACAAATAATTTGCACACATATAATTTCAAGTATTCCTATCTAATACAAATAATTTGTGCACAGATCTCTTGGGTGGGGGGTGTCCTCATGATTTTATGGTTGAAGCGATGATCTGCGGAATCGTAGTAAGTGAGTTCGTACTCCAGTCATGCTATTGCATTCACTTTTGGGCAAATACCCTTGGGAAAGGTATGAACCCCCTTATTCTCCCAGCTATGGGTTAAATAGTACCACTAATGTTCTTCTAGGAGAATGGTTTTGGCATTAAATAACCTACAAAGGTTAATATACCATTAAACAAAGAAACCAAACCAAATAGATCTCTTTGACCAAAGCACATACTACAACTCTGAGTAGAGTGAACCCTTCTCCACACCAGATGCTTTTTTAACTTTCTACCCAGCAAACCTTTTTTTCTGAGGTGGTCTTATTCATCTGCAGGAGATAATGCCAGCATATTCTAAGCTCTGCCAATAGGGAAGAATCTTTATTAAAGGTTTCATTTATAATCTACGAATAACTAGCAACTAATGCAACCTGTGATGTCTATAGTAGAATTAATTATTCACAGAATTATATGAAATTCGTTTATATCCATGTGTGTCAAATGAGGATTGTTTTCATAATATATATTGGGTTTCAGGCATCTGCTGAAACTCTTGAAATGTATCCCATCACCAATAAGAAGGGACTATTGTATGTCTTCTTCAAGTAGAAACTAAACCAATCATGGTATTTTGGGTTAGTTGGAAACTATAGATCATTTTGAAGATTTGGTTAACTTCATTATAATTAATTAGAAATTGACAAAAATTGTGAGCAGTTTATTTAAAATGTTATTGAGAGATAGAAAATCCCATAATTATTTTCCCAGATATCATTGTAACAAAAATTCAATCAATATTTTCAATATTTTTCTTGTGTAACTTTGATTCATTTTTTTTTTTTTCATAGTCTCATATTCTGAAATTCTTCAAATCCTTTTATACTGATTTTTCAAAAATTCATGCGAAAATTTAAAAACTAACAAAACTCCAAAATTGAAGTATCATACAAAAATTTAAATTTTGTTAAAAGATGTTATGGAATATGTTCCCTGTAGGTAAGGCTAAAAAACCACACAACTTTAAAACAAGTAAATGAAAAAAAAAAAAAGTTATTATATATAAATATGAGAGTTTATTGAAGAAGATAAAATTATTTAATAAAATAGTCAATGATGAATGTATCACTGAGTGGGAATGCTCACCATTTTGACAAGGCTTAGAATTTACTGACTGCACCCCTGACAGATGGTTAAAACAACTCAAAAAAGTAGTGTCTTAGCTATGATACTAAACTACATCTGGTGGGTGAGGCTCCAGCTCTGGAGTGCCAGAAGTATCCCTTCATTGGCTTTTGGATAACTCTGAACTGGAGGGATAGTGCCTACAATGGTCCTATCTCTAGGTCAAAGATCTGCTAGAAAATATTAATATTGGATACTCTTGTAATGTGGTTCTTGAGTTTTAAGAAACTGGAAATACTCTCCTATTTCCATTGTATAAAGAAAATGGAAGTATCAGCCCCACCATTATTATTTGTCAATAGAAAGGTTGTAGGACTCTCTCCTGGGAGCTGATATGTTGAATTTATTACAATTACCTTCCCAAGCAATTGTAACAAATGCTTGAAACTAGATAACTGTGTGCAGACAAAGGATTATCATTATTATATAGGAATTACTTGAAATCATATGATTCTGAATAAATTATTAGTATAAGATAGGAATGCCTAATAACATGTAAGATAGGAATGCCTAATAATATGTAACTATGTGCAAATAAATAAGTTTAATTGTAGGTAAACAAAAAAGTACAAGTAAAAGAGATAGCAATTGAATGTTGAAAGTAGAGTTAGGATTATTGAATAAAAATTCAGCATGAAATAACTCACAAATATTTGATATGCTGTTTAATAAACAAAACTAGATCAAATCTGAAAAGGAAGAAAACCCCAATGTATGAAATTTTATTTTTATAAGGAATAGAAATGTATGGAGAGGAAAAATAAAGTTAATTTTTCCATGAGTGTTTTTGTTTTTTTAGAAATAACAAAAAAATAAAGACCAACTTAAATAACAGCAAAACAAAGACAATTTTTTTTCTTTTTTTGGAAAACTAATGAAGCAAATATTTCACCTAATAGAGCAACTTTGTAGCACCAACAGGCTTATTCACTGAAGCAGACAATAATCTGGTAAGGAAAGGTCAGCCATCTTAGATTGGTTCTGTTGCTGTAAACTGTCAATTGTACACAGCAATGACTACAAGCGAGGTATCAATAATCTAGCCCAAAATTGCTTCAAGCACTGCACACAGTTAACAAGTGAGCCTGTGAACTGGTTGACAAGCTATGTTGATGTGAAAAGATTAAAGGCAAACTATAGGGAAATTAGTAAGTCAAGTGAATGGGATAAAGGTCTGCTACAGGTGTTCAGTGATTAGTGTCAAAGGAAAAAAACTATTAGTAATAAGAGCAGTAATAATACTCTTGACTCTTATATACCTATTATTAATATATTACATGCATTTATAACTTTAACTTTTCCAAAACTTTTTGTTGGTTTTTTTGTAGAGTTTGCCATAAAATAAGGTGAAAATATATGAAGAAAAAATAACATGCCTGTTATTGGGGAAAGGAGAAAATGTACTGATTTATTTAATGAAACAGGAGAACTGTACAAGGGAGGCAACTGCTTGGGTATTCAAACCTGATGTAAATCTTTTAACATCCTCTCATATTACTATTTCATTTATTCCAAAACATGTAAGAACACAAAACAAAAATGAGTCCAAATGAGTCTTTTGAACTTTACTATCTTTAATTTAGTCATGAGTTTTGTCATCATATCAACAATCATGTTTGAGGTCGGACAATAAACTATATTTTCTGAATGTGCAATGCATTTGCGATAAAACGGTATTTGATGTTTATGTGTTTGTCATATTTACAGAGTCTTCTGAGAGTACTATTACACCTTGGTTATTGCTTAGTATTTTTACTGGTTCATACTAGTGTTGAGGGTCCATCCAATTTAGCAGCTGAATTAGATATGAAATCTATTATGTTGTTTTAGCTAAAGCCATATACTCAGCTTTACATGTGGATAGTGAAACTGTAGGTTACTTCTTTGATTTCTATGATATAGGTGAGCTGTCTTTGCTTAAAGAAAAATAAAATACTGTTGTACGGCATGAATCACTCTGATCAGATGACCAATCTGCATCACTTTAAGCTAAGTTCCTAAGTTCCTCACTTTAGTAATAACACATTTCATAATTACTGATATCTTCAAATATGTTTGGCCACTACCCAGTATTGTTAATGTGGCTCAGATAAGAACTGGGATAATTTACCTACAGTATAACTCAAATCTGATCAATTGCAAGTCATTTGGTAGATCAGACTACTGAAAATTTCACTATATTTCTTTGAATTAACAGGATCAGTGCTGTTACTATGATCCATCTATTGTTCTCAGTTTGCAATTTGACAGATCAAAACTTTCCAAAATCCTTCCTATATATTTCTTTTGACTCATTTTCACACAAATTTATGTTATGTAAAAGTCTATCCCTAGAAAACTATTAAGTTCTCTCTGATCTTTCATTTTAAATTCTGACATCAACATTTTCTTGATGATATTAAGGGAAATGACTTCGTCAGCTGCAATGATTAAATCATCAACCCTGGATAAGATTATTATACTTTCATTTTGTTTTGTAGAGACATAGTGATCTGCTGGATTTTGTATAAAATCATTTCTGTTCAGACATTCATGTAAAATTTTGTTTCAGTTTCTGCCTGATTGCTTTGCCCTATTTAGGGATTTGTTTAACCTATAGACGAATCTATTATGTCTATTTGTTTTTACTTCAAATCCTTGATGTTGTTTAACAAAAATTTCAATTAGTGCATGTAAATACACCATTGTTACATGCATCTGGTGGACAATCAGATTATATTGCACCACTATTTTCATAAAGATGCATATTGAGGTGATGTTTGCTGGAGAAGAGAAAGTTTCTCTATAGTCTAGTCCCTTTGTTTGACTGAAAACTCTAGCAATGAATCTTGCTTTGTTGCTATGTTCTCCTTTGTGGCATTTACTGCTTAGTGTCCATCAGGTAAATGTGTCTGTTCAAAAATATTATTTTTCTTTAGGGGTTTTATTACCTAATTCCAGCAGTGTGCCGAGAAAAAAGTTTTCAGTATATTACATGTGGCTCTATAACAGTGATCAATGTTCATTAATGACCTGTCCCTGTCATCTTTATATAATCATTTAAGTATTGAGGAGCTCTTCTTTCACTTCTGGGGTAATCCTGAAGTTTATTATCTTCCTCAGTCTGTGTATTGTCTTCCAAATTGGATATCTTAATTGGTGGGTGTGGAGTTAAAAATGATTTCTAGTTTTGTATACACTTCATTTAGAAGAAGTCTTCATCAACATCATTTCTTGGGTAAGTCTGAGTCTGTTGATTAGTCATGTAACTAATAAATTTCTCTGGCCTATACATGAGAATTCTTTTATTCTCAGGATGAAAGATTAAATATGAAAGACTATTTTTGTTTAATTCAACGAATTTCACATTTCAGATCTAGCTTTTTCTTTAAGTTTTTATAGGTATATCATGCCAATCCAAAAATACTAATATTTGAGAGGTCAGGATTCCTTTCTTTTATCTTCTAGCGGGGAGTTTATCTCAAATGTTTTAGGCATCTGTTTTAGATTTCTGCAGATGTTGTGACAGCATAGGTCCATAAGCTTTTAGGCAAATTAATTTTAATAATCATGCATCTAGCCATTTCAAGAAGGGTTTGTCAATTCCTTTCTGTTACTCCATTTTGGTGGGATGAACAGAACACTAAAGTTTCATGTCAAATAATATTATCAGAGAGTTATTTCTGGAAATCATTTGATTTGAAAACTGATCCATTATCAATTCTTCGGGATCTTATCCCTCCATAGTTGGCAGAATCAGTGATAAATTTCTTGGTGGTAAATACAGTTTCATTTCTAGACTAGAGAAATTGTGCAAATGTTGCCCTGGAAAAATCTTCAATGAATGTGATAGCATATCAGTACCTATTTATATCTACTGGCTTGATAGGATCATCTAAGTCAGTGTTTCCCAGTTAAAAAACTGATGTTGCTTGACTTTCAGATTGATTATTTCAACTCTGGGAAAATTTTCCTTGTTTGGAGAGCCTATTTTCTCTTTGTCATTCCTTCAACCACATTTGGTAATTTCTTAATGTCATCATAATTGCATATATAGTTGCCCCATTTGCTGTGTCAAACTTAACAGAACATATATCCAGTAGATAGGAAGGTATATATAATGCTCTTTTTAGAGATACTGTGACATGGATACCTTCAATATCCACAAGCATCAGCCCTTGTTAATACTACACTGCTGGTCTTGGTCCCATCAGCCAGCTCTATAAAGTGGTTTTCAGATTGAAATGAGATATTAAAATATTCCCAACTTTTATTATAGGCGAAATAGCCCCTACATCAGCCATAAGTCTTTTATGTACTTTTTTCCATTATAAGTGTTAAAAACAAATGAACTACTTTCTTGAGTGTATCTCAGCTTTTCTATCTGCATGATGCCTTTGTATAAGTCAGACTTTTACAGTAGTTGCCCTTTTGTCTCTTTTTCTTATAATTATTTGGATATACTCTTGTCATGTGTACCTTTCCATGACATATAGAATACATTAATTCTTATTGTTGTCATTTTTGAAAATGAATCAATCAATTTCATGATATTGTCGTCACTTGAGTTGTGACAGTATTCTTTGGTATTTTCCCATATCTCTTTTGTCTCCATTCAGGTTTTTGCCTAAAATAGAATCTTTTAAACCTAACGTGCATTAATGGCCAAGAAATTTTGTTTGCCAAATTTTGTATTTGGTCTCATCTTCGTCAGATAGCAACCTGTTCCATAAACTTCCATTATCCTTTCCGCTGGGCCTATAACCTGTTGAGTTTTATATGTCATGAAATAAGGATAAGATAAGGTAAAAATATACAAAGTTGAAAAGAACGTGTCTGTTATAGTTGAAGGGAGAAAATAAATTGATTTATTTAGCAAAATAGAAGAGCTGTACAAGGGAGACTACCACTTGGGTTGTCAAACATGATGTACATGTAAGATGAGTTTCTGAGTTTTAAAATACTATTTTATATCTTATCAGAAGTTAATTCTTCATTTTGATTTCACCCTTGTTGTTTTACTTGTGAGAGAATGACTTAAAATATTTGAATAAATATTAACAATAAAATCAAGAAATATTAACTAAAAATGAATAATAAAAATAGATCATTTCAAAAATCAAGCAAATTAGGTTTACTCTTACTTAGAAAACAATCTGATGTAAAGAACTGGAAGGATTAAGTGGCAATATGATATATATATACATATATACATGCACACTTTCAGACAGAGTTCCATTCATAAATTTATATACACTATCTCAAAATTTTTACAATGAACATTTTACAAGAAATTGTTTGTCATTTCTCAAAAATGTTCTGGGTAAAGCTACTGAAAAATCATTAAAGGTTTCAGTCTTATATATATATAAATAGTAAGTTGACGACCATAGTCAAGGGTGACCTGAAGGCTCCCTTTTCGATAGCTACTCCACCAAGATGTAGGCAAGGGCGCTACTCCTTTCCCTGAAATATATATGTATATATACATATATATATATATATACACACTTCCCTGTGGAAAAATTATTGAATTAGCACATATAGGGGATGTTCACTTATGATTTTTATTTAGCAGTAAATAAACTAACAACAAATAGAATGTAAATTTAAACTTGAAGTTTTAAACCAGCACTGCACAAAAGTCCTGAAGTATTTTTATCATACTTTTCACAGACAATTTCTTATTAAACAATGTTCATTAAATACGAGGCATTTAAAATTGTCATAGACTCTTGAAAATTCACTATGTTATTGCTATACATCTTATGAGATGACTGACCAATTTTTATGATTTCAGGTTTAAATGAACAGCTGCAGCTATGCAATGAAATTCTGTTTCAAACTTGGAAAAAATGCCACAGAAAAGTATGGAATGCTTCAGACTGCTTTTGGACCATCTTGCTTGCATTGAGCATCAGTTTTTGAGTGGCATAAGAGATTTAAGGAAAGCAGGGAGTCTGTGAGGGATAATGAGAGGTGTGGGAGGAGTAAAGAAGTCAGAACACCAGAGTTGATTGACCAAATAAAGAATTTCATGGATAAGGACCGTCATGTGTCTATAGAGACAATAAGTGCACAGTTTGATGTCAGTGTTGGAACTGCATACACAATTATTCGCGAGGAACTGAAGATGTGGAAGATTTGCGCAAAGTTTGTCCCAAAGATGCTCAGAGAAGATCAGAAAGAAAGACGTCATGACAGCAGGGAGATGGTCAAACTGATCAATTCAGATTCCGCAGTTCTTGATGTTCTGGTGACCTGCGATGAAAGCTGGATCTACTGCTATGACACAGAGACCAAGAGACAGAGTTCCCAGTGGAAGCATGCTGGCTCTCCCAGACCCAAGAAGGCCAGACTGAGCAAATCAACCCACAAACTTTTGATGATCCTTTTTTTTGACAGCACTGGCATGATCTACATGCACTGGGTTCCCACTGGACAGACAGTCAACAAGGAATACTATGTTGAGGTTTTAAGGGAGTTCAGGTAGAGATTCCGTCGGAAGGGACCAGCACTCTTCAAACCGAGTCAGTAGCATTTCCACCAGGACAATGCACCAGTCTACAACTCCATCCTTGTCACTGACTATTTAACCAAGATGGGCATCAAGACAGTTCCTCAGCCTACCTATAGTCGAGACCTTGCTCCCTGTGACTTTTGGTTATTCCCTAAGCTCAGAGGCTGTCGTTATGAGACAATTGAGGAGATGAAAGAGGCTGTGATGAAGGTCATTGACACGCTCACACAAGAGGACTTCCGTGGGGCCTTCCAGAAGTTGTTGGAATGGTACAGCCAGTGCATTGCAGCCAGAGGCAATTACTTTGAAGGGGACTAAAGTTTCATGAGTGTACAATCAATAAAAGTGCCCATATGAAAAAAGTCTGGAAACTTATTTAATGAGCATTGTATTAGTATACTCATTCACTTATATAAATGTACTGATATATATACATAGTCATTACATGTAAAATGCACACACGCACAAACACACACACACACATATATGTATATATATATATATATATGTATTAATTAGGAAGAGAAAAATAGTGCTCACACAACTAATTCCAGTATTTGTGGCCATTTTTGTTTTCTATTTTATTTATATTTTTTTAAATATTTTGACAAAGAGCCACTTTCGTAATCTGCTGATGATGATGTAAACAAACACTGAAATTGTAGCTGAATTATCTACCCCTCTCATCTATTCCAAAGAGGAGGTGCTGCCTGAGGGTTGGGAGAATTTTTAGTTTGAAAATAAATCTTTTCTTCTCAATTTGCCTGAAGAGATTAACAGTAAGATACAAACACTGTCTCCCAGTTTATTATTAACAAATAAACATTTTTTTATAATGATAGTTTAGGCTGACATAAGGCAGCAAATAGTGAACACATCAGTTAGGACAAAACGTTTCAGGCTCCCAATGTGTGTCAGTATCACTATAGTAATAATTATGTGCAACACTGGCTTGTCAAGAATTTAGAATAGTTTTGATCAATAAATCTAGCTTGTTGACCATTACTCTTCAGTGATGCATCATTTCTAAAACGTTTCACTTAGTCGTGCACAAGGCTACATGTGTGGGGCACTCAGTGTGAATCAAAATTGCTATAGAAGTATTTATCTCTAAGATTAGCAAGCCAAGAACTACATGGTGAGAAATTCTCTTGACTAAGGCAAATTTAGTCAGTCACAAGTGCAGCTCTTCCAGTGTGAATCAAATTCCCTCACAGTGAGAATAGCTTATTAATCTCAACTCGATAGCAAAAACATCCGAGTTAGTTTTTCTAAATACAAAACTAGATATACAAAGATCATTTCAATGGTGATTATGATGATATTTAAAACAACCATTATGTTTTCAATTAAAGTTTTGGAGACTTGATATGATTACTTATTTCTGATTTTTTTTTCTTTCTTTTAGGGCAATCTTGAAATATGATATTTTTTCATGCATTAGTTTAAAATAATAGAAAGTAATTCTTTTTTGTTAAATTCCAATGCTGGCTGTGTTCATCTGGAGGTGGATGTGATATGGACTTGCAAAAACTTTCTTCTCTTGGGATGAAAAATCTTGGGACACAGCCAACTCAATTATCAAACTTGGGTAATTTAAGAGAGAGGGAAAGAAGAAAAAAAGAAAAAAGTAGGTGCTACTCTGAATTCTAAGCTAACAAATTTAATCTGCATCTATGCTGTAATTCTTTGGGTTTGTGATCTATCATTCTGACAGATGATTTCTGAATCTTTGATGCTTACTCTTCTTGTCCTTTGGCAATCATTTTACAGAATGGACCGCTTCATTTCATCTACTGTAGACCCAGTGTCTAGTTTGGAAGATACTTTTCTTTATACTGTCTTTCCCATTCCTTAACCATCTTGATTCAATATGCACCCCATACACACACATTCATATGTGCATATATATATATATATATATAATATACATTTCTTACTTATCTCAATTCAATAAAAGTATATATATATATATATATATATACACATAAAAACATGCATTTCTTACCTATCTTCATTTCACACACACATACACACACACACATACATTTATATGCATACAAGTATATATATATATATATATATATATACACACACACACATATATTCACATACATACAACCACATGCATGCAAGTGTGCACACACGCATGCATAATAATAATAATAATAATAATAACAATATTTATGTATGGATATGGATTGGCACTTCTGCTTTGGATCAAAGTATCATGGCCTGCCCTTTCTGGCAAGAAGCCAAAAATACTCAAAGTCCATTTCCTGGGAGCCTTCCCCCACAGGCTGTGCTTTCCCACTGCAGCTAATGTGCACACTCAAGGTCAGTGGCTGATGTCTGAGGCATGCTAATAGGGGTGGAAAATTTCTGAAAATATTCACATGTATTAGTGAGATACCCCACTCTAAACTAGACATCATGTCACATTTCAGCCTTATGAAGAGGTAGATAATTCAATTGCTCCCTGTTTAACAAGACTACAGAGTAGAGTATCTGTATATATGAAAATCCAGTGAGTATTTTAAAGCAGTATTAAATATAGTGATATAAAGAGCAGAAAATTTGATACTTCCTCAAAAATAAATGTGGGATAAGAAAAACTAGATGTATAAATATACTGATGATTATTTTTATTATTTGAATATTTTTCTAAATCTGATCAGATTTACACTGGTACAGATTTCATGAAATGTACCTTCCATCTTATAGCTTTGCTTCTTTGGTTAAGGAAGATTTTAAATTTATACCAGCTTTGCCTAGTCTGACACAATGAACTCTGTGAAGATTGTATGCATGTGATAGTATTACAAAGTTAATCTTAAATTTGTAAACCACTTTAATAAGGCTCACTTCAAGTGGTGTAATAATTAGCTAACTAAAGCATAGCTAGTGATCAATTTTCATTAGATTCCCTGAATTAACCTGAGCTTAGTAAATAACAGGTGCATTATGTAATATAATAGCTGAGGAGATAGACTAGCTGATCATGGTTAGTGATTCTTACTTGGGATCTTACACTTCTGGTCTTGTGCCGAGTTTAGCTTGTTAAATGACAACCACTTTTTGTGGTATAATAGTTTCAGTGTTAGTCAACTGAACCATTGCTTGTAAATTTGATTCTCACTGAGATCATATACTTCTGGCCTTGTACCAAACTAAACAATACTAAGTATATAACCACAATTTTATGTAAATTGTCATGAGGAGATTGTAAAAAAAAATGAGCCTTGGTCTAAGTGTTTTAATTGGAGGTAGGGTTCTATTTGAGACATTCAATTAAATAAAAGTAAATTATTGAATCCAGGCCTATAGTTTTTACTCAAAAATAACAAGAAGAACTTTATCTATATCTCAAGTGATTTGAGCCTTGGTTTATCTATTTTGCTGGTTGAATTAAAAAAAAAATCATACTCTTTTCCTCTTTGTTTCAGTGTTGTTTTTACCTTGAAAGATACACTTTGGAACATTTACTGTTCAATTTTTTATTTCTTTTCCTTTTTATCATCCTATTTATTTAATTTAATTTTTTATCATTTTATTTGTACTGTACCAAACTCCTATCATGACTGATTGTATTGGAATGTGTATAGGCAAAGATATCTTTTCTTTTTAAAGGTTTTGCGTCGTTAATGATGAAAGATTTTTAACAAACAAAAAAAATTCTTAAATGGTTTTTAAACCAAAAACTGAAGAATTTTTTTTTTTTAATACAAAACTAAAACTGCAATCGATCTCATTTGACGTTAGCTGTTTAGGTGAAGAAAAGCAAAAGATGGTAAAAAAGAAAAAAAGTTGGAAACAAAACAAACAAAAATGTCTTTTTGTCAGCAGAAACTCAAGTGAACTTGTTTTGTATAAATAGTTAATTAGTTTTAAGGAGACTAAGTTTTGTCTGG
>OY757906.1:55569816-55642316 GCA_963585895.1 Sepioteuthis lessoniana
TTTAGGCTGTATGATATTTTTTAGCATCTTCTAAGTACTCTCTAACATGCACTTTTAATTCTAATCATGAGTGCTCATCAAGTTCGCCCCAGGAAATAAAAAGGGAAAAAATAAACAATGCAGTCATATGAGATAAGAATCAGTGATAATTTACTTCACAGAATGAAGAACATAATTCCTTGTTCTTCAGAAACTTTGAATTTTTGGTTACCAAGGAAACACTGTGCAACTAAGCTCAGCATCTTCTCATTTCTAGTTGGAATAGTTATTGACTCACTAGGAATGACTGACAAAAGGATCTTCCTGATTTAAACGGAATTGAAAAATAAGGAAGAATTAATGATTTAAGAGTGAACTTTCTACAGAGAGCTAAAATGCATCTGCTTTAATTATTAAACATTATCCTCAAAACAATAGATTTTTAAATGTTTATAATTATGTATATTGATGAAATGTAGCGAATTTGTTCAGTAGTGAGGACAATAGGATTAATTAAAATAAACATATTTCAATTATCATTAACTAGCTGACATACCTGTATACACAGGGTAAATATGTCAAAGCTTAGATGACTGGTAAGATGAGACCAATAAATAAAAATCAAAACTCCTTTCTCTTTTATTTCATTTTTCTTAACAATATCTATTTTACAATCTTTTTTGTCAATAATAAACAGTTAATTATCTTAATAAATTTATTTTCAGTCACTTAAAGTAATGATTTCGCTTATTTATTTGCAATTACTAATAGGTTGTATAAACAGATGGATTCGTGCCTTTCTCAAGGTCATTAGCACAAAAGGGAAATGCTAACAGTCTCACCAAGGATTTCAACTCTGGTGCTCAATTCCATTTTCTATGATGATGACTGTTAAACAAAGTGCACCTCCAAATTTCCTATGTATGTATCCTGGCAGGATATGACACAAGGTCAATTTTTAAGCAGAGTTTAACAGGTTTGAATTCAGAGTTTTCATTCTCGTAGACTAGTTGCCTCACCAAGGCTGAAGAACCCAGTCTGTCTTTCTATCTACCTATAGCTGGAGGGAGAATAATTGGATTCATATCTTTCCCAAGGGTATTAGTGCTATGTAAAATGCAATCATTCTCATCAAGGATTTGAACTTGTTTCGCCGTGTCCATTTCCTACAACAATAACCATTACACCACAGGCACCTCCTTTGTATGTATGTTAGCATAATACAATAAAAATGGCACATAATAGCAGGAATTTTGTTTGGGCCATATATTCTCTAACTTAGAGAATAAAGCAATTTTCAATTCAGTTTACAAATAAATATGAGCCTCTGCTCAAACTCACTCCAGTCAATATTATTTTTTAAGGGGAGATAACAAATATATACTAATTCTAGAAAGCCCAGTTGACTGAGGAAGTAGAATACAGTGATTGCAGACCCCCCCCCACTCACTATGAGTGTTCTGGATATGACATAAAACCATCTGATGGTGGGGCTCTAGTAATGCTGGGGCTTTGAGGAATGCAGAGTACCCCTTCATTGCCATTGTTCCTTGGTCCACTTTGTCTTGGAGTGGTAGCACCTGATAGGGTCCTATTTATGGGTTAAATAGAACTGTTTAACATTTAAACTGTGAAAACAAAGGACTTATGATGAATTGAATTGTTTGAAATAGAACTGATTAATCATTTTACAGCATGTAGACAAATGACTGATGTTTAATTGTTAGTTATACATGGCAATACTGGAAACTTCTACTTATGCTAAATTGAATTAGTGGGTAGAGTGTTCACCAATAGTCCTGGGTTCAATCCCAGGTTTCATCATACCAAAGACTTTAAAAATGGTACTTGATACCTCCTTGCTTAACACTCGGCAATATATGTATCAAGGGTAAAGTGGAGTAATCCAGGGAAAGGAGTAATGCCCCTTTCTACACCTTCGTGTAGTAGCTATTAATAAGGGAGCCTTCTGGTCACCCTTGACTACAGTTGCCAACTTTACTTACTTTATATATGTACAAATATATATGTATAGAATATGTATAAGTAAAAAAATATATTCAATATATATGTCAAAACAGGATTTGGCATTAAATAACCAACAATGGTTGAGATGCCATAAAACTAAGCCAAACTAATTCTAGAGTAATTCCTCTAATCAGTCTATGTATTTGCAAATGCTTATTATATGTATTGCATAAGTAGAATGTGTCTGATTCTTTCTTTGTTTAATGGCATGTCAACCTTTGTAGGTTATTTAATGCCAATGCTATTCTCCTAGAAGAACAATAGTGGTGCTATTTAACCCATAGCTGGGAGGATAAGGGGGTTCATACCTTTCCCAAGGGTATTTGCCCGAAAGTGAACATAATAGCACGACTGGAGTACAAACTCGCTTACTACGATTCCGCAGTCCATCGCTTTAACCATTACACCATGAGATCACCCCCCCAGAATGTGTCGGAGGATAAAGATAAACAATTAGACCAAGAAAAATGGTATTTGATACCTCCTTGCTTAACACTCAGCAATATAAGATATGTATCAAAGGTAAAGTGAAGCAATCCAGGAAAAGGAGTACTGCCCTCCCCAACACCTTGGTGTAGTAGCTATTGAAAAGGGAGCCTTCTGGTCGCCCTGGACTACAGTTGCCAAATTTACTTACTTACTTTATATATGTACAAATATATATGTGTAAAATATGTATAAGTAAAAAAATATATTCAATATATGTATATGTAAAAACAGGATTTGGCATTAAATAACTAACAATGGTTGATATGCTATAAAATTAAACCAAACTAATTCTAGAGTAATTCCCCTAATCAGTCTATATATTTGCAAATGCTTATAATATGTATTGCATATAAAGGATGTGACTGAGGATCAAGATAAACAATTAGGCCAAGAAGAGTGAATAGGAATGAGATAATTTAAAGTTGGTAAATTCTGTTTGTAGATAAATTGTTTCCTGTTACTTTTCATCATCGAGGAAAACTGATCATTAAAAAATGGTTATTTCTATAATAAAAAATGATTTCATAGAAGAGAAAAAAGATTTTTTTTTCTCATGAGGTCAATATTTTTCTGCAGTAAATTAAATAGAATTATCTAAAGAAAGATATATTTATTTTTACTTATGCAATTTATCAATTCAAACATTTTGGCTTTGTCCATATTTTTAGTCTGAGGTAATAGTAAAAGTAAAGTTGGCAACTGTTGTCAAGATTGACCCAAAGGTTCGCTTTTCAATAGCTACTACTTCAATGTGTTGGGAAGGGAGCTACTCCTTTCCCTGGATTGCTCCACTTTACCCTTGATATGCACCTTATAATGCTGAGTGTTAAGCAAGGAGATATCAAGTACCATTTTTCAAGTCTTTGGTATGACACAGCCTGGGATTGAACCCCAGACTGCCAGGCCATTAGCAAATACTCTACCTACTAATGATATGTAATTATCTTATAACACTTGAAAGAATCCCTATAATTCTGATTAGTGATGTTCATTTGAATGTGAATAATTATTTTAGAAAGAAAAATACTTTGTTAATATTTTGTGGGGAAAAGTTTTCAAATTTAGATTACATACAATTGTAGCATTATGGCTTCCCATTGGTTATTGTTAAAAACTGATGAGAGCAAAAATTGTGTAAAATCTTTGTCCATGCTGAGTAAATATTGATACCAAATTTGATGGATTTTAATCACCAATTTGGTTACTTACTGGAAACAAAGAAACAGACAAGAATTGATGTAGATTTTGATATCTACAATCTAAGACAAAATGGCTCTGAAAAAGCAGTATGTTTTTGAAAATGGTAAAAGCTCATTTGAAGATTATTCTTTAAATCCTTCTTTGAAAGAACGTGGGATTCTGGATAAAAGACCCAAGTCAATATTTAAACCAAAACTCCGCCTTGCCCAGCTTAGTTAGCAGGTGATGAAATATGGTAGGATAAGGTAAGACAATCATGGCAGACCTTTTTTTTTTTCACTAAAATTGCATCAAATTGTTCCAGAGAACAAGTTTCCTTCTTTCGAATGACAATGCAGTTTCACATTCAGCATAATAAACCTCTTAGATTAAATCGTTAGACTGGAAGGATTTACTATGTCATCCCTATTCAATGGATTTAATATGTTTAAATTTCTTTTATTCATTTCTTGAAAAATAAAAACCCAGTAAAACTAAAAATAAAATCAATTAATAAACCTGCAAAATTCAGCAATATTAGAATCCTTTTCATTCAGAATTGCATATTCTTTCAATTCAGAATAAAAAAGATTAGCTTCATTGTTGGGCTATTGTCATTACTAATACTGATGATATTGATTTTTTTTCTTGACAAATACATATAGATTTTTCATCATTTGAATTTCCTTTTATTACTTCTTTAAAAATGCAGTATTATTTTGTGAACAAGTTAATATTATTACCTCATTTTTGAAAACAAATTTATTGCTTCTCCAATACTTTGAGGAGACTTGTCTCTTTCTAAATAGTCCTTTCCATGTCTGATATTACCATCTCCAGAATTTTTTCCAGTTCTAAAATGTGTTTTGGTAGTTATTTGCTGGGACTGTTTACAGATTGTAAAAGTCATAGCATATTTTCCAACATCTTTCTGAAATTGACAACATTTTTGAAATGAAAAACTATTCAAGGTGAAATAAATAAGGCATTTGCTGGGAGGAATGCTAAGTGTAACTTCTATCATCTTAGGAAATGGAATCAGTGATTCAAGTTCAAACCTGGACAAGGCTGTTTGCATTTCACTTTCTGCTAATGCCCTTGGGAAAGGCATTGCTACATTCATTCTCTAACCAGTTGTAAATAAAAAGACAGACTGTGTTCTTTAGCCTTGGTTAAGTAAGGAGAAGGAAATCTCTGAATTCTAACCACCTTAGCTCCATTTAAAAATTGTTCTTATGTCATATTTTGCCCATGGAGTAAACACAAACTTTTCAAGGTGGTTTTCATTCTTTTCACATAAATATCTGCAGGGGTCAGATCCAAAGTGTTTTGAGGCTGGAAGAAAAAAAAATGGTCTTGTGTTTCACTGAAAATTCACTGATAACAATTGATGTATTTGCACATGCATTGGCATAACAGTTACTTACTTTGGTTTATTGATTCCTTGGCACTCTTCGTACTATACTTTCCAAACTCCTAAGAAATCTCCAAGAGAAACAAGCCCATTTGGCTGGGGCTGTAGAATACACCAATAGAATCTCTGCAGAAGGGCAAGGAGTGTCCTGAATATGATGGTAAGACTCCAGTCTTGAAGCTTTTGGGAATGCGGAGTACCCTTTCATTTTCATTACTCCCAGTTCCAACCTGGAGAGGTAGTATCTGTTATGGTCTCAACTATGGGTTAGTAGAACTATTTAAACATTTAACTATGTGCAAGCAAATGAATGATGTTGAATTGTTTGTATTACATCATGATACTCATAACCATTTAACTGTGGTCTAGTAAAACTATTAGAGTTAGGTAGCAAAACTTGAAGCAATACAAAGGATTAATATTAAATAGAATTATTAGTGTTAGTTAGAAATACTCAAAACCATTTGGCTGTGTACAAACAAATGACCTCTGGCCAATCTAAAAATATTATCTTCAAACTATTTGTTTACTAATCATATATTTTTACAAAGAACTGTTTGGCGATTTAACTGTGTGCAAATAAATAATTAATTTTGAATAGAAATATTTGTGTCAGATACAAATACTTGAAACCATTTAAATGTGTGCAAACAAATGAGCTCTGGCTTGTTCAAAAATGTTATCTGCAGACTATTTGTTTACAAATTATTTATATTTATATATGTATAAACAGGATTTGTAATTAAATAACCAACAAGGGTTGATATGCACCAAACCCAACCAGCCAACCAATCAAGTGAAACTTCTTTATTCACTGTCAGGCAATATAGAATAAATTCATATTAAACTATATCCTTCAAATAAAAAAGAGGGACAGCCAATATCACCTTCATATTTTTATGAATATTTTTATTACGTAGAGCAAGTTTTCTGCCCACCATCATTGGCAATACATTTTCCTTGTGAAAACAATGCCTTCCTATGAGAATGTACACATGTGGTGATTTGTGAGTTGGTTATAATAGGAACTAAACTGATGTTTTAGTATTGGTTTTTTTGTACCTTCTGGTTTTGGTTCCCAATTAGTTGACTGACAGATTTCTTATTTCTTTGATTCAAAGAAATGCAACCAGAGACATCAAAAATAGTCAAGAACAGAAGGAAAAACACTTGTACCTTGTCTCTTGCCAAAGAACAGCAAGAGATTATATCCCTAAGAGGAAAGGCAACTCTCAGAGGTTTTATAAGAAAAGAAATGCAACATTTTTGTAAAGCCATCTGAATTGATCTGGATGTTCAGTTTGTTGAGAAAGAAACCATGGGAAAAGTGGTAAGAATGTTTTGGGTTTATATTGCTCTGTTTAGGTGGGGATGAAATATCTTTTCAGAGCCCTAGCTTATCAGCTTCCTTCTTGCTTGTACTCTTCAGATTGTTCAAGCTTATCTAATTTTTAGTCAATTCTGAACCCAACTAGAAGAACCACTTCAACAATTTGTAAAATTAAATCAAGTCCTAATTTGTTTTACTCACTGTTCCAAACCGAGTGACATTTTAGTTGCTATATAAAATGATATCCCAAGACTGGAACCTGTCAAGGTTGTCAATAGGTGTAACAGTTTTAACAATAATATTTGAGTTAGTAAGGATACCTGGGAAACATATCAACAAATATAATCTAATTACAGAAATATTTAAAGATGATTTAATGAATATTAGTTTTGCTTGGTTTAGGTTTATATCACTAATTTGATAAGTGAGGAAAGAGAGATTGGCTTGGACAAGTTCTTTGATTGTTCACTTTCTTCTCAGTTATAATAATAATGGAATATCAGTGACAAGGTCGTTTTTGTAAAGCTTGCACATCGATTCATGATTTTTCCAAGGGCATAAGAGTATATGTGGGGGTATGTAGGTGTGGATAAGAGTGTGTGTGGATAGGTGGCATGGATGTACGTGTGAGTGTGTGTATACATCTAAAGATAGAATACATGAAGTAACACAATTGGCTATTGGCTCAGAATTTGGCTTAGGATGTTTATGTTCATTCAGCACTAATGCTTTGATAAAAAGGCATGAACCTGCATCCCTGCAAATTATTTCATCAGATATTTCCACATGCCACGTTGGTTGTTAGAGAAGAAAGTAGTTGAGTGAGTTGTCTCCTCGGTAGTATTATTGTAAAATTTTCTTAAGCTTTATTGTTAACCTTGACATCATTAATATCATGCACATGAACACACACACACACACACACACACACACACACACAAAGAGAAGAAAATGACATTAAATAAGAGAGAGGTAAAGAATCAGAAAATGAGGAATTCACGCATTCATTTCAGTCCTAGCCATATACAGAATTTCATTAACATGAATGGCAGCTTTTCTTGAAGTGCATGCGGTATCCAAGAATTATTTTTAGAAATAATAAAATATATTCTCTGCTTTTTCATCTTTTTGTACTAGTGAAAGATATGAGAAATTTGTCAGACAAAAGAAGAATTGGCCATTCAATACAATTGCAGACAGAATACAATGTACAATATATCCTTTACCCTGAGACATACACAAGGTAAAATTTATGGCTTGTGCTAGAGGCGATATCACAAATGCAAAGGTTCTGAAAAATAATAACTAAAGTCATAAATGCTTTCTGCCAATATTCTTAACCCATTGTTCAATGACCAAAACTTGTGGACAGCATTTCAGAGTATAGGAATGTTTTAAGTGTTTTTACTCACCCATATGATAAGGTTATCAATAATAGATAGTAACAAATACTAAACAATGATTTCTAAGGTGCATATATATATGTGTGTGTGTGTGTGTGTGTGTGTGTTAAATTTGATGTCAGTAGAGGATTGGAACTGTTTAAGAAAAGTTCAAATTCCATAATATCCATGCTATGAATACTTTTACTCTGCATTAGTTACTGCCAACATAGAAATAGTGAAGTGTTCAAGTTCCATCTTATGAATTTGTTTATCATAGCATTTATAGAAATTGTAGATTTTTAATGGTGTTTTGCATTACTTTTGTTCCTATATAAATTTATATATGTGTGTGTGTGTGTGTGTATATAAATGAACCATTTAAAAAAATTATCCCTAAATCAAGAAAATGGTCAAATACTAGCCAGTAGAGCAAGATAAACCTTATGTTGGCTTCACTATCTTATTTCATTCGACAGTTGTACATTTTTGATGAATGAAACTTTAAGTGATGAAGCTGACATGAGGTCGTTATATATACATATTTATATATATATATATATGTAAACAATTGAAGAGAAAAAATGATATGCAAAAAAATACAATAAAACAATTGTTTCAAAGTATTAGGTAAAATAATTTGCTTTTATGTCAGCAAGGAAAGCAGTACAAAAATTAGCTCCCTTGTTAGTATTAGTTTTAGTTTTATGTATTCTAAGCAAAAAGAAAAAATACAATCCTCCAACAAAAGTTTGTTGGAAGTAATAAATATTATTCAAGAAATTTTAAATTTTTGACTGTATATTGCTTTATTTCTGTTCTAACGTATATATATGTGAATTTACAATAATAATATTTATTGTCCTCCAACAAATTTCTGTCTGAGGATTGGTTTTTGTTTTTTGCTTTATAAAACTAATACTAACAGAAGCTGGAAAAGGTGTAATTAGAATTTTATATATATATATATATATATATATATAGGAATATGATTTTAAAAAATTTCAATTATTATTGATTTTTAATTATTTTGTATTTTTTCTCAAGAATTAGTTATATATATATTCTATTTTGAATTACCATGACTAGAAATTCCGGCAAGCACTTCATGCAACATACAGAGCACTGGACAACTGTTTCAACCTTATTAGGTCTCATCAGCAGCATATACAGTGATTACTGGAGATCAAACCAGTAACCACAGAATGCAGAGCTGAAACTCTATCGCTGAGCCACTGGTCCACATCACATACAAGCGATGCCAAATTAACTTGTCATGGTAAATGTATGACCACTGATGATGATGAAACCTAATAAGGTCGAAACAGCTGTCCAGTGTTCCACATGTTGCACAGAGTGCTTTCCGGATTTTCTAATCATGATAATTCAATTTATAATATATAATTCCTCTATCAAAAATGTATATATATATATATATATATATATATATATATATATATATATATATATAAACTGAGATGTCTTTTGTGTTTGGTTTATTTGTTGGAATGGCATATAAATTTTTATCTAGTAGACAAATTTACCTACCTAGGAAGCAGCGTCTCATCAACCAAAAAGGACATCGACGCGCAGCTAATGAAGGCATGGACAGCTATCGATGGGCTATCGATCATATGGAAATCAAACCTGACCAATAAAATGAAATGCAGTTTCTTCCAGGCAGCGGTCATATCGATACTGCTTTATGGATGCATAACTCGGATGCTAACTAAACAGCTGGAGAAGAAGCTAGATGGCAATTACTCAAGAATGCTGCAAGCAATATTGAACTAGTCCTGGCGGCAACACTCCACAAGGCAACAACTATACAACCACCTGCCTCCCATCATGAAAACTATCCAAGTTAGATGAACCAGGACACTGATGGAGAAGCAGGGACAAGCTCATATGTGATGTACTCCTATGGACCCCCGCATATGGCCAGGCAAAAGCAGGATGACCAGCTCGAACATACATACAGCAGCTATGTGAGGATATGGGATGTAGCCCTGAAGACCTGCCAGAGGCGATGATTGATAGGGAGAAGTGGCGAGAGAGGGTCTGGGATATCTGTGCTAGTGGCACGACATGATGATGATTCAATGTTAAAGCAATCCTTAGAGAAAAACATTAGTGGTAGTATTTAACTCATAGCTGGGGGATAGGATTAAAGACTTTCGTACTTTCCCCAATGCAAAAGCGAACACATTAGAGCATTTGGAGTTCAAACTATATTACAGATTTTGCAGTTGAGCACTTTTAGCAGATTCACCATTGGGACTCCCTCTTACATGTGCATGTGTTAATGCATTTTATATAAACATGTGATGCCAGAGTAACAGCAGTTTATGTCACATGTCATAAACAAAACAGTTCAAAGAACACCTATACCCTTTTTTACTTTGAAGATTTACATTAGCAATTACCATTTTCACTTCGATGGAATATGTATGTTCATCCACAGCTTAGTTAGTATATAAATGATGTCATAGTTTGGAGTTGATGCTACTTTTCTCTTTTGTCATGTGCAATGTCAGGATCTTCTGTTACTTTGTGAGTTTATATATATATATATATATATATATATATATATATATATATATATATATATATATATATATATATGACTTGTGTAGGAGATGCTCATGCTGTAATGGTTATTATCATGAGAAATAGACACAGTGACCAAAGTTCAAATCCTAGATGAAGCTGTTTACATTTCACTTTGCACTGATACACTTGGGGATTCAACTAGTCTTCCTTCATCTATGGGTAAATGATACAGCAATCTTGGTATGGCAACCAGTCTAGAAGAAAAAACTCTAAATTCAAATCTGTTAAACTCTGCTTAAGAACTGACCTTGTGTCATATCCTGTTCATGCTGAGAGGTTGGCTAAATACATATGTGTATGTGTATTTGCTTCAAAGTGAGTTACAACTTTGTATTGATTAGGTTTTATCCTCTCCTCTCTTTCATCTTGGTAATGAATAATATATATATATATATATATATATGTTATGATGAAAGAATAGGCACATAAACATTGCTAGAAAAAATTATATACATGGATATATATAAATTTGTTAATACTGGTTTTAGTCTTTGTCCATCATCTGAACATGTTTATTCCATGACTGACAACATTTCAAGTCAGTAGGTGTATAAATGCCATAGAATTGACTCACCATGGGAATGAAACTTGGTGATTTAGACATTTGACTTTTTAAATATTTTCCAATTTTTATATTCTTGTCTTTCTGATAAATACTTTTTTTTTCAATGTCATTAAGCAGAAAGTTTAATCTAAAAATTCATTAGTTTTTAAACAAATTTTTTAACATTTCAAAAAGTATTTGAGGTTTACAATGTAATGTTTTTTGGATAGTTATATATATATATATATAACTATCCAAAAAAGTATTTGAGGTTTACAATGTAATGTTTTTTGGATAGTTATATATATATATATATATATATATATATATATATATATATATAAATGCAGTTTACATCATGTGCTGACCTTGTCCAGTCAGCTGGGGCTGTAGAATACACTGACTGATGGTGATGATATAATGTTCAATCTGATGTCTCAATATTGGATTAAAACTGTTTAAAAACTATCCAAATTCTATCATGTTCATTGATGTCAATTACTTTCACTCAGCATTAGACATTAGCATAAAAGCAATAGTGAAGAATTTTAAACCAATATTTTAAATTTGTTAATCATAACATTTATAGGAGTTGTTAATTTTTAATTGTATAATTTCTGTTCTAATACAGTTAATTTTTTTTTTTTAATTTGACATTCTCTGCTGCTTTTCATATTACTTTTTCTTAATTAACACCCCAAAATTTATAAAACTCCTTCAATACATTCAGAGTAACTAAAAGAATGTCATTAGTTTTGGTTTTCGATTATTTTCTAGAACAAGCTAGAAGGAATTCAAGTGATGATTTTTAGTTGTTAATTTTAGGAAGCAGATCAAACATAATGCACTTTCATCACAATTAGTCTTTACTTTTGGGATCTGTCGGTCTCCACAGCCGTTTGGTACCAAATTAAAGCACCAAAAGAAGAAAAGCTAAGAGAACTTAATATAGCTTGTATGCATCAACTTTTATTTATTTATTTATCAAGTTCTGTGCTTTATAAAGCTAATTACTTAATGAGCCAGGAAATTGTCAGCTTTCAGTTGAAGAACTAGTTATTGCTATGATGTGTATATTTTTTATTTTTATTTTTGAAAGTTCCATTATGGAATTAAAAGATGATGTCTCTTTTGCTTCAGGTTCAAGCAAGAATTGGTTATCCTATTTTTAGTCTATATAGTCTGAGGGAATAATTAGATGCAAAACAGAACTATATCTTCATCAAGTGACTCAAATGAAAAAATGAAAAAAGTTAGTACACATCATCCAACATTGACTTTTTACTGTGTATTGGTAAGAGTATAAGGTTTCTTATGTTTCATGGCCTTGTAAGAAAATTTCATTGACAGACATTACATCTGTTGTTGATGTCTTTTTTTAACCACTGTGATCCAAGCACTGTAACACCAATGAATGAAATGAGTGAACAGCAAATAGTTGAAAAATAAACCTCATTTTGTGACATTCCATGAGAGTATCTTTTTCAGCCTATGAACTTTTCACCTGACCCAGTACAAACCTGTTTTGTGGACCATAATAGTTCTGGAGAATCAGTAAATCAGTGTTTAATAATGATATAATGGAAAAAATTTCAAGCTCTAATTATTATAATAAACATTTTTTTTTTAAATTTCATTGATGTTGCCCCCCCCCCACAAAAAAGTTCTGTGCATCAGTTTTTAACTGGTACAAAATATGTCTCATAGATTCCAATTCTTATAGAATTCTCATTGGTCTGTGCCAAATTCTTATAGTTATTTTTCATTTAGAACACCATGAGTTTAGATAAATCTGAAGACTACTCCAATGAAAGATACATGGAAAGGTCAACTCTTTGTATCCATTGTGATTGATAATCAAACTGTATTGTGCTTCTTTATTGGTAGGCAAGCAAGGCTAACCATTGTTGCCCGGCATAATAAATACCTTTAAAGATCACCTTTAAACTCAGATTATGTTTTTTATTTAGTCAGATCCACTTTTAACACAAATGTCACTAAAAAAACTTAAAGTGAAAGGATAAATAGAAGAAGAAAAAAAAATTGAGGTAAGAGTTGAATGCTGTTGTTGAAGTCTTCTGTTTGGGAACTGCTGTACAAAACCTTTTCCTTCACTTACAGTCAGAAACCAAAAAAGTATCTTTTTTTTTTAGTTTGTATGTTGAACTTCATTATACTGTTCAATGAATACACAATGCTCACAAACCAAGCACAAACATAAAATCTTACCTAATTTTTATCAGTAGTAAAGAGTTAAAATAAATAAATAAAAATGATGATTTTGATTTAAAATATCTGGCAAAATATATTATCATAGGAAGTTAAAATAAAAATAGTTTTACATCGAAATATCTTTTACTTTAAAATATGCTTAAGGAATACATTTAAACTATTTTGATTTTTGCTTAGATCCTTTTAATCCTAAGTAAAAAAATCATCATCATCATCAAGGACTCCTTTGACTCTCTTGGAAGGTCCTCTATGAGGTAACCAGTATCTGCACAGAGTCAATGAATTTAAGAACATGCTGGTCAGTCAGCACTGGTGTGTCTCTGTAAAGGAGTCCACAGAAAGTCTTATGAGTTCATTTCTTCTCTAGCAGTGCCTTACCTAATCAGCTGGGGCAGTAGAATATATCAACTGCTTCTCTACAAAGGGGTAAGAACCTCCCACCCAGTGAGTGTCCTGTTATGACACTAAAAATTCTGATGGTGAGGTTCCAGTAATGTTGGAACTTTGGGGAATGTTGAGTGCCCCTATATTGCTATCACTCCCAGGTCCAATCTGGCCCGGAGGGGTAGCATCTGATAAGGTTCTATCTATGGGTCAAATAGAACTAAACTGTGTACTTATGCTGAACTGAATTGTTTGAAATAGAATTGTTTATATATGTAAAATTGACTTGGCATTGATAATCTATAATGGTTGATATACCATCAAACCAAACCAAACCAATCTAGCAGAGCCCAGCATGACTCGTTCATCTTACTTAGATGGTCTGTGTGATAGAAAGTAAGTGGTTGTATTACTACTACTTTGTGGGATGCTACTTCCCGGATTTATTCAGAACAGCATGCAGCCTCTTTGTGTTATTCCGATTTCAAATTGTTTCAGTGAAGTCCAAGTAGTGAAACCATACTGTAGTACTCACATGCCTACAGTTTGGAAGAATCCCTCTTTTATTTTATCAGAGATCTGATTTAACAAATATCAACAACCTGTCAATAGCAGACATGAGTATATTCACATTGCTTTCCATAGATGAGACACTGCTACCAAGGTATATTAACTGGTGTCCTAATTTCAGTCATCAGCTTGAAAAACCAATAATAATTATAGTATTAATTTATAATAAGCAATCCCATGCAAATAATTATTTTAGGAAGGCAATTTTTTTCATTTAATGTTTAAAAATTTAAATTCTGTGCAATAATATTTTGTAGCAACATATCTTTTTTGCTGATTATTGTTCACTGCTGAAGACCCCTCCACTTTTCTTCATTAGGAACTTTTTTTTCATGTAAAAATCATCTCATTTATCCCATAAGTTTGTTATTACCGAACCTCTCCACCACAGGCAAAGATGTGACACAAGCTTAGGTTGCCAATTTCATTTCCTATGATGATAAATGTTAGGATAAGCGTGCTTCCAAGATTCACTAAATTTTCAGGCTAAATTTGCTAGCTCTCTATCAAGCTATTTATCTCTCGATAGAAGAAAGGCATACAAACCCTCATTATTAATATAGATTCAAGGTAAGAGGATTATGTTATACTAATCATCCAACTTGATTTTTAAACCTAACAAGGACACTTGAAAGATTCAGCACAGTAATCCAAGTGTTGAGGGAATGCCAGACTTGAAAATCTGCATTTAAATTCCTTATGAATAAAATGTATTTCTATTCTTTATTAAGTTTACAAGGTTCACTAACTAAGCACTAAATGGTGAAGTCCCTGTGACATAATGGCTAAAGTGCAGAACTATGGCCTCTGAGTGAATGAGTTCAAACTCTAGTTGTATTATTACATTCAATTTCAATGTAATTCCCTTAGAAAACATATGAACACTCTTATCTTCACAGCTCTAGATTAAACAGTGATACTTCTGTCTTTCTACAAGGATGGCTTTGACATTAAATAACCCATGAAAACTGATATGCCATTAAACAAAGAAAACCAAACAAAACAAAACCAATCAAACACTAAACAAAATTTTATCAAATTTTTGGTCCATACTTTATGATTCAATCTTAGTTATTAAAGGAATTAAAAAAAGCTTGAAGATTTTGATATGTTGAAGATTGTAAACTTGTTTAGTGACTTGATCTGAAATACAAACAAATTTTGGAATATTTGATAATTAATTTGTGTCAAGAGTGCATGCAGACAAAGACAATAGCTTCACACTAATCTGTCTCTCTACTTTGGTGCAATAAGGAGATGCACTTCACTTTTTCAAAGAATACTGGTGATGGTGATGAATAGATAATTCACTCTACTCTCAGCCCAAAGACTGAGAAAAGTTTGACATTACCTCAAACCTGATACTTCATTGTTCTCAAGCCATGACAGAAAAACCTGCTTCTCCATCCAGGTTAGTTAAATTTAAAATTTGATCTGGCTAAAAGAGCTTTTATGTTTAACTTATAATAATAAAGCAACTCGTGCCATGTAGCTAGCCAGGCTAGCAGACCATTGTTAATGATTCTCATTAGTTGCCCCTAATTTTGGCCTTGTGCTAAACTCAGCTTAGCAAATGAGAAGACTAATGATCATGTCATTCTGAAATCACATCAGTTCCAGTCAGATCACCAATGTTAAGCAATAGTGATCCAGGTCAGTACTTAGTAACAACAGGTAGTGCTAGCCACCTTATGCCTATGTGCCAGACTAAGCAAAGTTTAGTAAAAAAAAAAAAATAATAATAAAACAGCAACTGAAATCTAATACTGGATCTCATTACATTTAATCCAATATTCTACAAAAGAGTACAAATTTGCAGATCCTTTTCCCTTCTCTTCCTCAAGCGTTCACTTTGGATCATTTCTGTGCCTGTGGTTCTCATTGTTTACTGATGATAGGATTCAAAACAAGCATTGTTTATGAGTGAAAAGGTGAAATGTCCTCCCTCAACCCAAAATAGTGTGTATGTGATAAAATTATAAGGAACAAATTGATTAGTTTAAGACTTTTAAAGGCACCACAACAGTTACTGATATTTCTGTTGTTGAACTTAAAATAGAAAAGAACCAAATTAGAGATACAATATAAGAAAATTATGTTGTGTCCCTCTGATTCTTAAGACTTACAGGGCCTCTCTTAAGAGAAACTACATAGTTTTCCATGCGAAGAGGGTAACTCTAGATTTGAACCTTAAACTTTTGTACATGTCAGATTACTTCAATAATGAACAAAGTTATTTTTAAGATTTATTTTAGCTTAGTTTGGTACAAGGCTGGAATGAAGACTAAGTTTACTAAAAAATACATTGGTTTTTGAAATTCATTTACAAACCATTTCTTCGATTTAAGCATCTGAACTAAATATTCAAATTTAAAATTGAGAAGGGTCTTCTGAGAAAGGAACATGTATATTGGCCAATCAGACTATCAGAATTCCAAGATGGATATTTTTCTCTGTACATAAGGATTAATCCTATATTTGAGGAACACCTCAAGTGATGTAGTAGTCAGTGAGTCAGGCTAGTAGACCATTATTAGTCAGTTTGATTCTCACTGGGTGCCTTATACTTTTCTCCTTATTTGAATTTAAAGGTTCTTAGAAAGTCACAAGCTTGAGAGAGAACAAGACATGTAAGAGGGGAAGATCATGCTTCCTCAGAGCATGATTCAACATTCCATTATCTCATTAGACCTCCTGAAGAAGTACAGTACGTAGAGGAGCCCTAGTCTTGTGATGCAATAAAACAACAAAGACTCGAAAATTACATTTATTCACTTTTAAAGATTCAATTATTGACAATCATTTTAATCATAGTGTTGACTAGTGATAAAAAATCAAACTTTTATTCATGTACTTAAAATAATTACATAATAATAATAAAAAAATATTAATAAAAGCAGATAATGTGGAGTTCCCTTGGCCTTGTGGTTAACTTGCTGGGCAGTGATATCATAGTTTGTTGGAACTCCAATCACACAAAAGGTTCAATTTCAGACTAACACCCTTTGGAAAAGTATGTACCTCCCAATCCCCCTAGAAACCAGTTAGATAGTACCACTACAGTTCTGCTACAAAGATAGCTTTGGCATTAAATAACTTATGAAGGTTGTTTGGCCATTAAACTAAGAAACCAAGCCAAACCAAACCAGAAAGAATTTGGAGGAGAGTATAAATTGGAATTTGCTGCAGAAAAAGATTTACAATTGTTTTTTTTTTCTAGGTTATTAGAGTAGATAGCTAATTAGAAATAAAAAACACTGAAGTTCTTGAATAATAAACACTAAGCAGGAATTTGTTGGTGGAAAATAAGGTATGCAAACATTTTTATAGCTAAGAAGCTCATAGCTTCTTAATGATCAAAGTTAATATCACAGAGTATAGTAAGTAAGCAATCATTCTTTTTTTTCAAAAAATCTTTTTTGTGTAATTTACTAAGGTTTTACTATACCACTTTTTTACACCTATTTTAGAAAAAGAATTTGTGAAAATCAAAAAATTCACTTGATAATGACTTCTGGAAGATGACTTTGTCCTGTAGAGAAAAACTTGATGAAAAGGAACTTGCAATTTGTTTTTGCTTTTTATCTTATGTATTTTTTAAGATACTCAATATGTGATCAAATAGTTTTTTATATATTGTATTTTAGAATAATGTTTTAAATTAGTTTATACTGTCTGGTGAGACCATTTACAGAAATTTTTATTAAATTACAAAACACAATTTATATATATGTATGATGTATGTATAAAATAAATTAACACTGCTTTCTTAGATGGACTTAGAATACACTGACAGTATCCCCTGTACAAGTGTAAGATCTCTTTAAAAAGGGTTGTTCTGGATATGACACTAAACAAAATCTGGTGGTGAGGCTCCAGTTCTGGAGCTCTGAGGAATATGGTGCATCCCTTTATTACCATTACTTTCAGACCCTGCTTTAAACCAGATGACCCAGAATACTCTGATTGCATTTCTGCAGAGGAGTAAGACTTACCCAATGAGTGACCAGGATATAATACTAAACAATCTGATGGTGAGGCTCCAGTGATGAGGGAGTTTTAGAGAATGCAAAGTACCTCTTTATTGCCATCACTCTCAAGTCACTCTCAGGCTCGGAGAGGTAGCACCTGGTTGGGTCCTGTCTATGGGCCAAATAGAACTAAACTGTATGCTTATGCTAAACTGAAATGTTTGAAATCGAACTGTTTTGACATTTAAAGTGCTTACTTATGCTAAACTGAACTGTTTTTACATTTAACTGGGTAAATAAATGACTGATGTTTAATTGAATTGTTTGTAATACATAGCAGTACTTGAAACCATTAAACTTTGTTGACTAAACTGAATAGTTAGAAATAGAACAGTGTTTGACATTTAAACCGTGTACTTATAATAAACTGAATTGTTTGAAATAGAACAGTATTTACATTTAGCCGTTTGTAAACAAAAAAAAACTGTCCTTATGCATATTTTAAGATATGAAGATGTTGAAACATACAAACTTTTATCAGACTGAGTTAATTTAGCTTTAAATGACCAGAAAAGGGTTGATACACAGTAAAAAAAACAACCAATTTAAACCAGAGTGGTTGTCCCATTTATGGGTCAAATAAACCTATTTGCAAATTATCCATATCAGATAGAAATACTTGATTTCATCTAACCATGAACAGTATATGCAATTCCCTAACCTCTAGGCCTAAAATAATTTTAAATGAGTTGACGTGCTATTAAAATCAATCAGTAATTTAACAATATGAGTTTTGATATTATTACTTAAAGTGAGCAGGATTGCAACAGATTTGAAATATCATATATTAACAAAGATTCTCTTTTATCTTTTTAATTTTAGTTGCATTTTATCCAAACTCATTTGGATAATTATTGTTACAACTTTGTAATAAAGTAAAGGATGATCTCCCTTGGAGACTCAAATTCATATCTCCATTTATTTTTTTGAGGAATCTTGGTGATCCAGAACAGCTTTCTTACCAACTAAGTTAGAATAGCAATTGGTATGTCTGATACCTTAACCTAAACACCTCTCGCTCATTCTCTTATTTATCTCTGATCTATCAACACCAAGTTTGTTTCTGCAAATATTGTTAAGAATATATTTTATTTATTTGGTTGTTTTAGACAAAGCATTATCAGTCAGTACTCTTATTAATTCTGACTTGTATTTTCTTTTCAATGGTCAAAATGTAATATGTCAAAACAAGAGAGACAAGTAAATTAAACTGTACCAACTGAAACACCAGGCTTAAACACTGTTATATCTTTTTTTTCCATTTAACATTCCCAAGAAGAGTTTCTGTAAATATTTCTTTTGCTTTTCTGACCACATCTAACAGTGGTTGGCTTTGAATGAATTATTGATGATTTTGGTTGGATTGAGGGAAATATTTTCTTTATAATGTTTTATATGAGCAACTGGATCTGTAGAGGAATGAGTTTTGACCACAGCACCTGTTGTCTTGGAAGTGGACTTTTCTTTTGTCAAACCACCATACTACAGGTACTTTCAGAAGCTCCTCTTCTATTATTTCCTCCCACCAACTCTTGCAGATTAATAATTTTCTTCTCTCTCTCTCTCTCTCTCTCTGTTTTTCTTTCCTTCTCTCTATCTCTCTGCTTTTCTTTCTCTCTCTCACACCACCCACACAGATTATCATTTTCACTCACTTTACCTTCAGCTTTTCTTTCTTGCTTTCTTTCTAATCAGATTTTCCCAATGCTATTTCCTTTTTGTATCTTTTATACAAATAACTCCCATTTTTCAATTTTTGTTCTTATCTTCCTAACACTGATTTCTCTTCTCATGACATGCATGTTCATAGCCCTGGGTTAGTGTGAGGGCCAAAACGTTATAAGGTCATTGTTTTAATGAGTTTCACTCTCCAACTACCTTAAAACCATCTGAAACTATAACCCACATGTAGAGAGAAAAAATAACATCTGCCCAGAAGGCAAAGCAAATAGAGTACTGCTACTGAGGATAGAAATTAGTTGGCCATTACAAACCACTATTAAGGCTTCAATGTATCAAAGTATAGCATATCTTCTGAAACAGTGGTGAATCTGTTGTAGATCTTTTCACTCAAATAATAAGACTAAGTTTGACACAAAGTAACAATGATAGGAACTTATATATACAGACACACACATAACATTTGGAAGCAGTTATATACTTGTGACCTTACCATAAAACATTAGTTAAATACACTCACACATGGATCATTGAAATGGTAGTTATATTTATCCCCATGAGGTACTTTATATTTATAATACTGTTTGAATAAATTAAACTTAGAGTACCTCAATGGGAAGTAGTAGGTAGCATACTCCTCTTTCAAACTATTTCTAGTTTAGTGAATTTGATCCTCACTAGCTATTCCACACATGACCTTGGTGCCAAACAAAAACAACAGAAATGAAGTAATTGGTTCAAATGACACTCTACCTCCTTGTAATAACGTCTCACCTCAGAAGCCACCCCCAATAGAATAGAATTCTTTGATTTTAATGAATTAATAACAAAATGTTCGTAGCTGAATATCTTTAATAACAAAAGAACTCCATTTTTTTCTTTTTCTGTTTTTGAAACAAACTTTTGTGAACTTAAACAATTAATCAATTTGAGACTAATTGCTTTCTTTGATGCGTCTTTTTAAAAATATTTCTCTCTTGCACATTTTTTTCAGTTTATTCTGTTCTTTTATATAATTTCCTGCCATCTTTGTTGATGTGTGATCTATGGTAACATGTCCAAGGGATATGGAAGTTCCTTGTCTGCTAAGCAGGAAACACTTCACACTTACTATTTAGACAGATAAGTGCCGACCATTCTCAGCAAATGAACAGACTAATCTAGCATTGATAATGCTTACATTATTTGATCAATTGTAATGATGTTGGTAATTGATTACCACAATCACAAAAAGAGATAATAGAAAAGTCAGGATATTCATTTCTTTGATTCTATATTAATTTGATTGTTAGTGACAATATCAATGAATCAACATTAACAATATTTATCTTGTTGATTATAAATCCAATCATAGAATAAAATAGTGTTTCATAATCTTACTATAATTCCCTCAGTGTTTTTTTTCCATTTAACAGACATCACGTAACTTAGAGAGGGCTAGAGCTACAACCACAAAATTTTCTGTGGTTGCTAAGAGGATCCTGCAGCAGGTTTATAAAATATTAGCTTTTTGAAAATTCAAATCTTTTCAGGTTTTTAACAAAAGGTTTAAAAAGGAGGAGAATGCTAAACTTGACACTTTGAGTAATGTCTTCAATTTGATAAAATCTTTTTACTTCAGCATGTGAAGTTGACAAATAGCTGAAAATTTGCTCATCAGAAATCAAAGTTATGATCATTTTCCCCACGATACATTTTTACAACAATATTTTTCCAGTCACAAAAAATATATCCTTATAAAAATATACTCACTTAAAATCTCACCTGTTTGGAAGTTTTTCAGTGAGTTGACGTAAAGTGGTTATTATATTAGTAAATAGTATATAATAAATTTATTCTGTAAAAATAAGACTTAATGTTGATAATGCTGATAATATTACTAGATACAAGTATTACTTTGATAAATATTTCTACACATATTTATTGAGGGTTTCATAGTATTGATATAAGAAAAAATATAACAAAATTATATTATAGATCAATAATTAATGATTAACTCATAATGTTAAAAAAAATGCTCACCAAATGACTTAGGAATCAGACATAGCATTAGAACATAGCAATATTTCTAGGAAAAACAATTGGACTGGAAATTCCTTTATTCACATAAAACGAACAAAAGTGGCTGCTACAGATATTATGACAAAATTATCAGGGATAGAGCTGGTGAACTAAGAATTAATTTTATAACTCAATTCACTTGCTGATTTGTGAAATAAAACATGTTTAGAGATATGGAGGGCAATTTTTCTTTGTCTATCTCTAATTTCTTCCTTTGGCATGACATATACCAAATCCCCAAAGGCAAAGGTAGATGGGTAGTTACAATGGTATTAAGATATTGATATTAGAAGGTGTGCTTAGCATAACAAGTATTGTCATAGGAAAATAAGTCAGCAAGCCAACTTCAAAACCTGAATAGGGTTGTTTATGTTTCCCTTCGTGCAAATGCCTTTTTGCAAAGAATGAATCTATCTGTTCTTCACCCAGCTAAGAGTAAATAGTAAGAAAGACTGGGTTCTTTAACTTTGGTTAGGTAACCAGTCTAGGAGAAAGTAAACTTTGAAATAAAACCAGCTTTACTCCACTTGAAAATGAACCATGGTAGAGGGATTGGGTAAATACATACATAGATATTTTAATAACTGATTTTTCTGCTTTTCCCTCATATCTAACCATTATACTGATCTTCAGCATTTTTATGTGAAGTCAGTTTTTCTCACAGTTGATGACACCAAGTAAAAACAGATGGTTTATATAGGTGCACATTGAATTGATTATTGGTCCCTTATTTCAAATCGAAAAACCACTAAGGTTGATATGTTCTTCTACAAAGATGACTTTGGTACTAAATAACCCACAAAGGTTGATATGCCATTAAACAAAGAAATCAAACCAATCAAATCAAAAAAAATTTTCATTGAGCATTTTTTTAAATTCTTTCTGATTCCTTGTAAATAATCAGAAATCTTTAGTTTGATTTCTTGGTTTAATGGCATACCAAACTTCATTGGTTATTTAATGTCAAAGCCATCATTGTTGAAGAACAATCATCATCATGTTGTGCTGCTAGCATAGATCTCTCTGACCCTCTTTCGCCATTCATCCCATATTGGCACAGAGCAGCTGTAGCTATGTTCTAGCTGGTGGTCAGCCTTGTGCTTGTCTATGTAAAGGGGTCCACGGGAGCATATCACTTATGAGTTTGTCCTTACTTCTCCAGCAGTGTCTCACATGACTGGTCCATCTAATTTAGATAATTTTTGTGATGGGTGGTAGGTGGCAATACATCTGCTGTTTTGTGGGGTGTTGCCTCCAGGTTAACCCATCGTTGGTGGGGACAACAGGGTTCATAGCTTTCCCAAGTTTGAAAGTGAATGTAACAGTGTGACTGGAGTTTGAACTCGCTTACTACATATTGGTTGGTTGTTTAGGTTTATGGCATATCAACCTTTGTAGGTTATTTAATACCAAATCCATTTTTATACAAACAATCACTTCTATTTCAAACAATTCAGTTTAGCATGAGTACACAGTTTTATTGTCAAAAACATTTCTATTTCAAGCTATTCAGTTTAGTGAAACAGTTCTAATTCAAGCAATTCAGTTTAGTATAAGTATAGATTTTGTTTATACACAGTTAAATGTCCAAACAAATTCAGTTTAGTGTAGTACAATTTCAGTGTCAAAAACAGTTCTATTTCAAATAATATAGTTAAGCATAAGTATGCAGTTTAGTTCTATTTGACCCACAAAAAGGGCCCTATCAAGTGCTACCGCTCTAGGGCAGAGTGGACCTAGAAGCAATGGTAATGAAAGGGTGCTTCACATTTCCTAAAGCTCCAGCATTACTAGAATCTCACCATCAGATTGTTTAGTGTCATATCCAAGATACTCGTTGGGGAAGGGGGGTCATACCCCTCTGCAGAGAAGCTGTCAGTGTATTCTACATCCCCAGCCAACTGGGCAATTGCTTATTGCAATGCAGCAGTAAAGCATGTTAGCCACTGCACCATGGATACTCCTCCTATAACATTTGGAAATTTATGATAAGCAGTTAGAGGAACAAGTGTCATCTGACACATCATGGTTTCCATCAAAATGGCCAAATAATTGATAAGTGTGGATATAAAGGCAAGCTTCTAATATTGCATTCATGAAATCAAACTTCACAATTTCATGAATAGAAAGTATACTTTTTGTAGCACGTTAATGTCTTTCCTTATAACACAAACACGAAGTTACAAAAGTTTATTTAGTTGATGATCAAGACTTTATTTACTAAGTCGTCTAATCTCATATGAATGGCCATATTTTTTAGGAATTTCCAAATTCAAAGAATTCAAATTTTTATGAATGAAGAATTCTTTAGGAAAGGAATTGATGACCTGCTGTCAGTATGGACAAAACGTATAAAAGCCAAAATGGAATATTTTGATTAAAGACATTTTTTTTCTGTTTTTTTTTCCCTCCGTTTATTTCATTAAATACATTTCAATAAACTGGTAATTTTGTATTGAATAACCTCATATTTCAATGACATCCACATATAGTTATCTGTATATTTGCATAGTTCCTGTCAAAAATGATTTAATAATTTATGTGTGAATAGCTACTTCTGCATCAGAATATCTGGATGAACAAATGTCCCTCCTCAGTTCTCTGGTTAAGATCAGTGTTGTAATTTACTAAGCTTTTTGCTTTGACATGGCTCAAGGCTGTATGAATGAGGACACTCAATGAGACTCAAACTCACTCGTGAATGTTTGCAAGTCTAACTAGCATTTCACCATCTGAGGTGCCCTTGGCTAGGATCAGGGTAGCATCTGTTCTTTGCTCAGTGTTGCTCCTCCAGAACTAAGAGTGTAGTAGCCATTCAACACTCTTCACTGTGCTCTTATCTCCAGGTGAGATATGGTGCTGTGTTCTTACCTTGAAGTTGAATATGGGAGAAAATGAGGCAAGCCTGGTTACTCTGATTTCAATCCAGAGACAGCTAAGTGGGATGGATCAGAACAATCTGATGTCTTCAAGAAAGAGATTTTTTTTTTAATCCTTTGTCTATATTAAAATTACCATGTGCTTCTAACTACCCCAGTTGAGAGATAGCTAAATACAGGATCAGTGTTGTATCTGTTGAAACAACATGGTTATTTAAAAAATAAATACATATAGAATGTAAAATATGCAGATGTGAACAATTATTATTCTGAAGAGGATAAAAATTGATACTACTTAAAAAAATAAATCCATAAACAAGAAAAAACACCCCAAAAAACCCAGATGTGGGACTAAATAGATGATTGTTAAATTTTTAATATCTTTGGGACAGAACTGATCACTTGCTGTCATAGCAGAATAAATTTATAAAAGTGAAAATGAAACATTCTGATTGAAGACTGAAGTGTTCTGTTTTTTTAGGGGAGGGAGAGGGGTTCTTTACTTTATTTACTTTAGATAAATTCACAATGTTGTATAATGCTAAAACATCCAAATAGGAATAATTACATATATTCATATTTATATATAACAGTTATCAACACAGGAAATGGACTTGGTGAGCTAGGTTCAAATCCTGAATAGGGCTCTTTGCATTCCACTTTCCTCTAATGCTCTTGGGAAGAGCATGAATTTATCTCTTCTCTGCCACAGAGAGAAATTAGCTGTGTGGACAAAGCATTTTAACTTTGTTATAACAACCAGTCTAGAAAAAGGAAAACCCTGAATTCAAACCACTGTAAAGAATAACGTATATCATATCCTGTCCATTGCAGAGGTTCTGGGTTAATACATGAATATTTCAGAACAAGATCTTCAAGTGACAGCTTTTTTGTTGTTTGTTTATATTACAATGACAGTGTTGCGTACTGCTCCAGTGGAGTCATCAAATATATATATATAGAGAGAGAGAGTGAGAAACTGCATTAGATGGTATATAAGAAATATATCTATTCTTGCATAATTCCTGTTAGAAAGGGATAAGATTAGTGCTTCTGTCTAGGATTAGAGTGTAGTATCCTCAGCAATGAAAATCCCAGTTATTTAAAAAATTATGATAGAAACCATGAAGAAAAATGTAGTTATTTCAAAGGGTATAAAATTTGATACTTCTCCAGAAATAAATGCTAAATAAAAAAAAACAAAAAATTAAAATCTGATTATATGTATGATTAGATTTATCTAACATATACATATTTAATTCCAGAGGTATAGAAACTATACTCGGATCATATACAGTGTGTACAGTGTACAGATGAAAGATATAACAGTTGTAATAGATGATATATATATATATATATATATATATATATATGTAAGTGTTCCATATATATATGTATATATGTGTAAGTGTTCCATATATATATATATATATATATATATATGTAAGTGTTCCATATATGTATATATATATATATATACACACACAAGGGAGAAAGATTTATATATACGAGGAATTTATCAAGCTTTGTTAATTCAGATATATGGGCATCAGTTTGTTAACAGCACCAACTTTTAGTAAGCGTATATATTTGTATACTTGGGTTTTATATATATAAAACACTGAAAGTATGTCAAAATTGTAAAATCTTTACAGTGTTCAATGCATAAAAATGTTGAAAAAATTTACAATATATTACACTAGTCTGTGATGTTTTCAAGGTTGAATATATAATAGCTGATTTTAAAGCAGTTTTTTTTACACTGAATCCAAAGATCATACTCATTTTTTCTAATCAGATCAAATTTTTAAGATACAAGATCTTTCTTGAAATGTGGAGAACAGCATTATAACTCTCTTTTCTGGGTGAATTAAATAATGCTCAATTTAGGGCTGATAGACTTGCCAAAAGCTCACATTGTGTTATAGTAAACTGAAAAATACACAAAAGAAAATATTCATCAACAAAAGGTTTTTTCATGGACTTCCTTCTATGCTTGTTGGCCACTTCATCCCGTTTCAAGTACCAGCAGTAGTCAATGAGAAAATTTACATCTCACAGGCTTTGGTAGAGCTCTTCAATAATGCAAAAAAAGGGTTCACCTTGCTCTTCACTTAAATCTTCACAGTTCTATGGAAAATAGTCCAAATGTGATGGTAGAAAATGCAGTTTAGCTGACATTTGTGCCCCAAATTGGCAGAAACTCTTCAGTAGCTTTTCAATTTCCTTCTCATATTCTGCACTCTGATGGTTTCCCTGGAGGTTTGAATTACTGACTTCAGTGACTTCAAGGTGGACAGTTCAGCTTCACTCAGAACTTTGTTAAACATTAAGTTCTTCATGAGTTCTCTTATTTGAGGGCCATCAAATATACCAGCCTTGAGTTTCGCCATACTTATCTGCAAAAATCTCTGGAGCAAATGGGAATAATTTTTCATATATCTCATTTGGCAGAGGAACTGCTTTGAGACTTTGGCTGGATGAGTCAATAAAAAGTTTCCATTCTGAAGCATTATACTCTCAGCTCATTGATGTTGTTGCAATAAACCAATGATAACTTATCCTGGAATGTGAAAAACTGTCTAAATTCTCTCTTACAGTCTCAATACCAGTAGAACATTTTTCCTGGTGCCAACAGTTGCTTCTCTTTGAGATGGGAACCCAGCAGCTAAGATTCCATTGAAAGATTCATGTCTCAAGTCAGGTCGTTGAGTTCTGCTTGTGTCAAAGGTACTGACTGGTCATCTACTTCTGGCTTGTATGCATCATCCTCAGCTACAACAGTCATGTCACTATGTCTGGAATCAAAGCTATATTCCATATTACCATTTGTCTCAAGAACAGGAAGGTCTGGGCTATGAGGGATTGGGCTTATTGCAGAAGGAACATTGGGGTATTGGACATGGTGTTTGTTTTTGCAATTTATTCCTTTTAGATTTATCATACAGAAATAGCAGTCTGTAATGTAATCTTTCCCTTCCCTCCAAACCAGTGGAATGGCAGATGGCATATGCTTCCTTTTACCATTCCTCCAATCCTTCATGTTTTCCACACATTTTATAGCAAACATGGAGGATGAATAGTTTATCCTGATCTCCTAGTTTGACTTCAAAGTAATCACAATATTCTTTCTTCACAAATTTTGGCTAGACGGATAAGAAGAACCACATTACTACAGATATAACACAACCTGTCAGGATTATCCTTACAATTGTGATCTATTCTTATAGGAATGCAAATGTGAATCTGAAATGAGAAAAAATAAATCAGCACTCAGTTTGTCATTAACACTTGACACAGTACATTAAAATCATTTTAAGCTGAGAAATAAGCCCTGCCCGCCTCTAGATATGTGGGTGTTAGTGAGTAGGGTGGTACACTGTAGTTAGATACACATACAGCATTATATTGCTATACTAGACATCAGACACCCACAATTAACTGTGACAATTAGAGCCCACAGGCTTTTGAATAAGTGTTATTGTGTACAATGTGTTGTGAAGTATTCAAGCACATCTTAAAAACCAGGCCTGACTAAACAGAATGAATGGTATTTTTGAATTCAGCATAAAATGGTGATTATATATCACTTTTTTGGGGAAAATATTTTTAACACAGACAGTGTTATCACTTATAAAAATGTAAGACAGAGTAAAAACTCAGGCCATCAAGTTTCATCAGGCAAAACTTGTAATCTAATACATCTGTTTAAAAAAGTAAAATTAATTTTTACACTTCTCAGTTTTATGAAACTGAGAGTGGTGTGTTATTAAGGTTAAATTGTATTTTTTCAAGTACAGAGCACTCTTTTCATGTACTGAGCACTTTTAGTTCTTAATGAATTTATGCCCATTTTAGTTTTTACTGAAGATTATTATTTAGATTTAAATTTATAGCAAGAATGAGAGAGAGATGTATTGTATTGATACCATATAAGATCCAATTTTCCCCAAATATCAAATTGCCCAGTAGGCTGGGGCTGCAGAATATACCAACTGCTTCTCTACAGAGGGATAAGCCTCCCACACACAATGATTGTCCTGGATATAACACTAAACAATCTGATGGTGATGTTTCAGTAATACTGGGGCTTTGGGGAATGCAAAGTACCCCTTAAATGCCATTGCTCCTAGATACATTCTGGATTGGAGTGGTAGCACTTGATAGGGTCCAATCTATAGGTCAAATAGAAGTAAACTGTGTACTTTTGCTAAACTGAATTGCTTGAAATAGGACTGTTTTCACATTTAAACTGCATAATTATGATAAACTGAATCATTTGAAATAGAATGATTTTTAGCATTTAACTGTTTATAAACAGAAGCTATACTTATACTAAACTAAATTGTTTAAAATTTAATTCAGTGTTAAATGATCTGAAAAAGGTTGATACGTTGTAAAACAAAACATCCAACCAACCAACCAACCAAATATTAAAAATGCATAAATTTTAATATATACTTGAAAAGAAACTTGTTTTGAAATGGGACCAATAAAAAAAAAACAGTTGCTGATGTTCAAGTATGATTTGATACACCATCCAAAAATTCTTTTTAAACTACTTGCTAAATTCCCCTGTTGGCTGGGGCAGTAGAATACACTGTCAGTACCTCTACATAGGGATAAGACCCTCACTATGAGTATCCTGAATGTAACACTAAGCTATCTGATGGTGAGGCTCCAGTTCTGAAGCTTTGAGATATATGAAGTTTCCTTTTATTGCCATAACTCTCAGATCTACACTGACTTGGAGTAATAGTACCTGTTAAGGTCCTATCTATGGTTCAAATAGAACTGTTTGATATTTAAACTCTGTACAAGCAAATGACTTATGCTAAACTGAATTGCTTGAAATAGAACTATTTAATCATTTAACGCTATGTAAACTAATGATAGATGCTTAATTGAATTGTTAGAGATAAATAGCAATACTTGGAACCATTTAACTTTGACTTATGCTAAATTGAATTGTTTGAAATAGAAGTGTTTGATCACATAACTGTGTGCCAACAAATGATAAATAGTAAGTAGAATTATTCATATTTGATAGAAATAAGCGGAACGATTTAAAAGTGTGCAAAAAGTGAGCTCAGACTTATTCAAAAAGGTTATCTGCAAAATATGTCTAGAAATGATGTATTTATAAAAAAAGATTTGGTATTAAATAATCAACAATGGTTCATTAGCCATAAAACCAAACAAAACCAAAACTGCTTGCTAAAACTATTGATGATAGTCTTTATATATCCACACACACACACACACATTCATATTTTACGTAGTTATTGTTATATATAAATAGGGAGAATTATATATGTATATAAATTGGCGACCTTAGTCGAGGGTGGCCTGAAGGTTCCCTTTTCAACAGCTACCACACCGAGGTGTAGGGGAGGATGCTACTCTTTTCCCTGGATTGCTCTACTTAACCCTTGATCCTTACCTTATGATTCTGAGTGTTATGCAAGGTGGCATCAAGTACCCTTTTTTGAGTCTTTGGTATGACTTGACCTGGGATTGAACCCCAGTCTCCCTAACCATTGGCGAACATTCTACCCATTAGGCCAATGGCACGATGTAATTACACATATATAATACATAAAGCTTATTATCGTAGGAAAGGGACACAGAGACACAAGTTCAAATCCTGGACGAGACTGATTGCATTTTCACATAGCACTAATACCCTTGGGAAAGGTATGAATCCAATTATTCTCCCTCCAGCTATGGGTAAATAGTAGGACAGACTAGGTTCTTCAGCCTTGGTGAGGCAACTACTCTAGGAGAAAGACAACTCTGAATTCAAACCTGTTAAACTCTGCTTAAAAATTGACCTTGTGTCATATCCTGCCCGAGCGGAGGGGTTGGGTAAATATGATAATACATAAAGCTTTCAAATGTTTCCTACATACATAACATGTAGATTGAGTATTGTACAGTGAAAATTTCTGCAGATAGTTACGTCTTAGGCAGATAACTTATTTATCCTGCCTAATATGTGTAGATATCCATGTTTTTCAGTATATGCATGTCAATTTGTAGAAATGAGTTTAACTTTCGGCTTCAAATCTTTACCACACAGAAGCAGGCCTCCTGGCATCCTTACCTGGGTGGGGGGTATCAGTGACAAACGTAGTTTCACATTGAACCTAGTGCTTCTATGACCAGCATTGACCAGCAGCACATGAGTCTTGGATCATGTGCAACCTCACCCTTCCTAACCCCCACTATAAAATGACCTTGTGTCAAATCCTGCCTAGTTGGAGGCACAGATAAATTTCCCTTACCACACAGAAATTATTATAGTGTAAGTGAATAAAATTATTATTAAATTTGGCAAAATCAGTCAGTGTGAGGTAGGGTTGTAGGGGCTCCGTGCAATATAAGAATAACTCTGATTATCAAGAGAGAGTGAAATAAAACAGGGTGGATGGCACTGTACAAGGCTGGGATAAGAGAAAATAGGATTTACTTGAGTATTTAGATAAAACCAAGAAAAGTTATTTAAATATCTTTTTTTTCTTTTATTAGTTCATTTCTTATTTGTTTTTGCTGTTGAGAGATTAGAAAGAATTTTTTTGAACAACCAATTCTTGCAAAAAGGCCAAGAATAAAAACAAACACATTTGTTACTTTATTGTAGTGTTTCATCCTTTTAGAATACAGGAATTTGAACATGAGGCAACTTGGAAGAAGTAGTGAGGCAAAAAAAAAAAAAAAAATTTGGTTCTACCATGGCGCACATATAAGTTTCATTTTTTTATTAGTTCTGGACATATCGTGTTAAAATCCAGGTAAATATCAGAGTCTGCTGCATGTCTGAAATATTTTGGTATTTTCTATAATCCATTGTGAAGCCCATGTTATAAATCAGGAGAAGATCTGCCGATAAATATAAGGCAGTGATATCGTCAATATTTGGAAAGCTGGTGCTATACAATCTTCCTGTTTTCTGTTTAGAGCATGAAAGCACTATGTCAAAGATCAATGCAGTATTTGGACATTTTGCCTAACTATACTAATTTTAACAATGCTGTTCAAGCTGCTGCAAGATGGCATAGTGGATATGTCACCTGCAAGCTAACCTCTAAGCTGCATATTTGAATCAGAGCAGGAATTAATATTAATTTGATATATCTGTTTGCTTTAGTGTGAAGGAAGTTATGGAGAGAGAAACAAAGAACCAAATAGGATGTTTGGTTGGTTATGTGGGTTTTATGGCATATCAACCTTTGTAGGTTATTTAACGCCAAATCCATTTTTATACAAATAGTTCTATTTCAAACAATTCAGTTTAGCATAAGTACAGTTTCAATGTTAAAAACTGATCTATTTCAAGCAGTTCAGTTTAGCATAAGTACACGGTTTAATTGTCAAAAATATTTCTATTTCAAGCTATTCTATTAGGTCAAACAGTTCTAATTCAAGAAATTCAGTTTAATATGAGTATAGATTTTGTTTACTCATAGTTAAATGTCATAACACTTCTATATTAAACAGTTCAGTTTAGCATAAGTACAGTTCCATTTCAAACAATTCAGTTTAGCATAAATATACAGTTTAAATCTAAGTACACAGTTTAATTGTCAAAAACATTTCTATTTCAAGCTATTCAGTTTAGTCAAACAGTTTTAATTTAAACAACTCAGTTTAGCATAAGTATGCAGTTTAGCTCTATTTAACCCATAGATAGGGCCCTATTAGGTGCTACTATTCTGGGCCAGAGTGGACCTGGGAGCAGTGGAAATGAAGGGGTACTCCGTATTGCCCAAAGCTCCAGCATTACTGGAGCCTCATTATCAGATTGTTTAGTGTCATATCCAGGACACTTGTTGTGGGGGTCTTACCCCTCTGAGCAAACCATATAGGAAAAGTAACTCTGTTTATTGTTCATTGTTAGATTTATATATGAACAAATGTGAAAAAGAATTCAATAAATTACTATATATCAGACTACAAATATGCACACATTCACATATATAAAGAGAGATGAACATAAGTGATCAGACAAATAGGAATATTTCTTTTGTGTTATCTATGTTTTGATTGGTCTAAACTAGTTTTGGCCTTAGATCAGGAGAAAAGTTTTGTTTGAAAGTTATCAAGTTTTTAAAAGCTAATAAGCTGTAAGAGAATCAATGAAAAATTAACTGGTGATCTAGCATATCTGTTATTTAAATGAAAGTTTTTTTATATATATATATAGGCCAGCACATTGGCATAGTGTTTAGAGAATTCACCAGTTGTCAAGGAGACCTGGGTTCAATCCCAAGTTGATTGATACCAAAGATTTGAAAAATTATACTTAATGCCTCTTTTCCTTACTTAACACTCAGTATTATAAGGTATGGATCAAGGGTAAGTGGAGCAGTCATGGAAAAAGAGTAGCACCCTCCTCTTCACTTCAGTATAGTAGCTATTGAAAAGGGAACTTTTAAGTTACCCTTCTTATATATATATATATATATATATATATACATACACGTGTGAGTGTGTATTTTATTTGTAGAAAGTGAGATAGGTTACTTTGTGATTTCTTTTAACTTTAAAGCTAAAATTGAAGTACAAGATTTAGTTAAAAAATGATTTGAAGTCATAATTAAGCTTGGAAATTAATTTCTTCTAAATATCTAAAACATTTGAAGCTGTAAATAATAATTACTATTAAAATGAGTAAAAGAATTTTGACCCAAAACGTGTGTGCATTGGCCAAATCCAGTTGATGATGAGAACTATAGGTTATCATATGTCATATCAAGAATAAATGTTGTGAAAGGGTGAGAGAAATCATGCAAGGAATGGCTTCTTGCCCTGACATTACATCAGTAAAATCCTTACCTCGTGAGGTGAAGGACTCCAATTCATCTAACCCCTCTCTTGAGTGTGTGAGTCTGTATTGAATCAATTTCAGGGTCAATTTTGCTTTCTTTTCCTGATGTTGGTCTTTATAAAGATTAGAATTGGATTGAAGGGAACTCTAAAATATTTTTTACACTTAGCCATAAATTCTTTTTTATTTTTTAATATAGTTTCCCCACAAGATTTTCTCATTTATTCAGTATTTTTTCTTTCTAAGATACATATATATATATATATATATATATATATATATATATATATATATATAATTTCTTTTAAAAGTAACTTTCACATACTAAATTCTCAGTATAGATGAATTAGGCATCCATATTATAAAAATATTATTTTTATCCTGTATTTAAGTTAATTCATATATATATATATATATATATATATATATATGTGTGTGTGTGTGTTGACGTATGTATGAATATAGAAAGTGAGAGAAATACATGTAGAAATACTTATGTAAAGAATTATATAAATATTTTAATCTTTTGGAATATAAATTTCCATACATATGTATCTCTCTTTCTCTCTCTCTCTCCCTCTCTCACTATATATATATGTATATATATAATGTGACTATATATATATATATGAATACTTACATATATATTGGAGGCATGTGGTATAATGGTTATAAAGGACATGCTGAACAGAGTTAAAATCCTGGATTAGGCAATTTACATTTCACATTTTGTTAATATTCTTGGGAAAGCTATGCATCTAACTATTTCCTCATTAACTATGGATAAATAGTAGGTCAGATTGTCCTCTTGAAACTTGGTATGCAACTAGTCTAGGAGAAGTAATTTAACTCTAAATTCAGACCAATTAAATTGATCTTTTTTTACATCTTACTCAAACAGAGGTATCAGTAAATATCTATATTATGGTTAAAATTGAATATTAAAGCATTTTTAGTCAGTAAGATCTTTATGGTGGTAAATGCACCAAAATGTTGAACAATATATCTTTCAAATGTAAAAATCAGATGTAAAGCAGAATAAAAACACATTTTCAATCCTCAAGTGAGCTAGTATTCAACATATCTGATTTTTTTAGTTTTAAACACATTTAAAAATCTATATTCATAATATATCTATAAATAAAGAAATATGAACATATATAGTAAAAGTCTTTTCACATATATACTGTCATAGAAATATTAATGTTGTCAATATTTATGAATAAAATTTGTCTTTAATATGAGGTAAAAAAAAAACAGAAAAAAATGAATGTTTGCAAAGGAAAACTAAATTTCCTGACTCATGCTTATAAGAAACATTCAGATAAAAACTTTCATCAAAATCTATCACTCAAGCATTTTTTGAAATCTTGTGTGAAAAATCATTATCATATCAAAAACATACTTTTAGTCTTTACATATTTAAGTATTTTTTAAAGTTTTTTCAATTAACTTTTTCTAGGTTAAAGGTTTCATATTTATGATTTCTTATAACTTCTGCTGATAAAACCACAGTCATAAAACCAATGAAGCCTTTTCCAGATTGTAACTCAGTAGGGTTATTTATTTGTTTGCAGAAAAATTATCATTAACCTTAGTTTCCTCACACGATCAAAAGACTTTTTCCTATGTATGTGTGTGTATATATATATATATATATATATATCGACTATATGGAAATCAGACCTAACCGATAAAATGAAACGCAGTTTCTTCCAGGCAGCGGTCACATCGATACTGCTATATGGATGCACTACATGGACGCTAACAAAACGTCTGGAGAAGAAACTAGATGGCAATTACACAAGAATGCTGCGTGCAATCCTCAACAAGTCCTGGCAGCAACACCCCACAAGACACCAACTGTACGGCCACCTGCCCCCTATCACGAAAACTATTCAAGTTAGGCGAACCAGACATGCAGGACATTGCTGGAGAAGCAGAGATGAACTCATAAGAGATGTACTCTTATGGATCCCCACACGCGGCCGCGCAAAAGCAGGACGACCAGCACGAACGTACATTCAGCAGCTATGTGAGGATACAGGTTGTTGTCCTGAAGACCTGCCTAGGGCGATGAACGATAGGGAGGAGTGGCGAAAGAGGGTCAGGGATATCCGTGCTGCCAGCACGATATGATGATGATATATATATATATATGTGTGTGTGTGTGGATATATGTATTAAATATGCCTGTGCTTGTGTGTTGATATGCATATATAGGTATATATGTGTGTGTATGTGAATATACATATGTTTATATGTGTATGTGTTTATCTATATATCTGTATGTGTTCATCTATATATATATATGTGTGTGTGTGTGTGTGTGTGTGTGTACATGTGTATATGTACGTGTATATATATAAATATATACATATATTATGTATGTGTATATATATATATTTATATATCTGTGTTTGTTCATATATATATATATATATGTGTGTGTGTGCATGCAGATATGTTTTTTATATATGCCTGTGCTTATGTGTTGGATATGCATATATATATATATATATATATATATATATATTTATATGTGTGTGTATTTTTCTATATATCTGTGTGTTTATACATATATGTGTGTGTGTGTGTGTGTGTATATATTATATATATATATATATATATATATATAATCTATTCATAAACATTTTTTTCTGACCAAACGTTTTTAAAAAATCCTGAAAATGTTCCAACTGACAACTTTAAAACAAAACACTACAAATAATTGAAACAATAAAAACTCTCCAGTCAACTCAAAACTACACTACCTCTGATGATGACCAAAAGTATAGTTGAATAACTTGGGTAGAAGATATGCGACAATTCCTTTACCATATAGATCCCTACATTAGAGAAATAACAAGGAGAATTGAAAAAATAAAATCAAAAATAATAAACAAATAGTGTTCCATCTTCTTTAACAAAACTTGCTTGAATAATAACTTGCTGCCTAAATATACATTCTACTATATACATATATATATATATATATATATATATATATATATATATATATATATGTGTGTGTGTGTGCATATATATATATATATATATATATATATATATATGTGTGTGTGTGTGTGTGTGTGTGTGCATATATATATATATATATATACATATAAATTCTAAAAATGTTTTTTTTGTAAATCAAATTAATGTTCAATACCAGATAGAAGATCAGGATAAAAACTCAAATGCACAGAAGAAAAATTTAGTCATCAGGAGAAAATTTTAAGTTTTAAAACTGAACTAACTACTAGAATAGTTTGCTAACCATCATATTTTTGGAGGTGCTCAAATAATTTACAAAGGTTAGCTTAGTTTGGCACGAACCAAAAGTATAGGGTGTCCATGTGAAAACCAAAATCATTAATGAGGGTCTACACACCTTGCTCACAAATGATCACATCCTGTGAGGTTCCCTAATAGTTTACTTAGCTTAGCTTAGTTTGGCGTAAACCAAAACTATAGGGTACCCAGTGAGAACCAAAATCATTAATGATAGTCTACATACTAACAATCACATCCTGTGAGGTTCGCAAATAGTGTACTAAGCTTAGCTAAGTTTGGCACACACCAAAAGTATAGGCTACCCAGTGAGAACTAAAATCATTAATGATGGTCTACATACCTAGCTCACTAATGATCATATCCTGTGAGGTGCCCTAATAATGTACTAATTTTGTCTTAGTTCAGCGCAAGACCAAATGTACAATGCAGATAGTGGGGACTGAACTTACTTGTAATTGTCAACTAGTTAAACTCATTAACTTGTGATGTGCTTGATAAAATACAAGATTAATTAAAATTCTATTCTTTTGATATTAAAAGAAATGTGAATTTTTGTAAGCTATTATTGAAGATATTTATAATTTGCAGATCATCCTCTAACTGAAATAAAAAGCCATTGTGTTAAGATAAAAATTCTGATGGTGATGGCTATAAACTAAAAAGACAAGCCAGGATATACAGACAGGTTTGGTTTTAAATTTCCATTTCCAGAAGTTACGACTTTGAAATTAAATATCTATTCAACACTAAGTAAGGTTTTAAAAACATCCTTAAAAGGAAAAAGAATAATAAAATTTCAGCAATTATTGTTGATGAAAGCGTTCAATTATCAAAATCAATGATAAATACCCAACAACATATCATCATCATCATATCGCGCTGGTAGCACGGATATCCCTGACCCTCTCTCGCCACTCCTCCCTATTGTTCATCGCCCTAGGTAGGTCTTCAGGACAACATCCCGTATCCTCACATAGCTGCTGAATGTATGTTCGTGCTGGTCGTCCTGCTTTTGCACGGCCATGTGTGGGGGTCCATAAGAGTACATCTCTGCTTCTCCAGCAGTGTCCTGCATATGTAAGTATAATTATGTCTGTTTATATAATTATATGTAAAGAACAAGTAATATATGCAGATAAAAGCCAAAATGGGAGTGTGGAATTACAATTTCTGCCTTTTAATCTCAAAGGTATAATCATCCTCCTCCTGCTTTAGTGTAAAATTCATGCTGACTGGTCGATGCAGGAAAGAATTTGTGTTAGGACATCTAGATAAGAAAAGGCATCTTCCTTCCAGCCAGTCCTAACCACTGCACAGTCCAAGAATGACTCACTCTGTATGTACATAAGCATCAGCAAGCATCATCTCTGTAGTTACAACCCTTTTTTGCATTATCCTCCAACCCTCTCTTCTTGGATGGATATGTTCTCTTGTTCGTTTTTCTCATTCTTTGTCCTTTTCTAATCCACTTTTTTCTTCATTTTAAGTATCACAATGCTTCTTTTTCTTCTTTTGCTTTTATTTTCTTGTACACATTATTATCTTTGTTCTTTTTTCTTTAAATTCTAATGTTTATTCCTCCTAATTTTCCTTTTTTTTTCTTTTTCATTGTTTTTTTTCTTTGTCCTTTTCATGCTCACATTTTTTCTACTTCCATCATTATCCCTTTCTTTTTTTAATTTATTTCATTAATCTCTTATTCTCCTTATCCTCTTTTGACATGTAAGATCCTTATCCTCCCTCTCTTTAACATTTATTATTTTTCTCTTACTTAAATTCACTCTCTTAAAAACTATCTTTCTCTCTTTTCCTTTTTTTCTCACAGTTACCTCTCTCTCTTCCTTTCATTTTCTCTCTTTTTCTTGATTCCCTACTTCTTTTCTTTTACAGGCACTACTTTCTTCATCCTTTCAAAAAAAAAATTTCTTTGCCTTCCACTTCTACTCCATATATCTCCACTATTTCATGAAATCATTTCTTGCTCTTCTTTTTCATCCATTTTTTCCTCATTTCTTCTCTTTCCTTTCACACTTCCTTCTCTTTTATTATTTTACCTCTTTTTTCCTTTTTTACAAATTCTCTCTTCCCTTCCTTCTTTATTTGTATCCTTTTCTTTCTCACTACTTCTTCATTAGCATCTCATTCTTACCCAGCACAGACAAACCCCTGCATTTATACTTTTTCAACACAGCTTTCTCCACACTATGTCACAGATGATGCATGTCTCCTCTCTTTCAGCTCTCATTCATGGGGAAAAGGGGGAAAAAAGAAAGGCAAAATAGATATATAATACCAATAATCTGTTTTTCTTGAATTAGTCCCAGCAGATTTGATCAGACTGGACAGAAGATGGAAGCAGGGGTCGGAAATATTTTTGTTATGAAGTTAATGGGAAGGGGATGTAGCCTTGCCTTTGCTGAATTCTAAATTACTATTTGCACATGGCTGTGTTGTTATTTGATATTAGGCACGTCCGGTATTGTGAGTGTGCCCATTGCACCCCTACCCATCTTTCTGCCTGCATTTTCTGTGTACCTCGTCCAGGCATAATGGACAGTTGCAAGCCTGGAGCTTATATTGTTGCTTTTGGTGTAAAGAGCAGAGTTTTCTAATACTGGTAAAGTTTAAAGGCATTTTGCATATAACCATTTCAATATCAGTCATAGAGTGTTAGAATTGTGGAATTATTGCTTATTTTGTTTCACTATATATTACTGGTGGTGACCAGCTCTTAAGAATTTATATTTGCTTTGTTTGATTTCATAGCTTGAACAGTTAACTGTTAACAAAGAGATATGAAGTTACATTTCAGATGCCAAGGTTGGTGGTCTTCATTATCATAAAAAAAGTGTAGTCAAAATAAAGTCTATAGTCTATGCGCTGGTATAAGTTTTTCTTTGTTTATGATTTATGCTCCAAGAATAATACCTCCCAATATTTCAATAGAAACTACAACAGGAGTACAATACAAGGTGGTTAGTTTGTTTGTTTTACATCATGTTAATCTAAGTTGGGTTATTTTATACCAAAGTCAGATAAACAATTGTCTTTAGCTATACATGGTCTCATCTATCGGTCAAATAGAACTATTTAATCATTTACTGTACTTGAAACTATTTCACTGTGTGCAAACAAAACTGTTGAATTGATTTATTAGTATTACAGAGCAACACTTGGAACCATTTAACTGTGTGAAAAAAAGTTGATGGCCTATTGGTTGAAAGGTTCAACTTCTACTGCCATACTACAAAAATCTGACTTTGACATTATGAGTCAACACTGTAAAATAGAAGGCATTACTTTTGAAGTGACTGTATTATAAGCATGGCATGCAGGGTCATGTTCATTTTTGGTTAAAATGCTTAACTAATAATGATGATTTTGTTGAGAAATAATAATTTCTAACTGAAAATTTGCTCTATCCTGCTAAGGGAGTGGCCAATACTGACTCTTTTTCCTTTATGAAAAACCACAATTTCTACCTCATTGCAAATAACTCAAACTTAATTCTTGTCTTACACTGTATTAAGTAGGAGCACAACTTAAACCTAATGATTCACAAAGTAGCTGCTATTGCCTATTCTTATTTTTCTCTCAGATGTTTGTGTCTACCCAACCCTTCTGCCATGGGCAGGATATGATGCAGTCAGTTTTTATAAATGATTACAGTTGACTTAAAGTCAGAGTTTATCCTTTTCCTAAACTTGGTCGCCTTATCAAGGCTTAAGAAACAGGTCTGCTCAATATATGTGCCCGATGGGGTCTTTGTGGTGTTATGGTTAAAGCGATGGACTGCAGAATTGTAGTAAGTGAGTTTGTACTCCAGTCACGCTATTATGTTCACTTTCGGGCAAATACCCTTGGGAAAGGTATGAACCCCCTTATCCTCCCAGCTATGGGTTAAATAGTACCACTAATGTTCTTCTAGGAGAATGGCTTTGGCATTAAATTACCTACAAAGGTTGATATGCCATTAAACAAAGAAACCAAACCAAACCCAATATGTGCCCATAGCTGGGATAAGAAGTGAGTTCATGCTTTTTCCAAGGGCATTAACACAAAGAAAAATCTACACAGTTTCATCCAGGATTTGAACTCAGCTCATTGATTCTATTTTTCTATGGCATAACACAAAGCTCACCTCCTCACAGAAGTTAAATGGGACAATATTCAAATAGCTAGTGAATAGTTGACTCTATCAAGTGTGTGTGTGTGTATATATATATATATATATATATTGATCAGGGAGGTCTGGGTTAAAAAAAATGATGAAAAGTTAAATGCTATAAAGATATGAACTTCTTAATTGTGTAACAAACACATTCCATGTGAAAGTTACTTCTGCAGGGAATTTGTTGTTGTCATCAGATATCAATGAATGTCTTGAACAAAAGAAGTGATAGCCTTTCCTGCTATACTCATTGAAATGAAAACCACAATTTTCAACTCTGGTTTGCACATGAAAAGCAACAATCTTGCCTTTGGCTTGATCCTGATCAATTGTCAACCCATATTAACTTCTATTGTATTCCTTTTTCTTTTTTCTTTTAAGCCAAAGCAAACTGGACATTTTAACCTGAGCACTGTAAGGTCATTTTCCTCTTAGCATTTATAAAAGTTTTATTTCTAATGAAACACTTCATAGATATTTGTCCATCTTTGCCTGGAGGCATAAGCATGTAATTTCTGACATGATAGTGAAAAAGTTTTCATCTGAGAAATCTATATGCTTGTTTGGAAATTTACATATATGTTTTTATTGGTCACTTTTAAAGAAAAGTGATGGCTATGATTAGGAATCATTCTTAAAGGTGAGGCAACTTTCTATCATTTTATTCTTGTAGTACGAACAAACTAAGAAATATTTTTCAACAAAGGACCTTCTTTATTGGATCAACCTAACACATCATAGAGTATATGATTATTACTTAAAAATAGATAATTTGGTTAACTGGTATCCTAATCTAAAGAGTTATACATAGCATAATGGTCAATGTCATAGGAAATAGATTCAATGAACCATGTTCAAACCCTGGAAAAAGCTGTTTGCAATTCATTTTGCAGTAATGCCTTTGAGAAAGGTATGAATTCTCCTCTTCTTCTCCCAGTTATGTATAAATAGTTGGACAGACTTGGCTCTTAAGCCTTGGAATGGAAACCAATCAGAGAAAAAGAAAAGTTCTCAATTAAAACCTGGATGCTGTTTGAAAAATCTGTGGCAGAATTGTACACCATTTTTTTTATCTGCTCATCCAAAAACTATTGATGGTCCCACACAAGCTTTCATCACTTAAACATATCATCTGTGTAGTTCATTTGACAAGCTTCAGTTTTGTTAATATTTGTCAATGAATTGATTGATGAACATTATTATTTATTTCATCCCAAATTAGATAGGGCATCTCCTGTGGTGTAGTGGCTATCATACTAAGCAGTGACATCATAGAAAAAACTCCTGTCACACAACTATGTTTACTTACAGACTAATTTTCTTGGAAAAGGTATGATTCCCCTTATTCCTCTACTATGAGTTAAATACTACCACTACAGTTCTTCTACAAGGATGGCTTTGGTATTAAATAACTCATGAAGGTTGATATGTCATTAAATAAGGATACTAAACTAAACCAAATAAGAGATACATAGATCACCAAAAGTCAAGAGAAAGTTATCAACATAGAAGATCGAATTTGCAACCTGAGTTCAAATTCTGAAGGAGGCTGTTTGCCTTTCTCTTTGCACTAATGCCATAAAGAAAACCATGAATCCATCTTTTCCAAGCCCAATCAGTAGTGTCTGTAGAATACACCATCTATATCTGTACAGAGGGGTAAGACCTCCCACCACCATCAAATGTCCTGAATATGATGATAAGCCATCAGATGGTGAGGCTCTAGTCCTAGAGCTTTCGTGAATATGGAGTACCTCTTCAGTGCTATTACTTCCAGGTTCACTCTGATCCAGAGTGGCTGTATCTGTTATGTTCCCATCTATGGGTCAAATAAAACTGTTTAGTCTTTTACTAAGGATTATAATTAATATCAAATAGAATTACTAGTGTTAAACAGCAATACTTGAAACCATTTAAGAGTGTAGAAACAAATGATTTGTAAGGAATTAGATAAGAAGACTTGATGAAGAGAATTACTACTGTTAAATAGTGACACTTGAAACCATTTAACTGTGTGTGAATAAAATTATCAGTGTTAGCAATACTTGAAACAATTTAACAGTACACAAACAAATGATCTATATTAAATAGAATTATCAGAGTTAAATAGTCATACTTGAAACTATTTAACTATGTGCAAACAAATGAGATCCAACTCATTTAAAATAAAGTTATCAACAAACTATTTACTTAAAAATCATATATGATATGTATAAACAGGATTTGGCATTAGATAATCCTCAAAGGTTGATATACTCCTCAACCAAATAACATAACCCATCTCTTCTCTCCCAGCTATGCGAAAATAGTGATACAGGTTGTTTTTTTAGCCTTGATTTGGTAACCAGAGTTGGAGAAGGAAAACTCTGAATTCAAAACATCTTTACTTTGTTTAGAAGTTGACTTTTTCTTACATCCTGCTTCTCCAGCAGTGTCCTGCATGTCTTGTTCGTCTAACTTTGATAGTTTTCATGATGGGAGGTAGGTGGTCGTACAGCTGGTGCTTTGTGGGGTGTTTTCTCTAGGACTTTTGGCTAAATACATAAATTATACTGAAAGGGTGACAGAGGCATCGCTTCCCTGACTTATAGTTCGTCCAAAGCTGAGTTCAATTTTTTCATAAATGAATTGCTCTACCTACAACTTAATGAGACTTGTTTCTTTCAATATAATGTTGATAAGAATAACAATATATCCATAAAATAATGACAGTCATGAATACTCTTATTTTTATAGTTTACCTGTTTTAAAATTATGAGGGATTACACTAATCTTTATAAATTTTTGTTTTTTTAAAACTGCTAGTAATTTTTAAAAAATAATTTGATTTTGTAATAATCATATAATCATTTTTTATTCTAAAAATTTTCTTAATAATCCCATAATTAATTCGTAATAGTGATTATTTGCATTTTCTAATAATTTCATCAATTGCTAATTTATTTCATTTTCAGAATTTATTGACTAACAAGATGAAACTCTCTCTCTCTATATATATATATATATATATATTTTACTAAGATTCACTTCTAAGTAAAAGTAAGTCAAATAGATAAATTAATCTAGAAGAAATATATTGTAGAATATAGTTCTTACTATACTGCAATATGCAATGTTAGTCTTTCCATCTGGGCAATGCTGGGTAGCCATTCTAGTATTAATCAAATTTGTATGAAATTATTAACTTTAACATAGCTTCCACTGTTGATACACACTTTCAGTGTCTAATCTTTCCTGGAATACATTCTGGGAATCAGTTTGAGTGATAGTATGTAGGTTTCATGGCACATTTCTCTTATATCATCTGAACTTAATGACCATTTATCATAAATTTCTGCTTGGAGAATAAAAAATTATTCACAAGGACCAAATTCAGACAGTAAGACAATTAACAAGCTCCTGTTAGTTGATGTGACACAAAGTTTGTATCAGGCATCATCAGTTTTTTTTTATAAAAATGGTTCAACCAGAACTTTCACAGATTCATCTCTTCAGAAATTTCATGGATAGTCAGAAAACAATTTCCATAGATAACAAAACCCACTTTATCAGAGTGTCTGTCAGTGTAGAAGGTTGACTAGATTTAGAATTGTTGTGGTTCATGTTCTTTCAGATTTGAAATATTGGTACCTTTTCTCAAACAATGCTTATCATAGCGTTGATGAAACTTTAGAAGAGTCTCTGTAAATGGACAATGATCACATTAGGAATTTTTGGCAAGTTGTATTCCCCAGTTACACATACTCCTAGGATTTGTCTGCCGTAAACTATTTTTAGTCTCAAAGCTGAAAATAAAATTTGTTGATTTTAGATACTATAAGAAATTGAATAAAATTTACTATGATACCGGCAAACTATTGGTCTAAAATGACTTCCAGGCTGCATTCCAGAAATGGCAAAAATACTGCAGGTGGAGTATAAACTTTAGAAGAAACTATATTGAAAGAGACAAGTCTCATTAATTTGTAGATAGAGCAATTGTCAGGTGTTTATACAAAAAATATTGCATTTTCAGAGAAGTAATTAAATCCAATTCAAATGAAGCAAAATTTCATCTGATATCTTTCACATTTTTCTGTCATTAAAATCTTTTTTTTCTTTTAATTTATTTCTTTTGATTTATTTAATAAAGAAAAATGAGTCTGCATGGAAGAAATAACTAATTTTTCTAAAGAACCATGACAGATATTTTATATTTTTTTTTTTGTCTTTACTTCTGCAACTTTTCACAAACCGCAATCCACATTCAAATGAGTTTTGAATAATTTGTAAGACATTAAGCCCACTGAATACATTGTCTGCATTGTTTTCTGTTTGTCTCTGAAAACATAAATTTCATTAAAAGTCATGATTGCATGAAAATGAAAGAAAACAGAACAACTGTCTGGTTCCACTATGAAAAATTGCCAAAGTGCTGGCAGACATGCATCTTCTTCAAAATCCTACAGAATGTACTTTTCAAAATTTTTGACCTTTCCAATATAGCCTTAAATCATTGCAATACAAACTCTTAATGTTTGTGACATTTCTCAGATATTTTTATTCATGTTTTCTTCAAAATGTGAAAAAGAATTTCCTTTGCCTTCAACATTTCCAAAAGACAAATTTTAGATTTGTGGCATTCTGCACAGATATCTGCACATGTTTTGACACTCAGTGCTTGAAAAATGCATGTAAAAAATTATCCTCACTTTGATAAATACTGCATGACAAGAATAACTCATTGATTGATGAAAACTGTTTGATAAAAGTTACCTTTTTAATGAATACTGTTTGATAAAAATTACATTCTTAATGAATACTGTTAGATAAAAGATACCTTCCTATTGAATACTGTTTGATAAAATTTCATTCTTAATGAATACTGATTGATAAAAGTTATCTTCTTAATGAATACTGCTGGATAAAAATTACCTTCTTAATTAATACTGTTAGATAAAAATTACATTCTTAATGAATACTGTTGGATGAAAATTACATTCTTAATGAATACTGTTGGATGAAAATTACTTTCTTAATGAATACTTTTAGATAAAAGTTACCTTCTTAATGAATACTGTTTGATAGAATTTCATTTTTAATGAATGCTGCTTGATAAAAATTACATTTTTAATGAATACTGTTTGATAAAAGATACCTTCTTATCAATACTGTTAGATAAAGGTTACCTTCTTAATAAATTCTGTATGATAGAATTTCATTTTTAACGAATATTGTTTGATAGATTTACCTTCTTAATGAATATGGTTCAGTAAAAGATATTGTCTTAAGGAATACTGTCTGATAAAAATTATCTTCTGAACAAATACACTTTGATAAAAATAATATTTTTAATGAATACTACTTGATAAAAGTTACCTTCTTAATGTATACTGTTTGATAAAAACTATCAAGGGATGTGCATATTAACATTTTTGTGTAGTTTAATTATTTTTTTAGCATAATTATACGATATTGTCATAGTTTAGATCTACTCCCTATATTTTTTTTATTTACTGCTTTTCTGAAACTGGAAGTTTACCAAAACTCTTCACTGTTGTATTCACATCTCAGTATAAATGAGCAGGCAAAAAATCACATATGTCAGTGGCCTACCTGGCTTCAGTCAAAGATGATTTGAGTATACTACTGTTCCAGCAGTTCTTGCTACTCATGCTAGCCCACTGTCCTTTTTAGGGCATTCATCTTCCCATTACTACAAACTGTCTTTATCAGGGCACTTGTCTTACTAGTACTACTACAACCCTTTTCAGGGCTAGTCAACAAATGCTTGGACTGACACTAAGATGGATGATGATGGATTAGTAGCTTTACCTCTCAGCCTGTTCAATGCTGTGAGGGACCAGTCCACAAACAGATGACTCTGCTTAGCCCACCAATGACTTCAAGCAACTCAAGCTGTACTTGCCTGGCTAACAAACTGTTAGCCCCACAACACCAGTTCAGGAGTAGACAATATCACTTGGACCAAGAACAGTTTCATCAGTTCACTCGTAGCAAACGCCAACCAAACTTGAGTTTAACTGCAAATTCAACAACCAGGGTGTCAACTAGCTTACCTCTGCAGTCCAACATGTCTATCCCTCAGCCATCTATTGACTACCTGGCCACATAGTTGCACCAAGAACCTGTTGAAGCACCATCCAGACTCACTGTCATCAAAAACTATTAGACAGTTGAGTCTACACTTTCAACATAAAGAGAAATTTCCTTCAAACACTAATATGGTATTTCTGGCTAAATAAAAAGTTGTCATTTAGAATAACCATGTATCCTCTTGTATTTTTCCTGCTTGCCTTACCTGTTGTCACTCATTTCTAAAAGTTTATGGGATTGATATATTCATCAACCCCACAACAATATCAAATATTTCTATCAAATGAAAATAATTTGCACACACTTGTCTGTTTCAAGTATTCCTACCTAATACTAATAATTTATTCATGATTATATAGTTTCAAGTAATTATTTCAATTTGATAACAATTTGTTTTCACACAGTTAAATTGTTTCAAGTTATTGATAATAATCCTTAGTAAACAATTAGAGCTTAATTATTGGCAATTATTCTTAATACAAATAATTTGAATACAGTTATATGGTTTATGAAGTATTCCTTTCTAATACAAATAATTTTCAAAAAATTCAATTTGACCTATAGAAGAGACTCTAAAAAGTTTTACCTTTTTGAGTCAGAGTGGATCTGAGAGTAATGGCTATGAAGAGGTTCTTAACATTCCCCAGATATCAAGAACTTGTGCCTCCCTATCATATGCATTTTAGTGTTATACTCAGGATACCTCTGTACTGGGGAGGTCACCCTTCTGCAGGAGAGGATTTCTGTGTATTCTAAGCCTCCCACTAACAGAGTGGGAAAAGAAAAGACAAGGAAGAATGAAAGTAGTAATCATCCAAATGATTTAAGTTTTTAAATGTTTTCAGCTGCATCTACAGTTAGTCTCTAGAAGGGTACTGTTTGTTTTTAAAATTTTCAGTCTCTCAAGCTGTTTAAAGAATGGCATGAACTGACTTTTTATGAATTTTTTTTGTATTTGAAGCATTAATTGATATTGAATAGCAGTCAGATTTCAAACAAAAATGGTTGGTTGGTTGTGTTTTATGGCACATAAGGTTTGAAGCTGGGTTGTATTTATTTTAATCTGACTAATGAGATAAATTTTTAGTTTAGAAAACAAGAAAAAGTTTCATGGAGCTAGATCAGTTGTGTATAGGCGTGGGGCGCTGTAATTGTACAATCCTGTGTTTCTCTAAAAACATTCTATTCAAAAAGTACAGAGACAAGATTTATAATTTTTTAAAAATTGGCACTCATACAAATAGCCAAGGTCTAGATGTCTTGCCATCACCAGTGACTTCATTTGAATTTAAAATTTCAAAAGATTTTACTATCTAATCTCAATACTTTTTGACTATACCTAACATTTACACAATCTTTAAAACCTACCTACCTTCATTCTTTAGATTTGATTGGCAACATTGGAGAGGTGGAAGAGATAAACTAAATGAAACAAATTCCATAATGCTTTAATTAAATGGGTCTCTGCGGGCAAACCTGGTTACAAAATAGAATCTAAGCACACCAGCTCACTCTATGATGACAGTCATAACATACGTCCAAGCTAATCACTTCTGATCTTGCTCTTTTACCTACACTTAAATACTACACCTGTACTACTGCTCATTCTTTTTATTCCATGAATTTTAGAGATACAGGTATTTATGGTATAATGGCCACTGTTAAGGGAAATGAACACAGTGACCAGACTTCAAAACCTGGACAAGGCTGTTTACATTTCACATGGTATTAACATTCTTAGGAAGAAGATGAATCCCACAATTCCTCTTTCAGCTATGAATAAATAGTAGGGCAGAATGGACTCTCTTTTGCCATAGCAACCAATCTTGGAGATGGAAAACATTGAATTCAAACCTGTTAAATTCTGCATAAAAAATAGACCCTTGTCACATCCTCCTTGTAGAAAGAGGTTGGTAATAATATTCTTAAAAAACAAATATTCATACATAAAATTTCTATGACATGGTTTCATAGGGTGTAGTTAAAGATGCTGGAATGTAGTAACAGTCTATGAATATCAGAATTTGTTAACAGGTCCTCAATTATTTTCATGTATTTTTAAAGTTAAAGTGAATATTGGGCAATCCAACATTTAAGAAAACCAGAGTGCTAATAAGCAGCAGAATAGCAAGTGAAGATTATTTGATCATAAAGATGAAACAGTTAATTCCATAATAAGTGAATGCAGCTAACAAGCAGGAAACTATATAAGAACAGGCACAACTTGGAGGAGATGGTGATCCATGGGAATTGTGCAAGAAACTAAAACTTTGCTATACAAGCAAATAGTATATGAATCTGTTTAAAATTCCCTAGTATTTAGATATCCAAAATAGATCACCCAATCCAAGCCAGAAAACCGGACTAAGTTTTTATTAACTTGAAGAACTTGTAATGTTGTGGATTTTCCCATTTCTGCAGACCATGTAGTGAAATAAAAAAAAGCCAAAAGTTGAACAAATATGTGCAACTTGCCAAGAATGGAAAAATTTGTGGAACATAACTGTGATACCAATTATAGAATGAATCCTTGGGACAGTCTTCAAGAATTTGAAAAAGAGATTGGTTGTACTGGAGATTAGAGGGCGACTAAAATTGGCTATAATACTCAGAAGAATTTAGGAGATCGTAAAAGATTTGCTGTCACTCAGATTCCAGTGAAAGGTTACTAGTTGGTTTGAAAAACACACAAATAGGATTTTTTTATTATTATTATTCATATTGACAAAGTTTCTTATAAATTTGTCCCCTCAAGACCTCTATGTCAACCTCTCTTTTGACTACCTTTCCACAATTAGCTGGGGTAGTTTAATGTTCTCTCTTATTAGGTCGCTCTATTGTATAGATGGTTGTTGATATTGTTTATCTATGAGTTGCAAGAAATAGAATATTCTTTTTTAGGAGTTTTGGTAATCTATTTAATTTAATTCATTTTTGTGGATTTTATTTATGTAAGTAAATAATAGTATATTATTTGTAAAAAAAAAAAAAAAAAAAAAAAAGGCAAGAAGCAGAAAATATCAAGAAGAAATTTTTTCTGATCATGCAGATGATATAGCACTTCTTGTAAATGCACCTGCTTGAGCCGAATCTCTGCTACATAGTTTGGAACCAGCAATGAGGTATTGGTGTTTATGTGAACTCAGATAAGATAGAGTATATGTATTTTAATCAAGATATGCCATCAATAGGCTACAAAAATCAGCTTTATAGCAACTTACCAACTATTTTGCAAGGTATCCAGTAAGATGAGTAAGACATGCTGGAGAAGTAAGGATGAATTCATAAGTGACATTCTCTAATGAACTCCAACATGTGGACGCACCAGTTTTGGCCAATCAGCAAAAACTTGCATAAATCAGTTCTGTGAGGACACTGGATGCCGTCTATTGGACTTGCCAAGCACAATGACTGATTGGGACAGATGGTGAGAAAACATCGAGGGAATCCATGCTCTTGGCTCAGCTTGATGATGATGAATTAAATAAAAGATTTCCAAGAGTTTAGCAAATATATATGTATTTAATCAACTCCCTCTGCCACAAGCAGGGTGTGACACAAAGCCAGTTTTAAAGTTGCGTTTAAAAGGTTGGAATTTAGATGGATAGTTGGTTTGTTGTTTGGATTTTATAGCATAACTTTGTAGGTTATTTAATGCCAAATTCTGTTTTTACATTTATTAAACCTAAGATTTCTATATGAATACTTTGTAGATAACATTTTAGACACGCAAAAGCTCATTTGTTTGCACATGATTAAATGGTTTCAATTAACCATATTCTTTGGTACAAAATTTTCCTTCTCCTTAACCAGTTGACAGAGCATGGTTACAAAGCTTAGTCTGCCCTACTATTTAATCATAGCTGGAGGGAGAATAGTTGGATTTATACTTTTTACAGTGCTATATTAATGGAAACAGCCTTGGTCAAGATTTGAACTCTGGTTGCTGTGTCCATTTCTTACAACAAAAGCCATTACTCTATGAGCTAGTATATATGCAGTAAAAATAAGAAAGTTATTTTCTCAGCTGGGATTGGACTTTTTTTCTCTCACCAATGGCGAAATTATATTAATCACATTTGTTGAATCTTGCAGCACACAAGTTCTCATCTGTTGTAAAGCCTTCAACATATCCCACCATACACTAGCATCAAGATTCTCTTTATTTTTCTTTGTCGTCTTCCTCTCTGCCTACAATGCCATATATGTTGACATTTGTCAAGAATCTCAATGACCCTGCGCTGATGCAATCTAAGGAACTCTACTTAAAAGTGTTGCAATGGAAGAAGGGAGGGAGGAAAAAAAGAAGAAATGGTGAGAAGGAATGATGAGGAACAGGTGGGTGACCCATATCCTCTCTTTCCTCTTCTCTTACCACCCACTCCCTACTTATCAACCTTAAAAATTTTCCTTGATTTTCTTTTCCTTCCTTTGCCCTTCCTTTGGCTTTACTTTTCCTTTATTTGATTTCCTCTTTCTTGGTTATTACTTTTTTTTCTTTTTACTTTTCCTCTTCAAATAGTCCATTTGACATTTTTATACTGCAGAGCAGAGCAGGCACTTTGTCAAGTGTCCTCTCTTTGTGGGTGACACTTTTCCAAGACGGCAGAATATAGGAACGACTTGTAGAACAAAAAAGAATGAATGTAGAAATGATTGAATAACTAACAAGATGAAATATAAAAGTGACTTCTATAACTGATAAGGTGGAATATAGAATTGATTGTATAACCAATAACATGGAATAACTAAGTAAAAATGATATGGAACAGAGGAATAACTTCTGTAATTAATAACATGGAATATAAGAATGATTGAACAACTAATAAAACTGAATATTGAAGTGACTTGTATAATTAATAACTATTCTACTTCTACTGTTACTCTGAAAACAACTTTGTTACTATTTATATATCATTAAAATTCTAAGAATATTTATAATTGGTGTATATATGTTGGCCCCTCTTAATTGAACCCAGCAAAAACAGCACATCATTGCAAGATTATTATTATTATTTAAAAAAGAACAAATCAATTTCCAATTCACTTGCAACTAAATGATAATTTTGAGGCATCTGAATTTGTGTTGAATGTCTTTTTTCGTCATCCAAATTCTCAATACAACTAAAACAACGAAGAAATACAAATTAGATTTCTTCACTCCTTCTTAAATTGAAGCATCAGTATCATTATTGACTGATGTTATTAAGAGAACCCGGCAGGTTCATGGGTTATCTAATATTGATATAATGAAAACTGATTGTCCTTTGTGGCTAGAGACGGGCCATAATTTGACTATTTAAGGTTCATTCAAATAGAGAGCGATGTCCTGAGATTTGAAACACTTAGCTTGCAGTTATCTTAAAGACACTCAGTTTGGCATCTATGCTATATTTATTAGCACAAACTTTTACTACCTGTATTGTAGGCATAATTCAGACAGAGAAGAATAAAAATTACCATAAATTATGGCATACAAGTCAACCTCAAGATTTTCAGCTCAAAATTTTGGATAAGACCTATTCCTGCTGTATAGATTTAACTCCCAAACAGACTGTTGGCTATTGAGCCATTCCAACTAGTGTTTAGAGTCAAAGCATCAGCTATGGAAATGGCATGTGATACTGCATTAATATAGTATCTAATTTATATCACAGTGTTATTATTTTATATTAATATCAGCATTAATTTGTTAAATATATTCACCAAACATAAGTTTTATTTGGAAATGTTTGTGGCTATCTGATGGAGTGTATGTCAATTTTTGGAGAATTGTTCCACTGGTTGACCACTCTGTTGTAAAAGTTTGGATTTTAGTTCTGTTGTATAATTAAACTCTAGTCTAGTAGTTTTTTTCCAGCCTAAGAAGTCATCTTGTACATCCCAATTTGAAAAATCATCATATTTACCAACCCCTCCGCTCGGGCTGGATATGACACAAGGTCAATTTTTAAGCGGAGTTTAACAGGTTTGAATTCAGAGTTTTCCTTCTCCTAAACTAGTTGCCTCACCAAGGCTGAAGAACCTAGTCTGCCCTACTATTTACCCCTAGCTGGAGGGAGAATAATTGGATTCATACCTTTCCCAAGGGTATCAGTGCTATGTGAAATGCAATCAGTCTCGTCCAGGATTTGTACTCGTATCGCCGTGTCCATAGGCACCTCCTCTTGAAATTTGACAAATCATCATCTGCTTCCTGACTTGACAAGATCAATGGAGGAAAGGAAGCTATAACATTTATTCTTATATCGAAAACTATCTATGCTCTATATTGTTTTAGTGAATCTTTCTTTGTTGAAGATATGGTGCTTGTGGTATAATGTCATATAAAATGGACATGGAGACCAAAGTTCAAAACCTGAATGAGGCTGTTTAGTTTTCAAATAGCACTAAGGCCCTTAGAAAAGGTATATATCCAACTATTCTCCCTCCACCTATGGTTAACTTGTGGGGCAGACTCGGCACTTTAACCTTGGTATGTCAGCAAGTCTAGGAGAAGAAAAACTGAATTCAAAATTATTATTGCTATTTAAAAATTTGCCTTGTATCACATCCTGAAAATAGTGGAGTTGGGTAAATATACACACGCTTATATATAGGTGGAGTACTCAGAAGGTATTGAAGCTGAAGCCTTATTTACTAGGGCAGAAGGGGACTATGAGTGAAACATTAATTTTATTCAAACTATTCCCCTTGGCATTTAACAAATTTATTCTGTCAAGTTTTCCATTGTTCAAAGTACCTGTGAGAATTCTCTTTTGATATAGTGTGAGGCTGAATTGTTGATTGTAGCTTTTAGGAGCATTAACTGATAGAAAGTATGCATCATAAGTATCTGATCAAGAACAAAATGTGTTTTTCTTTTTTATTGCTTCAGATTGCAGGGATCATGAACAATTTTGAGCAAGAAAGAAGGGGTTCAAATAAACTTACTTGTTTGGCCACTCTTCTAAATAAAAATGTGGGTTTACTTTTTAATTTTCCTAGATGGCTTCTGAAGAAAATTTTAGAAGGACAGAAAAATGTCTTTTTAATTTAACGATTAAAAAAGATGTTTACTAGACATTTAATCATCAGACAACAAAACATGACTAAATGCAGGCAATAAATGTTGGTTGCAATAAAATTTAGTCCTTCCTGCATAATATTTCCATCTCATCAATCAAAACCGAGTAAATCATGTTTACTTATATATATGTATATATAACTCATTTCAAATCTATCTATATGTTTATGTGTGTGTGTGTGAAAATATATACACACACACACACATATATATGAATATATATATAAAACTTACAAAGTTCCACAGCATCACATATGGTATGCTTACATGATCATCAAATTGGGACACAGTACCCTGGGTTTGTGTTTTTATAATATTACTTCTTACTTGGGTGGAGATGTATGTAGGAAGGGAATGAGGGAACAATAAAAGAAAATGCAAATATCCTCTCTTTTCTCCGCCTTTATTCTTCTTAAGTTTCAAAATCCTTCTGTACCATTTTGGCAGTGGATTATTCAAACTTGTCTTGGAGTAGTTAGCACAAGAAAAATTTGACTCTTGGACATTTGGGTTTTCAACCCATTCTGATTATCAGAGTGTTGGGCACTTGCAAAATTTTGAACTATCTGTTTTGGGCTAAAAATTGTCCAGAATGTTTATGTTTATTATTAATAACTATCAATCATTATAACTATATGTACATATGTATATATAAATTTCTCAGACAAAAACATAACTATATATATATATAGACAAAGAGAAAGAAAATTATATTTTGATGAAAAATTCTATAGAGTTATGTCTTTGTCTATATATATATATATATATATATATAGAGAGAGAGAGAGAGAGTGAGATTGTATTGCTTGTCTCATTATTTTTATTTCATAAAAAAATGTTTATTCATGTTCCCCTACATTCTTATAAAAAACTTGAAAAAATTGCCCAAAATACTTATATTCATTATTAATAATCATATATGTAAATTTCTCTAACAAGGACATAATTCAATCAAATTTTTCAAGATATACTTACCCAAATCTCTCTGTGTATCCACCTATCCCTCTCAATAGATGGGTATACTGACTGTATCAAACATATCTGATTAGTTTTATAATTTCATTAGGAAAAAGTGTTTATTCTCTAAGTATTCCAGTACATTGTTATAAAAAATATCACTTATTTAGCAGCATGAGTGAGAAATTTAGTGGTGACCTATGATGGGATTTTTATCCCTAAAAGACTTTACCAATAAATTCACAAAAGTCAATCATAGATGCAATTCAAATATAATCATAGCTACTCACATCTACATTCAGTTTCCTTTATGCCACATAATTTTTGTACTCCTCAAAGTAGTAATAGTAAGAGTGACTTTTAATTATCTGAATTTCTTTGATGAAGCACTGTTTTTGACTTGATAAAAGGACAAAAAAGATAAAAATTAATAATTACAACTCTTTAACTAAGAAATTTAGATATTTTTTCTAATCTCAGTGTTAGTAATAAGCAGATAAAAATATTTTTATATATAAGATATGGTAAAGAACATTTCTACTGCTTTTAAAAAGTTAAATCTCTGGACCAAATCTTTTGCTTAGTTGACCTTTAGTTCCTAATTTTACAGTATTTATGGAGTGCTGAAGATGCTGTCTAAATGTGTTTAGTGATCAATGTGGAAAACATGTCAGAGTCTTGATAAATGTAATTTTGATTTGAATGATTGCAAAGCCACATCAAGTCTCAGGGGAAGAATTTAGTTCAACCTGAGTTTAGTTTTATCTTAATTGCATTTAAAACAAAACCTTACAATACATGCACTCGAATTTAGAAAAGGAAGGGAAGACAGAAAAAAAGAAAAATATGAAAATAAATGAAAGTCAGTGTCTACTCTTGCTATCTTTCTTCAACCTCCACTTCCACTCTCTGTCTTTGCTTCTCTCTTTTCTGTTGCATGGAAATTTAATTTGTTGATTTTAATGAATCAAAATGGTGGCATTCTGAGAGAGTGGGAGAAGAGGATCATGGGAAGAGCAAGAAGTAATTACATAATGAGGTAAATGTTATGGAATCATTTTAAGAAAAAAAAAGAGCTATACTGTTACAAAAGAATATAACCAGATAAAACAACAAAGAACAATAAAGAAAGAAATATTGTTTTTTTTTTGGTGTTTTTTTAATTTTCCAAATTAGTAAATTACATTTAAAAAATAATAAAAGCAGTTTTATCTTTTCTAGTGTGACAAGTTGTTGGTGGAAATTTAGTTTATTTCACAGAAGTTGATATTTTATCTTTTTATTTTTAAGAAATACAAAAATGTAAATAATTAGCATTTGATTTCTTTGATTATTAGAAAGGTGTGTGTTTTTTCTAATTTCATTATTATTTTTTTAATTTCTCACTTTAATTCTTTTTCTGAGAAAAAATTTAAGAAAAGGTGCAATTTTTTTATTTTATTGTATTAGAGATAATTTTACAAAATGATTTTATAAATATGTATACATATATATACACATACACACACCTACCTTAGTTTATGTGTGTGTGTGTGTGTGTGTGTATATACATATATATATATATATATATATATATATATATATATATATATACATTAATACATACATCTCTATTTCTGTGTCTGTATTTATATCCCTATTTCTGTGTGTGGGTATATATATATATATATATGTGTGTGTGTGTGTGTGCGTGTGCATATGTGTGTAGTTCGGCAGCAGCCTTTCATCTAAGCATGTTTGATTAAAAAATAACGACTGTTTTAAATATATTATTTTATTAAGATCCTTTCAAGTTTCCTGATAAGTGTTTTGGTTCCAGGTTGGAATTGATGGATGAATTTACCAAAATTGTCCTGCATGCTCTCGGACCTTTCATAGGGCATCATCAGAGGTTAATTGGATGTATAAAGAGTGTTTTTTAAAGAGTATTTGAGAGAGCTTTTAAGGTTTTTTACAAAATTACATAAACACAGACACTTATCAGGAAACTTGAAAGAATCTTAATAAAATTATATAGACAAATTGTGTCTTTATTATTCAATCAAACATGCTTATATATACATATATATATATATATATATATATATATATATATATATATATATATATATATATATATATATATATATTGTATACTTTCTGTTCTTTGAAAAAATAATTTCAGCTTTGTATCTGATTCCTTCATTTGATAAACTATTCAAAGATTTTGTAAAATTTTCTAGAACAGTTGAATTAATTTAAAAATTACGGAATTTAATTATTCTGTGTATATTTTTCTTTTTTTCCCCAAATTCTATGCTCAAACCAAATATTATATATATATATATATATATATATATATATATAAAATAGCTCTATTTAGTCAGTCACTCATAGTCAGAGATTGCTTTATGAGTGTTTAGCTACAAAATTTGATGATCAGATATCTTATGTGGTGTTATGGCTTGTAAGCAATTTATTGATTGATTTTAATGGTATGTCAACTCATACAGAGTTATTTTATTTGTAGAGGCTAGAGAATCGCATTCAATGTATGTTCATATTTACATTTTTTGTATACTTGTTTCTTAAAAGGTTTTTTGGCATGTGGTCCAATCAAATTCGAAAAAGTTTTAAACAGATCTTTTTGACCTATAGAGGGGGCCCTAACTGGTACTCTCCTTCTGAGTCATAGTGGACCTGGGAGTAATGGCAATAATAGGGTACTGCAACCCCTGATCATCCAATATGGAGCCTCACCATCAGATATAGTTAAGTGCTATACTCAGAACAACCCATTTTGGGGGTTCCTACTCCTCTGCAAGGGATACAGTCAGTGTATTTTAAGCCCAACCAGCTGGGTGAGCTAGTGAGCAAGGCTAGTAGAATTTTGTTTGTGAGTTCCGTTCACAGTGAGCGCTCTTGTGCTAAACTAAGATAAGCTTAGTTAATGACAATAAAAAGTGGGTGTCACATTCTTTTCAAGATCCTATTGTATTTGATAAACTAGAAGATGCCTTTGAAAATGTTCCAAATTTAATTTCTTGGCTTCATGCTGAGTGTCACCTAGAAACTCTGGAGACAGTTATACACTTGTTATAACTTTAAATGATACAAGTTAATCATGATCACCTATGGTTGAGCTGGTACCACTTGCATGTTATTGACAATAGTCCAATATCTAACTACTACATCTGAATTTCAAGAGACTAAATTTGGCTATTAGACTTTATTGATTTGTTTATTCTTAGGTACAAATGAAGTGTCAGTGTTATTATTATTCAATACTTTTAGAATGCTACACGATGGACTTGTAGTAAGAAAGTTGGTCTCTCAGACTACACTTTTGAGTTCCCGATATCCATTGCTTTGTACCATATAAAACTAAGCATAATAAATGCCTCTACAATTGTTATGAGGAGTTGTTGAAATGTTCTTGTCTCAACCAGGAATGGAATAACCTCTTTTTTCAAATTTGTATTTATAAACTTGAAAAAAGATTGGCCAAGCATGTTGAAATCCTGCAGCAAGGTAGTCTATCAATATTGATAATGATGTCCCTAAACCTCATCTTAAAACAATCTTTTTTTGTCTGAAGATGGTAAACTGCTGAATACCTTGACTACTGTTAGCAGGAGAGAGGATACTTTTTCATGGAGCCCAGCAGCAGGGGCTGTAGAATCGGCTAACTGCATTTCTGCAGAGGTATAAGAACCTCCTTTCTATGAGTAATCTGGATATAACACTAATAGATCTAATAGTGAGAGTTCACTCCTGGAGCTCAAGAAGATGTGGAGTACTCCTTCATTGCCATTAATCCCAGGTCCACTCTGACATGGAGTTATAGTACTTGTTCACGTCCCATCTATGGATCAAACTGAACTCTTTAAACACTTAACTGTGTGCAAACAAATAACTATTTTTAAATTGAATTGTTAGTGTTATATAGCAATGCTTGAAACCATTTAAATTCATCTGGTTTGGTTTATTTAATGGCATATCAGCCTTTGTAGGTAATTTAATGCCAAATCTATTCTCCAATAAGAATATAAGTGGTACTATTTAACCCATAGCTGGGAGGATAAGGGGGTTCATACCTTCCCCAAGGGTGTTTGCCCGAAAGTGAACATAATAGCACGACTGGAGTACAAACTCGCTTACTACGATTCCACAGTCCATCGCTTTAACCATTACACCACGAGGACACCTCCACCATTTAAATGTATGCAAATAAAACTATTAATGTTAGATAAGAATACTTTATATTATTTGTATGCAAACAAATGATAAATACTAAATAGAATTATTCATGTTAGGTAGCAATACTTGAAGCCATTTAACTGTATGCTAATAAAACTATTAGTGTGAGCAGTACTTGAAACTACTTCACAGTGCACAACCAAATAATTGATATTAGATAGAATTATTATTGTTTGATAGCAATACTTAAAACCATTTAACTGTGTGCAAATAATAGCAGTACTTAATTGAATGGAAACAAACTTGCTCTTTGGAAAAAAAAAGAATAGAATCCCTTACAAACTATTTCCCTACAAATCATACATGTATAACCATTTAACAGTGTGTAAACAGATGACTGATGTTAGATTAAATTGTTGGTGTTACAAAGCAATACTTGAAACCATTTAATTGTGTGCAAAAAATGAACTCTATTTTGTTTAAAAATGTTGTCTACAATCTATTTCTTAAGAAATCATTTATCTTTAATTTGGCATTAAATACCCTATAAGGGTTTATATGCCATAAAACCAACCAACCAACAAACCTAGTAGAACAAAGTACTCAAAGTCCTGTCCCACATTAATCCTTCCAACATGTTTATCCTTTTCTGGCAATGAAAATTATGATAGTCTGATTGCATCTAAGACAAAGAGGATAACAGTATTCTAAAACCTCTTTCAGGAACTAAAATCTGTACATAGTGCTATTGGCTTCCCACAACTGAGAGGAGAAGTCCTTATGGTCTAGTGGTTGAAGTGTTACACTGTGATATCATTATAAGTAAGTTCAAACTCCAGTTGTGCAATTACTCTGAATATCAGACTAATACTCTTGGGACAGCTATTAGCTCTCTTATCATTGCCAGCTATGGGTTAAATAGTACAAGTGCTGTCTTTCTACAAGGGTGGCTTTGGCATTAAATAACCAGCAAAGGTTGATGTGTCATCTAATAGCCTGCAATGGTTGATGTGCTATTAAATAAAAAAACAAACCATGACTGAGACTCATAAGTGTCTGCAAGAGAGATATGAGGGCATTCGACATCACCATTGAGTCCTAAGAGAACCTTGCCATCAGTTGTGCATGGGGAAGTACTCTGAATCAATATCTGAAAAAAGTTGAAGAGAAGCTGGTGACTGTATCGACAAATGAAGAAAGGAGGGTGAAAATTCCATTAGAACACTCAGTATACACAAGTGATCTTTCTGATAGAGGCTGTCATTCTTGCAATAGTCTCTTCAATCACAAGTCACGTTGTTCCAGACATAACTAGGATGTATATCAACCACAGTTAACTTTGACTGATGGAGGTCTACCATTTTTTGCTTCTTTGAATAATGGAAAACATAGAATAAAAATAATATATCTGTGTAAAATAAGAATAGTGTGATGCTTGAAAATGATTTTACATACAAGCCAAAAGTATTGAAACTGAATTTTTTAATTAACAATTTAAATGAAGATGCGTTCAAAGTTGAACAACTTATATAGAGTTTGATAGAAATACCAGCCACATCTTAAACTATCACCAGTTTAGTGCTAGTCAAGTTAGGAAAAGGACAATAGTAGCTTCATATAGATAATGTCTTCTTTTTTTTTTAAAGATACAATCAGTTACAATCATGACTTGGACCAGTGTACACTATGTATTTATTGTTGAAATATTTTTAAGTAGTGAGTCTATAATTGTTCCATAGATAGGTTTTCATACCCATTTCATGTCATGTCACAAATATGCTGTTCCAAATGGAAAATTAATACTATTATGGGTTGAAAATTCTATCCAGAACACTATCATTGTCACATAGCATGAAATGAGCACAAAAACCTCTCTGTGTAGCAATTACAGATTCACCAGTTTTAACATGTTTCAACAGCAAATACACAGCATGTACCAATCCAATCTATGATCACAACGAATCATACCTGGAAAAAAAAAAACGGTAAGAGAGCAGTTAGATGTAGCTACCATTGACACTTGGCTAAGTTCACTGGCACCACACAGGTGACAGTTTATTGTATATCAAGTGTTTTTGTTACCCTCTGTGTGACAATGTGATAATGTTTAGATGTCTTCACTACAGGTTTGATATCTCAGCTAAGTAAAGATGAGTCAGTGCCAATTTGAAAAATGAAATTATGAAGAGACTATTGACACCTTGTGATTAGTAGTTTATAGTATATGAAGTGTTTTTGTTACCCCCTGTGCAACAATCTGATAATGTCTTGATGTCTTCACTACAGTCTTGATATCTCAGCTAAGTAAAGATGAGTCAGTGCCAATTTGAAAAATGAAATTATGAAGAGACTATTGACACTTTGTGATCAGCATTGTGGCAAGACACAGGATTGTGCAAGTATGGTATACTTCTTTCCTAGACAGAAAATTTATACCAAGGGTAAGATTTAATCTATTCACAATCCTTGATGTAAGAACATATTTTTATTGATTTTAAGGGCATGTCAAACCATCTCTGATTATTTTATGCTTAGAGGTTTGGGAATTGTATTCATTGTATGTTCATATTTACAGTTTTGTTTCTTAAAGATTTTTTTTTGCTCGAAGTCCTTTTGAATACAACAGCTCAGTCAGCTGGGGGCTGTAGAATATGCTGACTGCATCTCTGAAAAGGAGTAAGATCACCACCCTCAATGAGTGTCCTGATATGACCATAAACAGCTTTGGGGAATGTGGAATACCCCTTCATACCATTACTGTCAGGTCCACTCTGACCTGAAGTGGTAGTATCTGTTAGGATCCCATCAATGAGTTTAATAGCGCTTTTTAACCATTTATTTGACTTGAAACCAATTACATTGAATAGAATTATTAATACTGAAAAGCAATACTTGAAACAATCTAACTGTAAGCAAACAAATGAGCTCTGGTTCATTTTCAAATAATGTTTCCAACAAACTATTCATTTATGAGTCATGCACATTTGATATATATGCATAAACAGAATTTGGCAATTAATTACCTACAAGGGTTGATATACCATAAAACATAACCGATCAACCAACCTATTGAATAAGAATAATCTTTAACAGATGAATGTCACCCTTAGGTACTACCAGTCCATGTTTAGGTGGACCTGGGAGTAATGCAAATGAAAGGGTACTCCCCACTCCCCAGATCTCCAGGTTTTTCATCATGTCACTTAGTGGCATACCAGGACACCCCATTTTTTTTTTTAGAGTTGGTCTTACTCCTTTTTGGGGGGGGGATACTGGGACAATATTCTGAGCCCCACTAACATGGCAGGGTAAGATTTGAGGATATAGAGTACAAGAGAATGAATTTGTTTGAGTAGTTTTGCAGCATATTAAGAGTCGCCATTACCAATTTACAAAATTCACTGGAATTAGTTCACTGAATGCCAAAAAGATGAATTTAAAGAAAATGAATATTTCATCTATTGTTTACTTCTGCTTTGGTAAATACAGCTTTAGTTTTAATCTTAATTACATACATCTTGTATTTATTTACACATGCTAAATAACAAAAAAGTCAGGTTATATACTCATTTAAAGATTACCAAAGACAACCATTGATTCATTTCTTATTTATAGAATAAACTGAATTGCGATAGAGAGACAACATCAGTAAACTTGAAAAAAAATTCTAAAGTTCAAATTGAAAAAAAAAATTCAACATGGTCGTATCTCCTTTGGTCAAACATTGAAAGAAACAGAAATCAGATTATTATCTGAATATGCAAGATGCAGACCCCACACCATCATTATTATTAAGTTACAAATTGAATTTGAAATTGCTTTATACTCCAAGAGTATTTTAAAGGTATTCTCTGATGATATGTTATTTTTGCATACAAAAATCACATAATTATAATATAGATGAGTTTTAATTCATGCCCTCACATAACAGAGAATATAACATAAGTCATTATCTAATGTAAGCTTTCCTAAAACTTCCTCTGCCACAGAGCGACATGACAGTTCCTTTAAGGAAGACTTATGACAAAGAAATGTCTTTAAAACTGAATATATGAGAGATTTCAAGTCAAACTAGGGAAATAAAATGTTAATATTCAAATGCTGGTAAAATAGAGATACTAAGTATTAGGGTAAGTCAAAAGTTTTGCAATATTTTGGTAATGTGAGGCACAATTCTTGAGCTCCAGAGGCTTTTGCTGTGGTTGTGAAGGTGACAGACCACATTGGACTGTGATATACTAAGCTCTCCTGATACTCTCCTAGTGCTACTCACCAGATTTGCCTTTATTCCTCGGAATCCTCTGTAATAGACCAACCTATTCTTGCCTGATTATCCAGGTTCTTGCTACCTAAGCAAAATTTTTTAAACTAAAGGACAAAACCTAGAATTAATCAATTTTACCTTCACCTTTTGTACACCAAATGTTTTTGGTTCCTTGTAGGGCATTATGGCCCAGTTCAAACACATAAAGCATGTATGTTCATCTGCATGGCTTTCAAATCATATATAGAGTAATGCAATGCACGTGTCAGCTCACCAAGTAGAATCATACTACTAACCAAAGCAGGTATCTTCCTCACCATGAACAATTTTGGTCATGTGATATATGCACTGCAAATAAACACATACTAAAATCTTACAAAACTTTCAATTCACCCAAATATATTTTTAGATATTACAACCATTTCAAAAAAATCTTAACAGAAGAACAATTCATCATTTTTAACATTCCCTTTTTTAAAGAAAGCATGTTTTATTTTCTTCATATGGACTGTTGACTTTCTCAGTCACTTGTATATTTGTGTATTAACCAAAAACTTGAATTGGCCTATCATATCCAAGAGACAGGTTCTTCTTATGCCTAATGTTTGAATTTACTCAACCCCTCCACCATGAGCAGGATATGACATAAGGTCAATTGGAGTACAGCTGGTTTGAATTCAGTGTTTTCCTTCTATTAGCCTGATTGCCTAACCAAAGCTCAAGAACCTACTCTGCCTAACCATTTACCTATAGCAGAGGATAGAGAGAACAGATTGATTGGTACTTTTCCTGCCGGTATTAGCATAGAGGGAAATGCAAAGAGCCTCATCCATGATTTGAACTTTGGTTACCAATTCCATTTCCGATGAGAATAACTGATGATTGACTTTTTTTTTAAATGCATGAAACTTTTAGAAAAGAAACAGAAATAAGGTTGTTAGATAACAATTCATTTTAGGTTTTGTTCTTGTCTACTGGCCAGTATTTGAAGACTTTATTGATTTAAGAAAAATGATTTTAAAATAACTTGTTTATTCACACACACACACACACACACATATATATATATATATATATATAAATGTTCATAGTTGAATGATTTTTTGTCCTGATGGAATTATTACGGTTTAACTGGACTGAATAATACACATATATATATATATAATCATACCAGCAGTAGAGCTGGTGAAAACCTAAGATAAAATATAGTTCACTCATCTTTTTTTTGCTACTCCATTACTGTCAGTTTCCTGCATTCTTCAGGGGAGTAAGAAAAATATCCAAATGAGAACAGTCTTATATATGTATGTATGAACGTATATATAAGAGAAAGGAAAAGATTTAGATTCCCTGAAAGTGGTATAAATGTGTGTGTCTAGTGTGAGATAGAAAGGAAGATTTAAATTACCTGAAAGAGATATATATATATATATATATATATATATATATATATATATATATGTACATACGAGGATCATTAAATAAGTTTCCAGACTTTTTTCGTATGGGCACTTTTATTGAGAGTACAAACATGAAACTCTAGTCCCCTTCAAAGTAATCTCCTCCGGCTGCAATGCCCTTGTTCTACCATTCCAACAACTTCTGGAAAGCCCTATGAAAGTCCTCTTGTGTAAGCGTGTCAATGACCTTCATCACAGCCCTTTTCATCTCCTCAATTGTCTCATAACGACTGTCTCTGAGCTTAGGGAATAACCAAAAGTCATTGGGAGCAATGTCTAGACTATTGGGAGGCTGAGGAACTGTCTTGATGCCCATCTTGGTCACATAGTCTGTGACAAGGATGGAGTTATGGACTGGCGTATTGTTCTGGTGGAAATGTCACTGACCCAACTTGAAGAGTGCTGGCCTCTTCCCTAGGAATCTCTTCCTGAACTCCCTTAAAACCTCAACATAGTAACCCTAACCGTAACCCTTTGGCCAATCAACTCTGGTCTATTGACTTCCTTACTCCTCCCACAACTCTCATCATCCCTCACAGACTCCCTGCCTTCCTTGAATCTCTTATGCCACTCAAAAATTGATGCTCGATTCATGCAAGATGGTCGAAAAGCAGTCTGAGGCATTCCATACGTTTCTGTAGCATTTTTTCTAAGTTTAAAACAGAATTTTATTGCATATCATTCTTCTTTGAAATTCCCCAGCTGTGATAATCAGGCTTTAGTAGGGTGTATTCCAATTGCTGCTGTAGCTGTTCATTTGAATGAGAAATCATAAAAATTGGTCTGTTTTCTCATAAGATGTATAGTAATAACATACTGAATTCAAAAGTCTACGACAATTTTAAATGCCTGTACAATAAAGTCTGGAAACTTATTGAATGCACCGCATATATATGTGTCTGTGTCTGTTTATATATATATACATGTGTGTGTGTGTGTGTGTTTTCTAATATAAATATCTATGTGTGTGTGTGTGTTTGTATATATATATATATATATATATATATATATATATATATATATATGTGTGTGTTTTTGACTGCATGCATGACACAGTGTGAGGACATATATATATATATAGAGAGAGAGAGAGAAAGTAGGATTTAGATTCTCTGAAAATGTTGGCAAAAAGAACTAATCAAAATGTACAAAGGTAGAATAAGGAAATCCTGAATGAATATTTTCAAACACACATGGAAGAATAACATTTTCATGCAAACAAAGGGAAGAAAGAATAAAAGAGAAATAAAAAGCAGGAATCAAAACCATTAACTCAACAATGGCTGATTGTTGTTGATTTTGTTTTTTTCTTCTATGTTTTTTTTTCTCCCTTAATTTCAGGAAAACCTGCCTCTCAGTACAATAAAAAAATCATCCAAAAAACAAAGAATAGTGGATTTATCTCTTAAATGATTGACGCCATTTGTTTTACCAACACTTTAAAGCTATCACAGACTTTTTTCCCCCCTCTCTTTGTATTTCTACTAAAACATTGATAACAGAAAAGAGTTGACTAATCAATGTCTATCTTTCTTGTTTGATATTTAATCAGACTTTTAAGTCACATGTTCTTCACTTGGTCAATTTCTTTTACTTATTTTACTTCTCTTTCCAGAAACTTGTCTTTGTCTCTCTCTTTCTTTCTCTCATTTTCAGTCTCTATTTTCTTTACCATTCTTTAATTTCCTTGCTCTTTTTCCCTTCATCTCTTATTTGGTCTGCTTCTCTCTGCCTATTTCTTTTTCTAGTTTCTTTTTACCATTATATTTTTTCTTTTTCCTTTCTTCTTAAAATTCTTTTCATTCTTTTTTATTGAATTTTTTCTTTTTTGATTTTATCTCTCATTGTTCTTTAAGTTTTGGAGCCATTTTCAACTTTTTTTCTTTTTTGTTACTTTTTATTAGGTAAATTTACCCAAGTCATGTACAAGGCCAAAATATTTGAGCTCCTAGTGAAATCAAATTGATAATTCTGGTAAAGAGGCTTTACAGACAAGTTTTCCAACCATTAGCTCGAGCACTTTTTATTAGACAAGGCCACAAGCTTTCAGTTCCCTGTTTTCCTAAGTAGATGCTCATCAAAATATTGATCTTGAAAGGAATCTTCTGGCCAGCTCCTGCCACTAGGTAGATGGCTGATCAAGTCTGGAGATCTTAGCCAGTCCTGTTAACTGTTCTTTTCAGTTCAGGGTACTAGACACTATTTTGTTACAAATAGCATACTAGATAAGATGTTGAACTTTGACCATTTGTTTATCTTCTGGCAGCTGGCTTTTGAAAGATAATTTATCTAATATTATTTGCTGACAATATTAGAATTAGCAAGCTATTCTCAAAGATCAATTATTACTGAGTAGTGACTTTGAACTTTATCAAGTACCCCATACTTGTTGCCTTGTGTTAAATTTAAGTTGGGCACCTTATGTGGTATAATGTTTAGTTTAGCAGACCCTTGCGAGTGAGTTTGATACTAACAGGGTGCTCTATATTTCTGGCCTTGTAACAGACTATGCAAAGCTTAGTAAAATAATTACTTGTATTTTGATTGACTATGTCATTCTGTCTTTCTTTCTCTCTCTTTCACTCTCCTCTGTTTTATTTCTTGATTATTCTCTAACTTTTCTTATCTCCTTTACTTAATGTCTGGTATTTCTTGATTGTCCAACTCCCTGGAGAATTTTCTAACTTTTGCTATGTTTTGCATGCTGCTATTACCATCTTTATTAATGCACAATATATTAAGGTACAAGTTAGTCAGTGTTTCGTTATCATTATCTTCTCTTGTGTTATTCTCTTAATGAAGTATGGAAGGTATATGACCAATCCCTCATTGTACCTACTATTTAATTCAATTATTTCTAGGAAGGATTTCACTATCTATATCTTTAAGCATTTTGATCTGTCATTTCTGCTCTTCTGTTACCTGTAAATTGGTATGGATTTAGCAGCTTATGAACACCTTAACTGATCTATCAGCTCATTGTTATGAGTTAGAGAATCAATCAACTAACTGCTTCAATTCAAGAGCTATTCAGACAATTGATCTCATTCTTTATCTTGCTTTTGTTTCTATCACAATGTTTTGATTGATCTACATTCTACAGCCTTCTTCCGGAGTACAAAGATATTTTTTAACTTTTTGATGAGTCATTACCATTCCAAGTGTTATTTGCAATATTGGTCTCATTCTTTATGTTGCTTTTGTTGTAACCACAGTGTTTTGGTTGATGTATTCTTCAGCCTTCTCCAGGTGCTGAATCTGGAAGGAAAGTTAGTACTCCTTTCTTTTTAAAAGAATAGTGTTGAAGAGAAAAGAAATTGTGGATCAGAATATATGGATATAAAGAATATATGTATCAGCCAGGCTCATTCCCAACAGAAAAGGGCACTCTCATGATAGCATTCTTAGCGACCAATTATCATCATGGTGTACCATAAGGATGGATTCCCTTGACTCTCTCACCACCTATGGCTATTCGTAAATCTTCTAGGTGGCATTCAGTGTCTGCACAGAGCAGATGAATGTAAGTTTTTGCTGGTTGGCCAACACTGATGTGTCCATGTGTACAAGTCCATCGGAGAACATCACAATGGAGTTAGTCCTTGCTTCTCCGGGAGTGCTTAGTACGTCTTGCTTGGATGGTCTTTAAGATGGGGGCTAAGTAGCTATAGAGCAATTGTTTTGTTGCGGGTTTCTTCCAGGGTTTTTTTTTTCCAAGTCTTTCAACTATATAATAGTTCTAACACTGCTACAGCCTGGAAGAATTCCCATTTTATTTCATCAGTTTCCCATATGATCAATAACTCATCAATACCAGTTCATGCATACAGTTTCTTCCCTATGTTTTATACACTGCTAGATAATAAATAATTCTTGGACTTATAATGACTCTTCTCAAAATCAAGGATATTCACTGTTGGTTCTACTATATTCATAAAGATGTCCAGATCCATTTCCCACCAAAAATATCATTTTTATTTAAATTTGTATATTTTTCAGTCCATAACTTCAAATGGTTTGTTCTATTTTCTTTTCACTGATGATCCCATTTGATCAAGTTAACTAGATACTATGATTACTTATCTTTGCTTAGTACCGTGCAGCATACCGCCATTACTCCTCAGGGAATTACACACATACTTACATATTTACTTACTGATATATATAGATACATACACACTCATACATACATATATATATATATATATATATAGGTGTGTGTGTGTGTTTTACTTTTGCTTATTACAGCATAAAACCAGACAGAAGTAAACAGAGATAAAAATAGTCTTTTTTGACAAGCATTCAAAATGTATAATAACCTCATTATCATCAAGGCATGCTGACAGGACACATTGCTTTGATTCATTTGCCATCCATCCCTAATAGCCATCGCTCTTGGCAAGTCCTCTAAACAGCATCCAATGTCAGCACAGAGCTGATAAATCTAAGTTTTTACTGTTGTGCTAATACTATTGTGTTTATAGGAATATGTCACTTATGAATTTGTCCTTCTCAAGCATTGCTCAGAATGTCTGGCTCATTTTTCCTTGGTTAGCTTATAAGATAAGAAGTAAGTGATTACACAACTGCCTGCCTAGAAAATTCCAAAGCTTGTCTTTTATCAGAATTCACACTTTGATAACTTTATATTCATCAAGAAATCTACCATTCAATCAAAATCATTCTGTTCATATCTATCTTTATATCTAACTCTTACTATTCCAGTCTGTTCATAATTTATTATTAATCGATCCATCAATCTTAGTCAGTTCTTAATCTATGCACAAATGTCTGCAGTATTTTATGATTAAAAATCAGTTGCTTGGTTTCATGACATGTCAACCCTTGTTGGATTATTTAATGTTGAGGTCAGTATTTTTTTCGTGCTTCCAAGCAATTATATGTTTTCAAGTAAGTATTGATAATCCTTTGAGGAGAATTATGACTTCACGTAACTATTCTTCATCCCACAGTTATTTGTTCTTATTCATATCTGATTGAAAAAGTTTTCAAACAGATCTATTTGAGCCATAGATGGGAGCCTAAATCTTGATCTGAGTGGATCTAGGAAGGAGTAATTAGATTCTCTCCTGGGCTCCAGCTTTGCCACAGGTTACTAAGCTCCAGAACAGGTTGTCATTTAATGTCAGACACTGGTCAACTGTTTTGTGTGAGTGGGGGTTCTTATGTCTCCAAAAGTGATGCCATTGATATATTTTAAGCCCCACTGACAGGGCGATAAAAAAGGTTTTCAAGTAGAGACTTAATTGGTTACATGCTGCAAACTTTTCTAAACAGCTAATATCTGTTAATATGCATAATTGATAAATATGTGTGTATGAGAGTGTGTCCATGCACATGTGTGGAAATTCATATTCATATAGCTCAGTCTGCATCTCTGTTGAAAAGGGACCCTCTAATGAATGTCCTAGATCTAAACAATCTGATGGTGAAGTTCTAGTCCTGAAACTTTGGGGAATGTGGTACCTCTCAATTACCATTACTCCCATGTCCACTCTGACTCACTGTGGTAGTAACTGTTAGGGTCACAACTATAGGTCATATAGAACTATTTAACCATTTAACTGTGAGCAAGCAAATGACTCATGTTAAATTTAATTGTTCATGTAAGATAAAAATACTTGAAACCATTTAACTTTGTGCAAACAGCTAAGCTCTGACTTGTTTAAAATGTTACCTACTAAGTATTTATTAACAAATCATATACATAAATAGGATTTGACATTAAATAACCTAAAAAGAATTGATATGACATAAAACTTAACCAACCAACTAATCATATTGATAATACATCTATCAATATATGAGTATGTTAACAAGTGGAGATTACTGTCAGTCACTTATTTTGGATATAAAGAAATCATACATATTCCCTCTTGGTTGGTTCGTCATTGTTTCTGTTTTTTCATAACAATCTATTTCCTTTATTTATTTATTTATTTCATTATCTGTCAATTGATTTATTTCATTCAGTTCAAATCTCTCTTAATCTGTTCATTATGTATCTATATCTGCCTGTCTCTCTCTCTCATATATATATATATATATATATATATATATATATATATATATATATATATAAACTTGTAGTGTAATGGCCATTTCTCTGTTATGGCAAAGGCTATTTCCATTTCATGTAGCACTAATACCCGTGTTATGCATCCACTATTCTTTCTCCAGCCATAGGTAAATAGAGGGGCAGACTCTTTAACCTTAGTATGGCAACTAGCCTAGGAGAAGGAAAACTCAGAATTCAAACCTTATAAACTTCACTTAAAATATTCACCTTCTATCACATCCCATTCATGTAGAGGGGTTGGGTAAATACATAATCTCTGACAACTAGTTATTTTTCTATTTGATTCAGACTTTCCAAGAAGGCATAATATATCTATCTATGTATCCATATTTCCACTTGTTATATATATATATATATATATATATATATATATATATATATATATATATATAACTTGTTCATTATATCTGCCTATCTCAGTATGCTCATTATGTAAATATCTATGTATCTTTCTCTCTCTCTTTCTTTCTATATATATATATATATATATATATATATAGAGAGAGAGAGAGAGAGACTTTTTTTTATTTTTCTATTTGATTGAAACTTTGAGATTGTTCATTATATCTGTCTATCCATCTCAGCTCATTTTTATCTATGATTACTTATCTGTATATCTGATAGAAACTTGTACATTATATCTACCTTGCTTTTTCAGTCTGCTCATTATCTTTTTCCTATCTGTCTCTTAAGGGTGTGATGTTTTCTTGACCCAATCAGCTTTGATTTAGGCAGTAGCAGAAATTGGACATCCAAGCACCTCTCTTAATTCAACATGTAGTCTCCATAAACTAACGATGGCACTTTTTCTGTCATTGCAACCATCATTACAAATCCACATCAAAGAACAATATCCCTGGCACTGTAATGCCTGGCTCTCGACCACTTTAATTCTCAGACACCGTAAAAGAGAAAGAGGAGGAAAAAGTTTTTTATCCCGAAATTTATGTGTAATAGCTGCGAAAAATCATAACATAAATCATAAAAATACAAACCGATTTTATCTTTGCATGCAAAATTTCACACTATGACAAAATTATTTCTCAGCACAGAAGGGGATCTAGTTTAGATTCCTATACCAATGGGGCTGATTGTTGCATTGATACAATTTTCTACTCTTGATGTTGCTGATGGGATGGTTGAGCAATGATAAGGTATATGTGGCATGTACTAGAAAGTGAGTGAAATTATGTATACTTACAAAACCAAAAATCATATATATATATATATATAGGTACATGGAAGTGTGAGTAATAAGATCACTTCTGTATTTATTGCATAGAGA
>OY757906.1:55644816-55774816 GCA_963585895.1 Sepioteuthis lessoniana
TACAACTGGTTAGATTCCTAACACTAACCCCCATTCAACATTCAGTTAGTCACTTTTGGGGAAAAAAAATCAAAAAGTTAAAACTGAAATTGTATTTCATTTCATTGGATTGAAATGCTTTTATTTGGAATTGCTTTTCCTTAAATTATTTAATTTGATTCAATTTGTTTCTTTTGTTTTGCAGGTAAGTGGTTTGCTGTCAGTAATTTTCAAGACTTGACTGATGTCTTCTTGTTGTGACTAAGTATGTCGTTGTGCAACAAAACAGCCGGCCCAATCAGCCCTACTCAACCAATGGTAAATGCTTCACATTCAAAAACACTCTAATGACTGCATTAGTCTCTCTGATTCACATTACCAATACATTTGCTGTTGTTTTACTTGTAGAAAAAGGACATGTTGCTCAAAAAACCCTATTCAGTATTCCTATGAAGCAATGTACAAACTGGTTACTGTATAAAACTTTGTACAAAATTGAAAATATCTTTTTTAAGTTTAGCATTGTTTATTTTAATCATAACAAACAGCATTTTGGGGAGATTCAGTTTAATTTATATCTATTGTGATTTCAAATCCTGGATGAGGCTGTTTGCATTTCATATAGCTTTAATACCCTTAGGAAAAGTATGCTTTCAATCTACCCTTCCCAGTAAGGGTAGATAGTGCTTTCTATCTACCCTTCCCAGTAAGGGTAGATAGTTGAGCAGATCAGACTGGTTTGGTAACTGGTTTAGGAGAATGAAAACTCTGAATTTTAAACCAGTTAAAAACTAAATTTTCATAATAAGAAAGATAAGTATTTACCCAACCCATCATGTAAAAGGGTTGAATAAATATGTATATCTTTGCCTCTGAAAATCTGTTGTTCAGATACACAAAAATCAAATATTCAGTCTTTCCATTATAAATTATGACAATTCCCGATTGAATACTGAGTACATTTGAGTAAAAACCTGAGTCAACCAGGAAGCAAAGCATCCAGCTCCTTATTTACAGCTCATTTGGCTGGAACTATAGAATACACTAACTGCATCTCTGCAGAGGGGTAAGACCACCTCCCCATGAGTGTGTCTTTGATATGACACTAAACCATCTGATGGTGAGGCTCCAATCCAGGAGCTTTGGAAAATGTGGAGAACACCTTCTTTACCATTACACCTAGGAAAATGTGACCAACAAACTATTGGTTTACAAATCATATATATATATATATATATATATATATATATATATATATATAAACAGGATTTGGCATTAAATAACTTCAAGGTTTGATAAAATCCACCGAGTGTTCTGATTTGGTGAAATAGGAGTTGGGTCAATTAAATAGCGTTTTTCAAAAATTTTACCAACAGTAATTTGAAAAAAAATTTGGTTTCACTTATAACAAGTCATTATGTATGATAATTCTTGAATGATGACATTAATCTAACATTTGATATTGATGACATTAACCTAAAAAATTTCAAAATGAAAATAGAAATTATTATAATTCATTAGCAGATTTGAATCTTTGTTTTGTTATACAGTTATACTTAGAAGTATATTATTATAATAAAAATGACTTATTTTTTGATAAAAATTGCCATTTTCATCTAAGGTAATAACAGTCTTATTTGCTAATCTGAGCTTATTCTTCTGGATACACCATAAGTCTTGCCCAGTTGGCTGGGGCTGCAGAATACACCGACAGTTTCTCTGCAAAGTGGGAAGACCCCACCACCACAACGAGTATCCTGGATATGACACTAAACAATCCGATGGTGAGGCTTCAGTAATGTTGGAGTTCTGGGGAATGCAGAGTACTCCTTCATTACCATTGCTCCCAGGTCCACTTATGCTCAACTGAATTGTTTGAAATATAATTTGGTGTTAAATAACCTGAAAAGGGTTGATACACCATAAAACAAAATAACCAACCAACCACCAACCAACACTAAAGGGCAACATATTCTTAATCTATTGTCATTCACAAAGTTTTTAATAAGATATCTTTTGAAGTAAGGATGTTACTTATATTGTAAAAGTGGTCAAATTTCCTTTTTGTATATCTGTTATCATTTTTTTCAACCATCTGATAGCAAAGATGTCTTGTTACTGTCCTCACTATCTGTAATCACCTTGGTGTATCCCAACAAGCATTATTGATCTCTCTTTGATTTATACACTCATAATAATTGACATATCTATCCATGGTTCCCAATCAATATCTTTATCACCAGGCATTCAGAGCATTAGCATTCAAAATCTGTTTATTACAATTTCAAACTGATATTCTGCCAAGTGATATTTCAAATGTCTCTTTCAAGCTTGACAAATTATTAAACAGGGCTTGAAATTTTCATGACTGCCAAATTAATTTACAAGACAGACATTTATTTTGCTGGTAAATACTCAATTTGGATGCATTTCAGTAATTTTTTCATCACAATCATCAGACAGAAAATATTCATCTGATGATTGTAATACTATATAGTTCTTGCCTTGTAGCAAAATTATGCTAAATTAAATAAATAACTATATATGTATAATTTGCTGGGTTAACATAGTTGCTGCACAGGGCCAGAGATAAGGGACACCCAGTGAGATTTGGAGGAGTCTCCATGGTACAATGGCTAACATGTTGGACTGCTATTATCAATTGTCTGAATTTCTGAGACGAAGCTGGATGATTTTTATCATTCCGGATTTTCAGACTATTGTCTTCATCTTTATTGTTATATTCACAACATTTTGGCCGTGTACTAATACTAAACTGAGTTGTTTGAAGTAGAACTGTTATTATATATAAAAATGGATTTGGAATTAAAAAACCTACAACAGTTGATGCACCATAAAACCAAACATTACAACTTTAATCAAAATTACTTAATTCTGCATTAAATGACCCATTTAGGGTTGATATGCCGTAAAACCAACCAACCACACACATACAAATATATATATGTATATGTATATACATGCACAAAGTGCATATATATATATATATATATATACACACACACACACACATATATATATACAGTATATCAGTCAAGTCAACTGGGGATGGAGAATACTCCAACTGCATCTCTGCAGAGGGGTTAGACCCCTCCCCTCTTATGAGTGTCCTGGATATGACATTAAACAATCTGATGGAGAGGCTCCAGTAATGCTGAAGCTTTAGGAAATGTGGAATGCCCCTTCACTCCCCTCATCCTGAGGTCCTATCAATCGGTTAAATAGATCTGTTTTGACATTTAAACTGAGTGCAAACAAATGACATGCTAAATTGACTTGCTTGAAATTGAACTATTTGATCTTTTAACTGTGGGTAAATAGATGACTGATATTTAGGTAAATTATTAGTGATACATGGCAATACTTGGAGCCATTTAACTTTGGTGACTTATGCTAATTCAATTGTTTGAAAGAGAACTGTTTGATCATTTAACTGTGTATAAACACATTACTGATGTTTAATTGAACTGTTACAGATACATAGCAATACTTGGAACTATTCAACTTTGTTGACTTGTGTTTACATATCATATATATCTGATATATATGTATAAACTGGATTTGGCATTAATAACATACAATGTTTGATATGCCATAAAACCAAACCAAATACAGTATAAGCAAAACATGATTTTTTCTTTTAAAAATGTTTTTCTACTGAGTATTCAGCCAAATCTTCAAGGAGAGGTACTGGCAACTTTTGAACTGAATATGTGTCTAAGAGGAAAAAGATGGAAAAGACTGTACAGTAACTATACATGGTATTTCAGATTGATCAGTTAATATATATATATATATATATATTCACTGATCAATAAGGGATACCATGTATGGTGAGTAGGATAATAAAATCAGAAAATGTTTTTTTAAGTTTATGATGGAAAATGGAAAAGAGAAAGAAAGAAGGAGAAAGAGAATTGGGATGCTAGAGAGAGAGAGAGAGAGAGAGAGAGAGAGGATACACCTCTTTTCTATCACATGCTTACTCTTTTTAAAATCATAGATAGTTCCTAATTGAAAATATCTTGCAATCAAAAATAACATGAGAAAAAGCTAAAGAATAACATAGTTTATTTAATGTCATTTAATACATAACATTTTCCTGTGGGTGCTTGTTGTTACTACTGACCAAAAAAACAGATTTTTTTTTCTGATTTATCTTGTAGGCAAGTTAGTTAGTAGACCTGATCAAAGATTAAGAAGGTCAATGGGCCCTAGTTTACTATACAGACAACACTGTTAATTCTGATTTTATTTACATATTCTCCAAAACTTATTGGCTTTGATGAAGCAAATGCAATTTCTGCCACCAGCTGTTGGGTTTTCCTTCAGCAAATTTTAAACTTTATCAGCTCAATCATTGATTGGTTTAGTGAGAGCAGAGGGCACCTGTTACCACACCTCAGGGCAACTTTCTCTCCCAAAACCTGACTTCTATTTGCCATGGTTCATTATTATGAGATAGCAGAATTGCAGCTACTTTATGGGAAGACATTTTTTTTATTCCCTGGGCGGATTGTGGTGGTGGGGTAAAATGCAAGATATCAAATTTATGATAAATGTCCATCCCAAGAGAATAGATAATATAATTTCTGACCAGTGGTCTGTTGTTTTTATATCAATCTTTTAACTTTGGAATTTGTGAAAGAAAAAGCAGGTGTTTTATTTGTTGCCCAGACTTACTCATTTATTAATCAATTCTCAGATTTGGTTTTGCAGAAAGAGGATGAGCTAAATTTTTTTAATTTTATTTTTCTAGTTTTCCTTTTCTGTGTCGACCAAATTACCAAGGCAATCAGTGTTGGGAAAATACTGCAAATATTTTGATCATCTCAGTTCGAAAATATATAAATAAAAAAAGAAAAGGAAAGATATTCCTGGATACTTGAATCAACACATAAGGAAGACAGAAATAAGCAAATATTTTCTCTGATTTTCAGCATTGTTGAAATCTTTGAAAGTTGTTATATTAGTATTAATATTAGTAACATTTTCAGTTGATGCAATGTTAGTATATTTGTAAGACAATATCAAGAATCAAATCTCTCTGGCAATGAGTAGGTTATTTACAATATATATGTATATATACACACATGTATGACCATATACATATATATATATATATATATATATATAGAGAGAGAGAGAGAGAGAGAAATACATATACATATATTTGCTCAAGAATATTTATACATGAAACCATACAAAATAATATTTATACATGTGTGTTGGGTGGGGCATATCATTAAGTTCATAACCTGTCAAGGAAAGTAAGGATTTATTTTATGCTTACTTAAAGGGTAATTCTGGTGGGCATTAAGTACAGTGCACAGTCACATTCTATTTGCTGCATTTATTGTATAATTTCAAATAAATAAGAGGAAGCAGTCTTTAATTTGCATCTAATAATTACCTTTCTTTGGAAATTATAATGAGCTGGGTGAGCACAAGCACAGATCCCCACACTACTATTGCAAAGCTGCAAATTGGTTGCTTTGGAGTGTTTTGGGAAAAGCTTTTGTCTGGCAGTGGATAAAAAAGAATTTTGTGATGATGATTTTTACATACATGTATATATATATATATATATATTGAATTGCTTCTATTTCACTTGCCACCTGATTGATCTCAAAATGTATTTTACCAGTATTTGAAATGCTCGGATTGCTAAAATCAATAAATTATAATTTTTTTTTTGCGTGCGTGTCACATAAACAAATATTATGCCACATGACAGATTCTCACCATGAATACTGTTGATTAGCTACTTTTTCTTCTATTTCCATCTGATGATTGTGTGATCCACATGAAACTTTCTCACAGACTTTAAGAGAGCATAATTTGGATATTTCAAGTTTTAGTTTTACTCTGCCATAATAGCATCGAGATCTTTTTATGTACTTTTCTTATTTGCATTTTTTCTACTTTTATCATTATTATTAATATATGAATATAGGTATATGTATGTATTTATCCAACCCCTCGCGATGTTGTAGTGTGTGAATTTGAAATTCAATTGTGCTTTTAGATTAGACTAATACCCTTGAAAAAATTACTAACCCCTTTAACCCTTCAACTATGAGCTAAATAGTTTCACTATAGTTCTACAATGATGGTTTTGGCATTAAATAACCCAAAAAGGTTGATACATCATTAAACAAAAAAAAAATAACCTCTTCACCACAAGCACGATATGACACAAGGTAAATTTTAAAGCAGAGTAAAGTTGGTTTGAATTTAGAGTTTTCCTTCTCTTAGACTAGTTGCCCAACCATGACTGAAGAACCCTCTCTGCCCTCCTATTTACCCATAACTGGATGGAGAACCGATGAATTCAGGCACAAAGTGAAATGTAAGCAGCTTTTTCCAGGACTTGAACTTTGGTTGCTGAGTTCATTTCCTATGACAATAACTTTTATGTGTACGAGCACATACATATATAAACATATTAACGTAAATAAATAAACACTTATAGATTAGTTCCTTACTTTTTCTCTTTTGTCTTAAAATTGTTTTAGCACTGGCTGAAAGTCAGAAAAGCAGAAGCAAGATAAAACTGTAGTTGGGGAAGACACCTGAATGTACTGAACCGTCATTTTTTGGCAGAACCATGGTGTCTTCACCTCCTTCAGCGCCTTCTTCTGTCTCTTGCCTTTAACAGCATTAGTATGCCAGAATTCACAAAACAAACCTAGATGCAGATGTCAGCATCCAGTTGCATCTGAATTGTTTCATAAGTCAGTTGCTTTTGAATTCATTGAATGACCCAATAACCGCATGGTTTGTTAATCATGAAACATTTTTAGAAATCTGCTTGGCACTATCTTTATTGCTGTATTGACATTTTCTTAGTGATTTAATTCTCTCAGTATTTTAAAACTTCTGTGTGATTTTGAGGGTTATTTATTGACCTGTTAACCATGAGGTTTGTTAATCATGAAAATCAGTTCTAAGCAATTTTGAATGGGGACCATCTTTATTTCTTTAGTGACATTTTCTTTTTATTTCAGTGGTCAATTCATTTATTTTGAAGCCTTTTTTGTAAATATATAACTATATATATGAGATATTTTCTTAATTTTTTCACTTTATTTTTGAATGTAAATTTTCTGTGTGATTTAACTTGAATAAAATTATAAAATATGTACTTTATGTTGTTAGTGGAGCATTTTTAATGACATAGAATTCTTGTAAGTCACTTGAGGAAGAAAATTTATGATTAGTATTTTATTTTTAGTTTCTGAAATCAAGATTGAGACTAGAAGCAAAATTATGCATCCCAGATCATGATGAAAACAAATTGCTGATCATAAGCAGCAAATTCATTCATAAATGAAGATATGTTAATACATTTCTCCACCATCATTAACCATATTTATTTATTTATTACTGATTTGGACTGTCTGAATTCTCTCTCTCTCTCTCTCTCTCTCTCTCACTATATATATATATATATATATATATATATTTGTTTGTGAGTTTCATGCATATTACCATGTTGACTATACCTCACACTATAAATATGGTTGTTTGCCATTTTTCACGCTTTTCCATACAATAATTATGCACATGAAATTCCTATTACTGAACTTCTGATGTTTATAATTATAATAATTTTTCGGTTTTAAATCTGCTCTACCAGACCATTAGCCTTATTAGTAAAGTGTTCACAATGGTCCAGGAGATCAGGGTTCAGTCCCGAGTCGAGTCACACCAAAGACTCAAAAAATGGTACTTGAAGCTGCCTTGCTTAACACTCAGCATTATGAGGTATGGATCAAGGGTAAAGTGGAGCAATCCAGGGAAAGAAGTGGTGCCCTTCCCTACATCTTGGTGTAGTAGCTATGGAAACCCTCGACTTAGGTCACCAACTTTACTTATATCTGCTCTGCCACATTCGCATTGAAAAGATTTTTATGCAAGAACCTTCCTTATTTGCTTTTCTTTTATTATTATTGTTGGACTGTTTAGGGGAAGGTCATTTATATATAAGCTGTCTACAAATTGGTAGCATATATTCATAGACTTGCCTGTTAGTAGCTGCAGCAGATCAGCCAATCCGAGATGATGGGAGCATATATGAGGAGAGGCAAGTTACGGCCTAGTATCAAAACATATTGCGGTCTTTGTACTGAGAAGACGTACCTTTTGTATAAAGAATCCCACAACTGGATGAATGACAAGATGGCTACCCGAATTTCAAATGGTTATGGGTCTAGAACAGCAAAACTGTTCTTTGACAGCGATGAATCCAAGTATGAATTGTGGGAAGTGAAGTTCCAAGGATATTTAAAATTTAACACTTACACCAAATTATACTGTTGCCAACAGATCAAAGTGATGATGTAGGTTTTGCAGAAAAGAATGCTACCATCTTTGCCAAGCTCATTCAGTATTTGGAGGATAAAAGTTGGTCATTAGTAATAAGAGATGCAAAAGACAGTGGAAGAAAGACCTTAAGAATATTAAGGGAACATTATTCATCAAAAGGAAAGCCAAAAGTTATTTTCCTCTATAAAGGGCTAACATCTTTGAGAAGATTGGAATCAGTCTATCAAAGGCAGAAAATATTTCTAATTCTTTAAAAGAAGCTGTGTTTGATATTAGCAATGGACTTTTTATTGTCATGGTTCTAAAAGGGTTGCCTCCTAATTTTAAACCTTTTACAATGGTCATAACCCAGAAGAAAACCTTGACTTTTTCTGAATTTAATGTATATTTAAGAAGGTATGAAGAAACAGAGTGTATGTGTTGCCCCCTGCAGATGAATCCAACAATTATCTATTCATATATATGAGGATCATTAAATAAGTTTCCAGACTTTTTTCGTATGGGCACTTTTATTGATAGTACACACATGAAACTCTTGTCCCCTTCAAAGTAATCTCCGCCGGCTGCAATGCACTTGTTGTACCGTTCCAGCAACTTCTGGAAGGCCCCATGGAAGTCCTCTTGTGTGAGTGTGTCAATGACCTTCATCACAGCCTCTTTCATCTCCTCAATTGTCTCATAACGACAGCCTCTGAGCTTAGGGAATAACCAAAAGTCACAGGGAGCAAGGTCTGGACTATAGGGAGGGTGAGGAACTGTCTTGATGCCCATCTTGGTCAAATAGTCTGTGACAAGGATGGAGTTGTGGACTCGTGCATTGTCCTGGTGGAAATACCACTGACCTAATTTGAAGAGTGCTGGCCTCTTCCGACGGAATCTCTTCCTGAACTCCCTTAAAGCCTCAACATAGTAACCCTAACCGTAACCCTATCAACTCTGGTGTTCTGACTTCCTTACTCCTCCCACACCTCTCATCATCCCTTACAGACTCCCTGCCTTCCTTGAATCACTTATGCCACTCAAAAACTGATGCTCGATCCATGCAAGATGGTCGACAAGCAGTCTGAAGCATTCTGTACGTTTCTGTGGCATTTTTTCCAAGTTTAAATCAGAATTTTATTGCATATCATTCTTCTAAAGTGTCAGATTGTATTTTTGAAATTCACCAGCTGTGACAATCAGACTTTAGTAGGGTGTGTCCCAATTGCTGTTGTAGCTGTTCATTTAAACCTGAAATCATAAAAATTGGTCAGTCATTTCATAAGATGTATAGCAATAACAAACTGAATTTTCAAGAGTCTATGACAATTTTAAATGCCTGTACTAAAAAAGTCTGGAAACTTATTGAAGGCACCGCATATATATATATATATATATATAGAGAGAGAGAGAGAGAGAAAGAGAGAGGATATTTATATGTTTGTTTATATGTTTGAGCTTAGAAATTTAAAAATAGCTGCATGATTGAATTATTCAATTTATTTTATATTTGGTTTTGTAACTTGTAATGAAATTGACAATTAAAGATTATTGTTAATTATTTTGTGGTAAACATTATTGTAAATTTTATTTTGTTTTAATAAATGGAGTTTGCTGGATGTTAGAATTTTTCAAATCTTAAAATAGGGTTTGGTGAAAATGCACTCTTGATATTTTCCAATAGTTTTAGCTGAAAAAAAATCTTTGTTTTCTATATTGATTTTTATTTTAAAGGCATTCTTGTATATATTGTAAATATTAATTTCAAAGAAACCTTTGTTTGATAGTTTTTTTGGTTTTTCATCTCTTAAATTGTAGCTTTTGCCTATTTACAGAATAATTTGAAGAAAACAAATAATGTTTGATACATTTCAAATCTAAATAATCACCTGTGTGAAGCTATTTAAGTCAGTTAGTATATATATATATATATAGAGAGAGAGAGAGAGAAAGAGTGTGTACTTAGGCTGCAAGTTTTTATCTAAGCATGTTTAGTTAAAGACTGCGGATAATTTTCTTTTCAAGATCTTTAAGTGAGCCAACCCTTCATTAAAAAAAAAGTCACTCCAAATATTTATAAATAAAACTCACAGGAACAAACACAACCCCTGATGAAGACCAGCAAAATGGTCAAAAGGGCTTGGGCTCATATGGGGCACTTTCTTCATCATGTTGAACCAGACATAAGAAAAATAACCAGAAGACCTGAAAGATCTTGAAAAGAAAACTATCAGCAGTCTTTAACAGAACATGCTTTGACATACATGGGTGTGTATGTGAGTGTCTGTAACTACTTTTACACAAAGTTGTTTGTGCAAGTTAGATTTGACTGGCACCAGTAAAATTAGTCTGTCCATTCGTTCACTTCACTGGACTGTAAATTGAGTTGCCTTTTAATCACCATGCTCCCTGCCTGAAGCACCAAATAAACTCTATGTCCAGTTCCAGGGGGCTACTCCATTTCCACAAGCAGCATCTTCTCATTGTACTTAAAATTAGAGGGTCAGGATCAATCCCTGGTGTCTGACATATCCCAAAAAAGGAAATCCCAACAGGGCAATTTTTCTCTGCATTCCCACATATTTGTGGTTTCCTCTACATTAAAAAAGCCTTGCGCCAAATACCACCTTCATGGGAGGGTGAAATAATTTTACTGTATACTAGAAAATATTTCTTCACTTTTCACAGGAAACATCTGGCATCACTTTCATTAAAAAAAATATCAGAATCTGATTAAAGAATCTTTACATAACTCATTGAAAACTTAACCCTTTATTCCTCAAATACCCTGAGCTAAAAAGATTCACAAAAAATTGGGCCTAAAATATATTTATCCCTGTCAGTGGAGCTTTGAATATACTGACTGTATTACCTTCAGAGAAATAAGACACTCACCCAAAAAATATCCCAGGTATGACACTGCACTGAATAAAGTTGTATGTATTCCTTTGTTGCCAGGTCCACTCTGACCATGAGTGGTGGTACCTGTTTGGGTCCTTTCTATTGATCAAATAAATCTGTTTGAAAATTAGTATTAGATAAGAATACTTGATAATCACATAACTGTGTGCAAAATATTATTATTGATATTATCTAGTAGGAATAGTTACTTGAAACCTCACAATTGTGTATAAGTTATTTGTATTAGATAAAAATAATTGATATCATATTACTGTGTACAAAAATTATTAATAATACTATTGAATAGAAATAGTTACTTGAAACGATATAATTGGGAATAAGTTTTCTGCACTAGATAAAAATAATTGATACCATATAACCGTGTACAAAAATTATTAGTAATACTATTAAATAGGAATAGTTACTTGAAAACTCATAATAGTATATAAGTTATTTGTATTAGATAAAAATAATACCCTTGGGAAAGGTATGAACCCAATAATTCTCCTCCCAGCTATGGGTAAATAGTAGGGCAGACTAGGTTCAGCCTTGGTGAGGCAACTAGTCTAGGAGAAGGAAAACTGCGAATTCAAACCTATTAAACTCCGCTTAAAAATTGACCTTGTGTCATATCCTGCCCGAGCGGAGGGGAGAAAGGAAGTGCCCATGGTGTAATGGTTATTGTCGTTGGAAATGGACATGGCGACTCGAGTTCAAATCCTGGACGGGAATGATTGTATTTCACATAGCACTAATACCCTTGGGAAAGGTATGAATCCAATTTTCTCTCTCCAGCTATGGGTAAATAGTAGGGCGGACTAGGTTCTTCAGCCTTGGTGAGGCAACTAGTCTAGGAGAAGGAAAACTGTGAATTCAAACCAATTAAACTCCGCATAAAAATTGACCTTGTGTCATATCCTGCCCGAGCGGAGGGGTTGATAAATAGGATTAGATAAAAATAATTGATATCATATATCTGTATACCAAGAATTATTATTAATATTATTGAATAAGAATAGTTACTTTAAACCACATAATCATATAAGTTATTTGTATAAGATACAAATACTCAAAACTGATTGCAAATTATTTATTACAAATTTGGATCATGAATAACCTGTATGGGAGTGAGATGCTGTTAAACCAACCAACCAACCAACCAATAAGATATATTCAAGCTTGAGGATGGAGACATCTTTGTCTAAAGCTATCCCATCATTCCATTAAATAAAAGGTTGTAAATTGTCACTCGATTAAGCCTTTTATTCTTTATCTCTAATGTGCCCTGCCCCAGCTTTAAATAGCACTAAGTAAAAAATATTTAGCTTCCAGTCTATAAAAAATTACGCCCTGCTGAAAATATTGGGCTGATAGTTTATCGTAAAATAGAACACAGCACAAAATAATGGGCTTCATGTGAATAGAATAGCTCTCAGTCCATTGGGCTTAATGTGTATTTGAGAATTGCACTCAGCTCAAAATTATGGGCTTAGTGTGTTTAGAATAGAATAACACTCAGCCCAAATATTGGACTTAATATGTATAAAAGAATAGCACACTGCTTAAAATAATGGGTTTCATGTATATAGAATAACTCTTAGTCCAAATATTAGGCTTAGTGTGTATAAGAGAATAACACACAGCTCAAAATAATGAGTTTTGTGTATATAGAATAAAATAGCACTCAGCCCAAATTACTGCACTTGTGAGTTCAAAGGGTTAAGTAATGAGGCTGTCTCTCTCTCCTTCCTTTTTTTGCTCCAAAGCTTCTGAGCTGTGATATTAGAGAAAGTTTTTATTTAGGGCTTGTTGGTTATAAGGAGGTCAGGAGTACAGAATGAAGGTCATATTATTTCTGATTTAAAACCTGGGATTTCCTTATTCTAACCTACAACTTGTAATGGAACCTCAGAGCTAGTGACCTTCATTCCTATGCTCTACCACCCAACCACAGCCACAAGAAGAAAGTCTTCAGATATGTTCGACTTAAGTCATTCAATATTTTCTAAACTCAAGACTGACTGCAGATGAAAAGAGGTTCCTTTTTTTGTCTCTTTAGCTTCTGCTGTGAACCTTTTCAAGAGATGCCTTGCTGATGACTAAAATTTAAAAAAATGCGGATACATGGTGCCATTTTTGTGCAAAACTTGACTCTTGAGATATGTTCCTGTAATCCTGCAAATCCAAGGATTGATTGTGAATATTTACCCACATTAGTGCAACAAAAGGACAGAGCAGAGAAACACTTAGAGTCATGTTTGTATGTTCAGGATGCAAATTATCTGCATAGTAAACCAGGTTTAAGACATGGATGAGAAAAAAGCATGAATCCTCTTCTTCCTGCATCCTGTTCCATTGCTGGAAATCTTAATAAAAACATCCTGACACTGAGATGCCACAGAAAAGAATTATCTGAATTTCTTAAACAAAACATTTTTCTTTTTATCAATCTTAGACAATACATGAAAATAGTCATCCTTATGTATTTGGATAATTTGAAAGCCTATCCTATTTATAGGTTTCGATTTGTGCATATCCGCCTTTCTACATTTCAGAAACAAGCATTTCAAAGATTTCCCTATATTCCTGGAAATGTAACAGTCACCAAAAATAAAATAAAATACTACTTCTGTGCTTAGTATAATGGTTATTCTCATAAGAAATGGAATTGTAAAACTGCTAAAAATTTGAGCCAGAGTGTTATCCTGCTCATAATTGATGGAGTTGGGTTGATGCATATCCTTTGCAGCACAACACATAATAGTCATCATCTTAGAAAATAGACAATGCAACCAAGTTCGAATCCTGGATGAAGCTGTTGGCATTTTACATTCTGATGCCTTTGGGAAAGATAGGAAACCCTCTGTTGTCCCTCCAGCAATGAGTAAACAGTAGGGCAGACTTTAACCTAAGTATTGCAACCACTCTAGGAATAGGAAGCATCTGAATTTAAAACCAGCAGCAACCTGTGAAAAATTGACCTTGTGTTTCATCCTTCTCATGGTGGAGGGGTTGGGTAAATACCTACTTGATCCCAAAAGATGAAGGTACAGCGTTGTGATTTTTATCATTGTAGAAAATGGATTTTGAGGATGAACTTAAAATTCAGGATAAGGCTTTTTGCATTTCAGTTTGTGCTAATGCCCTTCAGGAAAAAGGCATGAATCTATCTCTTCTTCCACAAGCTGCAAGTAGCAGAGAAGACTGGGATCTCTTGCCTTGGTAGGACTACTGATCTAGAATTCAAATCCACTACGAGCTGTGAGTGCCAAACAATTGCTTAAGAAAACTAACTTGTGGAAAAGAGCAGATTGCCGACTTTGACAACGAGAAAAGCAAAAGACAAAATATTTAACCATTTTAGTTGTAACATTTAGTTAATCTAATTTATTTGAAAATCTAACAACTGCAATGGAACAGAAGAGCACCTCGAATGGTGTAATGGGTGACAAGGGATTACAAGTGAATAGGATTCTTACTGGGTGACTGGTACTTCTAATCATGTACCAAACTAAGCTAAGTTTTGTAAATTATTTGGCCACTGCTTTGGGGTGAAATAGTTAAGAAGTCAGTCTTGAAAATCATTTGTTATGGAGTAGTATGTGTTTACCCCATCCCTTAAGTAGAATGTGGCATGAGATCAATTTTCAAGTGGAGTATAACTGGTTTGAATTCAGAGTTTTCTTTTTCTTTGATCAGTGGCCATACCAAGTTTAAAGAACCCAGTCTTACGAATAATTCACATATACCAGGGGGAGAATAATTTGATTCATACCTTTCCCAATAGTATTAGCTCTATGTGAGGATTTGAACTCTGGTTGCAGGTACAATTCCAACAACAATAATTATTACACAACTAGTGCCTCCACAAAAGTGTATAGGATTTTAAATCATCCCAGTATATAAGCATGACTATTTTGCATAAAATTCATAACAAGCAAAATGCTTCAAGAAATTTAAACAACTTGAATTTACAGTCTTTGTCCAATTATTTATCAACCTGTTTACTTTCAACTTCTACAAAGTGAAAACAAATAAAACTTTTGAGTTGTAAATCTGGTCTGAGCTAAGTTGATTTTTACCAGATTTAAGCTATACAACCCATTTATAGTGATTTTGATTCCCACAGGGTGTCCCATATTTCTGGTCTTATCAGAAACTAAGCTAAGCTCAGTAAATGACAACTATTATGGGACTGAGGTAAAAACTTTTTTCTGTGAATTGTGTCATGGCATCTTGTTTCATAGTCCCTCTTGTATTTTCTGGATTCTACCCTTAAGATTATGATTAAAACCATTATATTTTCTCTTGTTATAGTTCTCAAGGCTTATGTATCTTATTCCCTTCCCAACATGTACTTTAATGAACAAAAATACCCATGAGATTATTGTGACTGATAAAACATGTAATAAATAAAAAGCTTCAAAGAAAATTTTCTTTATTTTAATCTTTGAAGCTTTCCTTTGAAATTCCCTGACAACTATTTATGTATTTAATATTCCTTTTGAGTAAATAAAAGAAAACTTAAACTGAGAAATATCTTAGCTTCCTCCTAGATATTTGCAAATATGAATATATATATATATATATATATATATATATCCAGGAAGGAACTCAAATATTTACATATATATATATATATATATAGTTATTATTTAAGGTTTGCATTTTTGATGGGGAAAGAATGCTTCAGCTTACCAAAGACATCTTTGAAAAATAGACTAAGCAAAAGGAACTTTTTATGATGATATCTTTGTTCTATAGACTTCTTGGATCTTCTGTGATGTAAATCCAGTTGTTTTGTATTCTGTACTTTCTATATGCAACCACTTATAATTCTTTAGAGTGTAGTACTAACTGATTATGTTGAAAACCTGAAACTTAGTTGTAATACATAGTTTTGATTTCTTGCTTATGTTCCCAATATCTGCTCAAACCAGAAAATTGAGCCTCCCCTCTCTCTCTAGATACTGCAATTTTTGAATAAACTATATATACATACATATATGTGTATATGGGATTAAGAAATTCTACCCCAAGCAAAAATTATGGAAATCACTCACTTCAAGGATGTTTACTTAGATCTTTTATTTAGCAGTAAATAAACAAATAATAGATAAGAAGCAAACTATTTTTTTCTTTAGTATATTCAAATACAATAAAACCCACCAGAAAATCATGCTATATTTTTTGTATAAACCCACTTGTAGGTTGGTTTGTACTCACAAAAAATAGAGCACAATCCACAGGCTGGTCATGTTGCAAAGAACTTGTTAATAGCAAAACAGTTCTTATTTAATTACTTAACATTCTGACTTCATAAAGTATTCCTTAAACAAATTAGATGAAATTGTTTAAATTAAAGGTATAATTTTTCCAAGCCATGTAGAGGAAAATATTATGGAAAAATCCAATATGGAGGGTAAGAAAGCTCCATCTACAAAAGAAAAGTTATCAATTGTCATTTGGGAAAGTTGAAAACTACTTTTATAAAGAATATTAGTTAAAATTAGTGAAATCCATGCCTAAAAGGAATTAAGGCTGTTGTAAAAACTCAAGCAGGGGCACCTCAGTATTAATTCTAATTTTTTTTCAATGAAGTTCCAAATGTTTTTCATCTAATTGTATCTAGCTTGTTTAAGGAATATCTTATGAAACAAGAAGGTTCATCTATTGAATAAAAAATATCAATTTTTTTAAAGTAGCATAAAGTCAGTTAGAATTTTGAGTTTCCCTATTCCTAGACAAGATTGCCTCACCATAGCTAAACAGCCGAGTCTTCTCCCTGCAATCTACCCAAAGCTGGTAGGGGGAGAATAGCAAGAAATGAAATGCAGCCTCATATAGAACTTGAACTCAGACCATCAGTTCTATTTCCTATGATAATAACCATTGTGCCAAGCATGCTTCCATATATATATATATATATATATATATATATCCAGGGTTCAATCCCAGGTTGTGTCATACCAAAGACTCAAAAATGGTACTTGAGGCCACCTTGCTTCACATTCAGCATTATAAGATATTGATCAAGGGTAAAGTGAAGCAATCCAGAAAAAGGAGTTGTGGCCTTCTCTACACCTTGGTGTAGGAGCTAATTTAAAGGGAGTTTTCAGGTCACCCTCAACTATGGTTGCCAACTTTATAACTTTATATATATATATATATATATATACTCACCCATAAATAAGTACACCCCAAATAATTTTTATTGAATAATATCTTTGTAGAATAAAAAAGGTGCTTCATGGCTGTTGGTTATTTCTTTTTTGGTTGAGCCAAAATCTTCTCAGCACCCCTTCATATATATATATATATATATATATTGGACACTGTCTATAAATTAATTTTGCTATTTTTTTTAAATAGCTTCTCTTTGACATGAGATGCAAATATATCATATCAAATAAAAATGAAAGGAAATTTATTTAAGATACAATCTATTTAGTACTATGAATGAACATTTTTAATGTATTCTCCTTCTTATTGAATAGGAAACTTGAATTTGTTTTTTAAAGTTCACTGAACACATTCTGCATTATAAGATTGATCATATTTGTTATTTTAGTATTAAAGATCTTTTAGAGAAAGATGTTTGGATGAGTAAATGAAAATATGAGCATCTACCTGATTTCCTTTATATGCATACATATACACATAGACTCATGGAGATGATTACACACACACACACACACACATATATATATAGGTTGTGCAAGCTTGTATGTATGTATGTACAAAGAATCAGCAAAGTCCTAGTACAGCTCAGATGTTCTAACAAAATGTATAAATATCCAGCCAAATGTAGATAAAAGCAAATTTATGGAAGAAACAACATGATTAGTTAAAGGAATGTTAACCTTCAATACATTCTCCATTTTCTTGAAGAGGAGAGTTAATACATTTTTTAGGTTCACTGAACACACTCCAGAATTGCTCTTGAGATTATAACTCAAAATTTGTGATGACTGATCACATTTATTATACTTGCATAAGTATATTTTAAAGAAAGAGGTTTTGTTGATGGAATTAAAATCTTGACATCTATTTATTTTGTTTTGCATGTATGTGTGTGAGTATACATATGTGGAAATGTAATTATTTATATGTATGTATGTATGTATGTATGTATGCATGTTTAAACATATTCAACCCAGTTTACTTGGGCTGTTGAATACACTGACTGCATCTTAGCATGCTAGTTAGACCCCCTCCTACCTAAAGTGTGTTCTCGATATGACACTAAGCCATCTGATGGTGAGCTTTCAGTCCTAGAGGTTTGGGACTCAACAGTACGCTTTCATTTCCATTTCTCCAAAGTTCGCTCTGGCCAGGAATGGTAGAACCTGTTGAATAGACCAATTTAATCATTTATGATACTGGAAACCATTTAACTGTGTGCAAATAAATGATAAACATTAAGTTGAATTATTAGTATTGCATATCAATACTTTAAATGGTGTAACTGACAAAGGATTAAGATTGAATAGAATTATTAGAGTTGAATAAGAATGACTGAAAATGATTAACTGGGAACAAACAAATGAGCTCAGCCTAGTTTAAAAATCATTACCTCCAAATTGTTCATTTATAAATCGTATATCTATTATATGTATGAACAGGATTTGACATTAAATAACTTAAAAGGGTTAACATATCATAAAACACAACTAACCATATATGTATATATCTATACAGATATTATGTATAAAAATGTGTGTATGTATATATATATATGCATAAATAATGCATATATTTATATACATATGTGCATATTAAGTATATACATCATATGTATATATTTGAATATATATATATCACATATAGATAGGTAGTTATGCATGTGTATAAAATGTATATATTTATATACATATTATGTATAAAATATGCATGTATTTATATTTATGCATATGTATAATATGTATATATTTATTTTTATGTATCTGTATCATAAGTATATATTTATATAAAGAAATCATACCCATATATTTTGATACATGTTAATATATATATATATTTATATACTTATGTATTATAGCTATGTATATGAATATATTTATATGTATAATAGGTATGCATATATATTTATGTATATTATGTATTTCTACATATTTATATATATTTATGCATCATATGTATGTATATATATATATATATATATATATACACATTTGTGAATCATGTATGTATATATACGAGGATCATTAAATAAGTTTCCAGACTTTTTTCATATGGGCACTTTTATTGATAGTACACACATGAAACTCAAGTCCCCTTCAAAGTAATCTCCTCCGGCTGCAATGCACTTATTGTATCATTCCAGCAACTTCTGGAAGGCCCCATGAAAGTCCTCTTGTGTGAGTGTCTCAATGACCTTCATCACAGCCTCTTTCATCTTCTCAATTGTCTCATAACGACAGCCTCTGAGCTTAGGGAATAACCAAAAGTCATAGGGAGCAAGGTCTGGACTATAGGGAGGCTGAGGAACTGTCTTGATGCCCATCTTGGTCAAATAGTCTGTGACAAGGATGGAGTTGTGGACTGGTGAAATACCACTGACCCGATTTAAAGAGTGCTGGCCTCTTCCCAAGGAATCTCTTCCTGAACTTCCTTAAAACCTCAACATAGTAACCCTAACCGTAACCCTTTGGCCAATCAACTCTGGTCTATTGACTTCCTTACTCCTCCCACACCTCTCCTCATCCCTCTCTGACTCTGCGGCTTCCTTTAATCTCTTATGCCGCTCAAAAACTGATGCTTAATTCATGCAAGATGGTCGAAAAGCAGTCTGAAGCATTTCATACGTTTCTGTGGCATTTTTTCCTAGTTTAAAACAGAATTTTATTGCATATTGTTCTGACTGAATTTTTGAAATTCACTAGCTGTGACAATCAGGCTTTAATAGAGTGTATTCCAATTTCTGCTGTAGCTGTTCATTTGAACCTGAAATCATAAAAATTGGTCAGTCACCTCATAAGATGTATAGTAATAACCAACTCAATTTTCAAGAGCCTACAACAATTTTAAATGCCTGTATTTAATTTGTTTCTCTGAAAGCCATTTTGATTCTTTTTAAGAATTTTCTCAATTTCTGGTTCAATACTGTTGAGTAGCAGAGCATTGTGAATCTAAGTTGCTATGGAAGTAAGGATTATACTTTGGTAGTTCTTGGCAAGTCACCTTTCTTGGAAAAAGAGAGGATGCAGCCTTTTGTCCATCAGTCTATCATGTTCTGGTTATATACACTTTTGCAGTACATATGTATATGCACATATATATATATATATATCTGTATAATTAATATGTATATATATGTTTATGTGTATGTATAATATCTTTATACATATTTTTATGCATAACATGTGTATACGTATATTTATGCATATACCTGATATGCATATTTATCTATATATTTATATAAATATATGTATATGCATATGTTTATGAATGTGTATATGTATAATATGTGTATAAATATGTTAATGAATATATATATATATGTATATCTATATATCTATACACACACATTTGATGTCTATCTATCTATCTATCTATCTATCTATATATATATATATACACACATATATATTCATATACATATAATACCTATATATATATATATATATATATATATAATGTCTACCAGTTAAGTCAGCTGGAGCTATAGAATACACCAACTACATCTCTGCAAAGGCGTCAGACCCCCACTAATGTGTGTCCTGGATTTGACATTAAATAATCTGATGGTGAGGCTCCAGTAATGTTAGAACTTTAGGGAAAGCTGAGTACCCCTGACTTGACATTACTCCCAGGTCCATTCAGGCCCAGGATGATAGCACCTGATAGGGTCTCATCTATAAGTTAAAAAGAAATGTTTGATAAAGTGTGTGTAAACAAATGGCTTGCTTTAAATTGATTTGTTTGAAATAGAACTGTTTGATCATTTAACAGTCTGTAAACAAATGAGTGATGTTTAATTGAATTGTTAATGTTCAATGATAATACTTGAAAACATTTAACTGTGTAAAAGCCAATGATTAACTGTAAATAGAATTATTCCCATTTGATTGAAGTAAGTGAAACCTATTAACCGTGTGCAAAAAAATATGAGCTCAGGCACATTTGAAAATGTTGTCTGCAAAATGTGTTTACAAATCATATATTCAATATATATGTATAAAGAAGATTTGTTGCTAAATAATCTATAGTGGTTGATATGCCATAAAGCCCAGCCAAACCATAATGTCTCTCTCTCTCTCTCTCTCTATATATATATATATGTACACACATTGTATATCTGTATCATTTTATATATATATATATATATATATATATATATATATATACATTCATATATGATATATATATATATATATATATATATATATTCACACGTTTGCATTTATATATATTTATTATTCATATATATAATTGTTTGCATTTCACTTAGTGTGAATATCATAAGGAAAGGTATGAATCCAATTATCCTCCCTTCACCTATGGGTAAATAGTGTAGATAGTAAAGGTAAAGCAGACTGAGCTCTAACCTAGGAGAAGGAAAACTCTGAATACAAACCTGTTAAATTCTGCTTAAAAAATGATTTTATGTCCCATTCTGCTCATGCAAAGCGGTTGGTGAATATAGACATGTATATACATATACATATTAAGTAGAATTAGCAATAGTAGGTCAGGGTGATCCAAAGGCTTTTTTTCCATAGCTTCAACACAGAGGGGTAGGAGAAGACACAACTCCGTTCTCTGGATTGCTCCGCTTTACCTGTGTTACATACCTTACAATGTTGAGTGTTAAGCATGTAGGTATCAAGTCCCAATTTTTGAGTATTTGGCATGACTCAACCTTGGATTGAACCCCAGTCTCCTGAGCCATTAACAAACACTATATATATATATATATAATTGTTGCAGCATTTTTAACAAAGTTTTAATAATTAATAAGGAATTCATATTGCTCTACTGAAATAATATTGAGCTAATTTAGCAGTTTTTTCTAAGGTTATCATCCCCCATATTCTTTTTTATTGCATATATATTAACATATTTTCAAGGTGTCTGTTGCTCTCTCTCACTCCCCATATATATATATATATATATACACACACACACATACATATATGTAAGTTGTTACCCAAGGGTTTATTGAAATTTAACGGCAAATACATACTTTTGATGATGCCCTTTAAGAGATCACTTTATGCTCAATGGAATACTTCAAAAGTAAAGTAAATATTTTTTCTTGGTAATTCCATAGACTTTAATGCAACACCTTACACACACACACACACACACACACACACACACACACACACACATATACAAAAAGTTTTGTTTTGATTCTTTACAGATTTTCTTTTTAGGTCTGAGCTTGTATAAAAATAGTCAAAAGTTTTATTCCCCGGATCTTTCCACTCTTCATTGGTCATTATCAAGGTTAAAGTTGAGAAGTTTTGTATTTGAGTTGAGAGTATCTTAGAGATATTTACTGTGTGAATTATAATGATTGAAGATGGTTGAAACCACTCTACAAGTGTAATCCTAATAATCTTTATCTTCTACAAAAATGAGAAAGCTGTAAATAATTTTAAAACAAACTTTGTTTATAAGAAATTTTGCTGCCAATATATAGTTTACATATGTATGTGTGCATGTGTATATATATATATATATATATACATATATATATATATAAATATATATATATATATATATATATATATATAAATTAGGATAAAAATTCTATTCTGAAATCTTTACAGTGCTTTAGGCATGAAACTGCAAAGCTATATCACATTATGTATCAATATAAGATGATTATGATAATAAGAAAACAGGATAAAAACTTATGTCTGTTTGGCAATCCTCATTTAAGCCAGTATACATACACACACACACACACACACACACACATATATATATATGTTTTGAATACAAGTTCACCTAAGAACTGACAACATGAAACTCTTAGTAGTGAGTTTTTTTCCAGTTTTATCATTATCTTATTTAAGTAATTGAAATCAATATTTATATATTGTGTGTGTGTACATGCGTGCATGTGTGTGTGTGTGTGTGTGTGTGTGTGTGTGTGTGTGTGTGTGTGTGTGTGTGTGTGTATTATAACAGTGTATGGTTGTTACTATCTTACTTGGTGGGTTTGCAGCAGACCAAATGTGATGTATATATACATATATATATATCTTATCTTAGGGTTTTCACTTAAGAAATCCTAACTTTTCTGAAGACCAAATTGGTACATTATATTTACCCATTACAGTCTCTGATTCCTGATTTTACAAGGAGAAAAACTCTTTATTAAAGACACAGTTTCTTTCATATTATCTGAAGAAGAAACGATGACTTCTATTAGAAGGTAAATCTCATCCCTGAAAATATCTTTTTCTCATCTCATCTACTTTTCTTCCCTTTCAAGCTGACTATGAAAAAATCTCTCATATATATATATGAAGAAAAATTGACAACAAATAATCCAAATAGAAAGTGGGGATTTATAGAGAAACAAAGTCAGTCGACACTATAGCGTTTCGGTTCTGCTGAACCATCATCAGGACTGAGGGGTATTATTAGTGATGTTAAGTGTAGATGGATGTATAAAAAGTGTAAAAATATATTGACTGACTTTGTTTCTCTATAAATCCCCACTTTCTATTTGGATTATTTGTTGTCAATTTTTCTTCACAAATTGTCGGATTACTATCCATTATTTTCTTCCATATATATATATATATAGGTATCTTATTTTCTGAATGATCTATGTATATATTTTTTTTTTCAGCAAATAGCATACCATTGATAATGACCCGTGAAGGTTGAAAATATCCCAAGAATAGAAATTTCAACAATTTCTGTACATGTTCAAACCTAACATACATAACTTTTTATGAACAGGGGAGAAAGTCTGTCTATATTAAGTTGTTTATATATATATATATACTAGAATACACCCGTCAATAATGAAAGTTGAATTCTATTTAAAATATCTTTTTTATCATCCAAATTAAAAAAGATTTCAGAATCTCTAAAAGAATAGATCAATAAATGAAAAGTAGCTCATATGTTATAGCAATAAAAAACACAACTTTCATGTAGCAAACTTAGAATTATCAGAAAAATCAAATTGTCTATGTTATTAATTAATGGAGACTCATTCTCTTTCTCTCTCTTCCTTGTTATTATCAATGAAGATTCAAAAGATACATAGCTAAGCAGATAAACTCAAAAACTGAAGAAACTGTTCCATGGTGACGTCAGCCTATTTTCTCAACAATTTGTTCACTTTCTTTTCCTTTCTCTTTCGATGTGGCAAGCCACAAATTGCATGATTTGTTCTTTCTTTCTTTCTTTTTCACTTTATATATTTCTTTCTTTAAAGATTACAACAAAAAACATCAATGATTTCACCTTCCATTCTTTCTTTCTTTCATTTCATTCTTTTTTTGATATTATGTATACAGACTCACAGATGTACACACAGAATGCTACATTTGTGTTTTATATCATTAGGAGATAATTTAATCCATGTGTGTGTAAATATCATTTTTATCTTAATATACTGACACTACTGTTGCTTAGTTGAAGTTTAGGAAAAAAGCATAAAAAGAATCTGGATGATGGATCTCTTAGTGTAGTTCCAAATCTGAGTAGTGCAGTACATTCTTGGCCTATGGGTCACTGTAGCATTCAACTTACTTCTTACTGGGATTGAAGTTGTATCTCATATGATGAATTACAGCCAGTAGATGTGAGTCTGACTGAGATACTGCATTGTGATTGAACTGGTTTTGTGGGTCATTTTAGAGTGCTTGATAGATTATCTCGATCAGAAATATTTGTGTGGCCAGTGTTCTCTAACAACTTATATGATAGATCACAATGGATGATCCTAAATCGCAATAAAATATAGCGAATAGGGCAAGTTTTACTGATGGGTCATGTCTAAACACAGCATCTTGAGTAAAATACTATACACATCTTTGTACATAGAAAAACAATGGCTTTACATTGAGAGTATCACTGATTTTACAAGAATAGGCTTAAGAGAAAATAAAAATCTTCTTTAAGCATACTTTTACATTCCTTTGCATTATTTTAAAATAGCACTTTTTATGAGATTGTTGTCATTTGTTTACACAATTATATGTAATCAAATTTTCTCATGGAATACAAATTATTTGCAAACAGTTGTATGAATTGAAGTATTCCAATCTAATATTAATAATTTGTGCGTGATTATATGGTCTTAAGTAACAATTTATATTTCATAATAATAATGATAATAATAAACAGCTTTATAGTTTCCTGTTTAACTCAGAGATCGGCTGCATTGTCTGCTGGGGCTGTAGAATACACTGACTACCTGTATAGAGGAATAAGACCACGGGTAATAACTTGTAATGTTTGAGGATGAGATCCTGGTGGTTGAGCAGTCCATATCCAGCCAGCCAAATAAGTCACATGACTTGCAACATTCCACTTGGGCTTTTACTGGGCTAGACAGCTGGTTGGAGTTACCTGATCTAATCAACCAGCTGGCCATGTCAAGCCTTAGCTCCTATATGATTGTCTTGATCATATTCTTCAAATTGGTCTTGCCGCAAATAAACATCCTAACTTTTTTATCATAAAGGACTTAGAAATTGGAGGCCGAGGGTCAATCGCCTTGAGAAAAACAAAACTGAGTGTCCCAAGTATGACACTAAACTTGCATTTGATGATGAGTTTCTCGTCTTGGAGTTTGAGAGATGTGGAGTAGCCTTTCATTACCATTACTCTCAGGTTCACTCTGACTCGGAGTGCTACTTCCTGTGAGAGTCCCATCAATGCATCAAATAAATCTGTTCAGTCATTTACTAAGGATTACTATTATTCATTATTTGAACCATACATATTGTTTGCATTAGATAAGATATTTGATTAATAGAATTACTAATTTTGAATAACAATACTTGAAATGATTTGTGTGTAAACAAAGGATTAATATCAAATAGAATTATTAGTATTTGCTATACTTGAAACCATTTAACTAGGCAAAGAAATGAGGTCTAATTCCTTTAAAAATAGTTACCTACAAACTATTTGCTTGCAAATCAGCTATATATATATATATATATATATATATATATATATAATGCAATTAGAAGAAAACTCAATCCTGGTTAAATTGTCATTATAAATTTATTTCAGTGAAGAATATCATTATACTCTTTATCTCAGCAGATGACTTCACACATTTAATTTGAGGTTGAAAAACAGCAAATGTAGATAACTGTCTATACATATATGTTTAAAAAAATTACAAATGATCTAAATATAGTAGAAAAAAAGGTGCTGTCAGAGAAAATAGATTCTATAGCCATGGGATCCATAAAAATAAGATTTTTTTAAAAGTTTGATTGGATAGGGATTTAATTTTAGATTTTTGTTTTCAAGGACAGAATATTTATTGAATTACATTTTGATTGCTTGGTGTTGGTGAGCAGAAAACTAAACAATGAATTTATTTATCTGGTTGATGCAAAGTCTCCTGCATCATCTTTATATAATGTTAGGGAAATTTTATAAATGTCTTTGAAGTTTACTAACATTTTCACAACTTGTATAGGAGTATATAATTGTTTGTGAACAAGAGATAATTTTTGCTTTATTTTGATAAAAATCACTTTTGAAAGTAAAACACATACTCAGCGGTTTATTTTTCATGTTTAATATGGGGGAAAAACCAATGGGCATTAGGTAAGAAATCACTTATAAATCTACCATAGATACAAACTGGGTTATGAAGTTTTAAAAAAATCTTGAGCCAAGAGATGAAGAACTCTCTGGAAAAATTCAGAATTTGAAAATCGATGGATGAATTCTTAAATTAAGATATAGAAGAAGTACATGATGTTGAAATGATTTTTCTAACAAATTTTACCAGCCCAGTCGGCAAGGGTTGTAGAATATGCTGACAGCATCTTTGCAGAGGGGAAGACCTCTCCCCAGCAGTGAGTGTCCTGAGTATTACATTAAATAATCTGATGGTGAGGCTCCAGTAATGCTGGAGGTTTGGGGAATGTGCAGTACCCCTTCATCGCTATTGCTCCCAGGTCCAGTCTGGCCCTGAGTGGTTGCACCTGATAGGGTCCTATCCATGGATCAAAGAAAACTGTTTTACATTTAGACTGAGTGCAAACAAATGACTTATGCTAAATCTACTTTTTTGAAATAGAACTGTTTCATTATTTAATTGTGTGTAACAATTGCCTGATATTTAACTGAATTGTTACTGATATATAGCAGTACTTAGAGGTGCCCGTGGTGTAATGGTTATCGTCATAGGAAATGGACATGGCGACACGAGTTCAAATCCTGGACGAGACTGATTGCATTTCACATAGCATTAATACCCTTGGGAAAGGTATGAATCCAATTATTCTCCTTCCAACTATGGGTAAATAGTAGGGCAAACTGGGTTCTACAGCCTTGGTGAGGCAACTAGTCTAGGAGAAGGAAAACTCTGAATTCAAACCTTTTAAACTCTACTAAAAATTGACTTTGTGTCATATCCTGCCCGAGTGGAGGAGTTGGTAAATATGTATAGCAGTACTTGGAAACATGTAATTTGGTTGACTTATGCAAAATTGAATTGTTAGAAATAGAACTGTTGAATCATTTAACTGTGTGTTTAAACAAAATATGTTTACAAATCATCCATTTAATATATATGTAAAAACAGGATTTGACATTAAATAACCAACAATAGTTGCTATGTCAGAAAACCAAATCAAACCAAACCAAACTAAACAAATTTTACTTTGTCTAACAGACCTAAGGTAGCTTACAGAGCCAACTGTTCATAAATGGTCAGCCATCTAAGTATTGAGCTGGCTTATCTCTGCTTAATCTCCATAACTGAACAAGAAGCTTTGTTTTTTATTTAATAAAATATCACAAAATATTAACCATTTAAAAAAAAAAAAAAATTATTATGTATTATTTTTGAAAAGCGATTTCTTATATAGACAAATTTTTCTTGGTATAGCTCACAGGCTTCAGAGATCTTGAGGTTCCTAAATGGTCACCCATCTAAATACTGAATGGTCTTTTTCTTTCTGCACAGCACAGAGGAAATCATATTTAAGACAGTCTTTCATAATAAAAATGAATTTATTACAAGAACCCTAAACCAAGTTCCTTCAATATCTCAACCTAAGTAGAATCTATTGGGAAATTCTTCTACATGTGGCATATTCCTCAGACCTCTCACCTTCAAACTATCATTTATTCCACTTCAGGCAATGCTACATATTTGGTCATTGGTTCCAATAAGTTTGCAATATGGTAGAATTTCTGAAAGGATTCATTGAATCAAAACTGGAATTATTTTTCTATGATAGGATATACTGTATAGCAGAAAAGTATGGTGAGGTCAGACAAAGCAAGAGAAAATATTTAAAGGATATGATAACTACGTAGGCAGTAATCTGTATAAGTGATTATTTAAGATAAACTAGCAATATTACCCGTATCCTTTATCTTGAGTAAATTGAAATACGTACAGACTCTCACTTCAAGAGAGTTTGGTAATAAATGAAATCTATGATTTCCGTTTTCACAGGATAATGTTCCACTTGAAATAATTTAATCTCGGTATCTTTGATTTAGAATAAAATTAAATTTTATAAGAGTTTGTTGGGTTGCATTTGTGAGTGTGTATGTATATATAACACCACACACACATATGAATATATAAAAATTCTATGGTACATACTGAATTTTTGAATAGCTTTAAGTAGAGCATACATAGAGTTGTAAAAAAAAGGACTCTTTTTTTGGTCATGTCTCTTCAGAGAAACTCCATGACTGCTAGCAGGAAGGAGGAATAAATCAAGAAAGTTGAGGACAAAGCAGATGAAGGAAAAAAAAGGAAGAGGCAGGGAAAAAGTAAAAAAATAAAATCATAAAACCATTTACCTGGAGAGATTGGTACATTTTTTTTTTTTTTTTTTTCTCTGACTACATCAGACTTTGTTGCAGTATATTCTGCTTCCTTTCAAGGAGTTTCTCTGATGAGATGTGACTGAAAAAGGGTCCGTTTTTAGAACTTACTGTGTATGGTCAACTTAAAGTTATTCTAAAATATGCATATATACAATCTATTTATGTTGGTTTGATGAATTAGTTCCCTTTATTAAAAATACTATCAGCAGATAAAACTTAAAGGTTTTGAATTTCATCTAATGATGGAATTTTTAATACATAAAAGTCAAAGTCAAGAAACTAACATAAAAAGGTTTTATCATGTTCTGCTGGCCATTATTTGAGCACTTTCTTGTTTTAAGAAAAACATTTTTAAATTACTTATTCGTTCGCCTACACACACACACACACACACACACTCACACAGAGAATATGCTTAATTCTGATAGATTTGGGTAAGTTCCCATGATGTAGTCGCTAATGTATTAAGCAAGTTCTTATCCAGTCATGCTATTATATTTAAATACAAACTAATTTCCTTGATATAGAACTTTCATTCCCTCCAGTTATGGGCTAATTAGTACCACCACTGCTCTTATACAAGGATTGCTGTGGTGTTAAATAACTCACAAAGGTTGATATACTATTGAATAAAGAAACCAAATCTAATACTTCTGAATACAGTGAAAGTATCTGATTTTTAAAAAATAGCTAATAACTCTATTAGACATAAACTTATTGATCAAAACTTATTCATATTGATATATTTGATTTGGCACACACACACATGCAACTATATATATATATATATATGTGTGTGTGTGTGTGTGAAATATAAACACATATATCTTTATTTCCTCACTTCCCATCTTATTATACATATATTTTGTTTTTCTTCCTTCTCTTAGGGGTTTTACATTTCCATTGGAAACACTTTATTGTATACACTTGAGTACTTTATGTTCAGCTTTTCATCCCGCTTTAAGGGTGGTCCATGATGATTTTCAGATGGACTGTCCCCACCCCTATATCTTACCTCTTGGGCCTGCACATCATTGGAGACATCCTGCTATGTTTTTCAATCATTTTTACCAAACTTCTCTTTCATACAATTTTGTTGTATTCAGAGTGTAGGTTTGTAATGAATTCTTATGAGAATTATTTTTCAAATCAAAAAAATTAAGATGTATTAAACATTGACAAAAATTTAAAAGGGATCATCAGTGTACAGTGGAGAAAGGCTGATATCAATATTCAAGGATTTACCTTCCAGAAGATACAACCCTCATTTGGGTGATAAACAAAAATATAGAGACTGAAACTTTTTTATTTTAAAATCTAAACTGATCTACCAAATAATGATATCTAGATGTGTCTAGAGTGTTGTCTCTTGACAAGTCAGTGTCAATCTAAAAAAAGGATACTTTCTGAATGAAATGTTTTTGACAAAAGACTAAAGCTTTACTATTTTTTTAGATTTAAATAAAGATATGTGAAAAGCTGAACATCTTACATGGTAAAGGAATAAAGTGTACTCTAATTTCTTAATGCCTAGACAAAATCTTAACAAGTTGGTGCCAATTTAAAAAAGATATTAAGTCAGTTTCTATACTTTTTGCAATGAGAGTTTTTTTGGCAAAACACAGGATTGTGCTAGTTTAGCACCTGTCATATGCACCAGACCAAGCAATGTGCAGCTTTTTCTTTTCCTCAACTAATAGATAATACCGAGTGTAAAATTTTGTAGAATGATAATAGCACTTGCCACCATAATGTCCATGCAACGACATGCCCATATGTGCACAATCAGATGTCACAGCCCATGCAATGACGTGCCCGTATGTACACAATCAGATGCTCGATAGTCTTCCTTCTCCTTAAGTAGTATTCTTCTTTGGCAACTCTGTTTGCTTCATAACTGAGTACTTGCATGAACAACTTCACAAATTCAACATGGCACTGCAAACAGGATTCATGTCACTCGAGGATTGGGAGCAGTTCTTCACTGAGGCAGACATATTCAACTCATGCAACAAAGTGTGTGGATGAGAAGCTGACAATTGAGAGCTTTCAGATGCTGGATTGATCGATGCTGAAGGAGCTAGGGGTCATATGAATGAGAGAAGCCCTGTGCATCCTTAAGCAGGCTAAGGAAGCCACCACCCAGAGGCAACCTGTGTTCAGGCACTGGCAGCCAAGTTCCCCCTTACCTCAATCTTGAGATGACTCCTCAACAATTCAGGAAGTTCCGAATTGACTGGAACATCTCTATTATGATGACTTCATCATAGTAAAGATGTCCCAGTCAATTTGGACCTAAGGTCTCAGGCCAATATTCACTTGTACAAATATGAGGACATATGATAGCAAAGCTTCACACTATATCAGAAGGAAGTTCCCATGGTGTAATGGTTAATGTGCTTGACTGCAACATTGTAGTAAACAAGTTGAAGAAGCCACTGCCCTAACACGCAGGATAAAATAATGACATCCAGCTCAGCAGCCCAGCTAACATACAGCTGGCAGACAAAAATAGGTCAATGATTTGGCCAGTATATATGCATGCTAGCATAGCCACTCCTGGGCTGGCAGCCAATCACTGCCCAGGGAATGGACTCAACTGCCTGCATATCATAGAACTCCCTGATGTGCGTATAATCTTCCCTTCCTCATGCTCAAGTCAGATTTGCCTCAATGCATCATTCGACATGTGTAAACATTATTCAAGTGCAAGTACAACATACAACAGAACTTCGACGCAAGTTTGAACTCTACTCATGCTACTACATTCACTTTTGAACTAATACTCATGAGAAAGGTAGGAAACCCTTTATCTTCTGCTATGAGTTAAATAATAGCACAATTATTCTTCTTACTAAGTATCAAATTCTTCTACATTGGCATTAAATTACTGGAAAAGGTTGATATGTCATTAAACAAAGAAACCAATCCAAACCAAACAGCATATCAGAAGAGCAGTTTCTTAAGTGCTTCAGTTAATGGCAAACTTGTTGGAATAAGTGTGTTAAATTTTAAGAGGACTATTCAGAAAAACATGAATGTTTCATTCATTGTTTATAAATGTCTTGGTAAATACAGATTCAAACTGTATCCAAGAAGGAGATTCAGTGATAATGTGACAAATAAAAAACATGCTGAAATAAGTATGTTGAAAGTCAAGGGGATTATTCTGAAGAATATTTATTTTTCATTCATTGTTATTGTTTCTGTCTAGATAAATATGTCTTCAGCTTCAATACTGTTTCAATACATCTTACATAGGTCAACTTCAGGGTTTTCCTTCCAGTTTGACTGTTTAACCGAAGCTGCAGAACCCAGTCTGTCCTACTATCTATCTAAAGTTGGGGAGAATCAATGACTTCATGTCTTTTCTGAGGGCATTAGCACAAAGTGAAATGCCAACAACTTCATCCAGGATTTGAACTCAGGTCACTGATTCCATTTCCTCCAAAGATAACAGTTGCATAAAGTGCACCTTAAAACAGTTTTATATGCACGTTCATGTGTAGAGTTCAATATATTATATTGTGGAAAGTAGGCTTAGAACTAAAAATTTCTATCAGCCAATTATCTTAAGTGATGAGCAAAAAAAGTCACATTCTTTTCTTCACTAGCCTCTTCCAGAGTGTTTGAATTAAGTTGGTTGGTTGGGTGTTTGGGTTTTATGGCACATCAACCTTTACAGCTTTTTTAATACCAAATTAATGTTTATACAAATAATCAGTTCTCTTTAAACAATTCAGTTTAGCATGAGTACACAGTTTAATTGTTGAAAACCTTTCTATTTCAAGCTATTCAGTTTAGCTTGTTGATTGGTTGTTTGGGTTTTGTGACATATCTACTTTTGTAGATTATTTAATGCCAAATCCATTTTTATTCAAATAATCAGTTCTATTTCAAACAATTCAGTTTAGAATGAATACACGGTTTAATTGTCGAAAACCTTTCTATTTCAAGCTATTCAGTTGTTTGGGTTTTGTGACATATCTACTTTTGTAGATTATTTAATGCCAAATCCATTTTTATTCAAATAATCAGTTCTATTTCAAACAATTCAGTTTAGAATGAATACACGGTTTAATTGTCAAAAACATTTATTTCAAACTATTCAGTTTAGTCAAACAGTTCTAATTCAAAGGATTCAGTTTAGTATAAGAATAGTTTTTATCTGCACACAGTTAAATGTTCGATTTAAGTGTCCAGATTACAAGATCAATGACCAAGAAGATAATATATTATAATAAAGAGAATCTAGAAACTTGGCAGTCATGAGTTAAATCTCTGATTTGGTTTAGTGTAAAAAGTTATACGGTAAAATGAGAGAGAAAATCAAGTGACGTTTTAGGGAGAAATTAATTTGTAAGAATTCACTCATATTTTTATTGTTGTGATTTTGCTTAGATTTAGGCATATCTGGCTTTCTTTTATCTTTTTTTCTTCCTCCTCCATTGAATCTAACCTCCTCTTCACAAAATGATCTTTCGTAGACACAGTAAATATTAGCACTCTCTTATATGACAAGTAAGATTCATACAAATACTCTGGTCAACATAGCCAAGTATTAGTCTTTTGTTCACCAGATTATGAATGGTTCAGGATACCATCTTACTGATATTAGCTATGCCTGTTTTAATTTTATTAAATTTCTAGTGACTATTTTAATTTGTAATTACTTTGATTCTATAAATTATTCATTTTTCTTGATTATAGCTGATTATTGTTTACATTAATAATCTGAGTAGGGAGCATATGCCTGCATAGAAAATCTCTATTCAAAACCCTGGTTCTTACTCAATACCTCCATCATTGTCAGGATGCATGAAAAAATCAATTTTTAAAACCAGCTTGCTTGAAATAGGTTTTCCTTCTCTTAGACCCTACTGATTTGACAGAACTTAGAATACATGGACTTTGCGGAGGGTTAAGATTCTCTTAAAAAGGTATGTCCTGTGTATGAAATTATAATATCCAGTTGAATACTTGATGCCAGACAATGGGAAATTATTTGTATAAAGAATAATTTCTGTAATCTATAATGATTCCTCAGAATTATCATGAGTTATATAAAACCATATAAATGTGTGAAAACAAATGATTATGATTAGATAAAATAATTATTTGAAACCATATCATTACTTGTATTAGATAAGAATACTTGAAACTATGCAACTGTGAGCAAACTATTTGTATTAAATAGAAATACTTATTATCATGTAAATGTATAAAAAAAAGCTATTAAAATATAAATGTAAATGTACAATAAATTCAGTTTCTAAAACTCTATGCATAAATTCACCCAAGACAGGTTGACATGCCATTTAGTCACTTAATTCTCCTTGACTGTTTACTGTACCATGGTTAAAGCAGTTTGCTCTCCTAATTACTCATTGCTGTGAGTGAAGAAGAGATGGATTCATGCCTTTTCCAAGGGTATATATATTTTTAAAAAATCTCTATTTACAAACATACTTATGAATATATTAACTACATTTCTACTTTATGAATACTGAGTTAAGCGAGAATTAGATAACCTCTGAAGGGTTGAAATCATTGTCAGTGGAATGAGAATAATGCTATATTTGTTGATTGAATAAAAGAGTTTGGTTCAAAATACCCAGGTTAACATCTATAACAGACAGCACAAGAAGATTAGAGGGTACAATGCGTGAAATATGACTGTAAAATCCTGGTGAAAGACATAAATGTATAAGTTATATTTTACCTTCAAAATTAGATGAATATCACTATTGTTTTAGGATGTATTTTTGTATATTTTATTTCCCCTTGATTTTTGGATGTCCACATATAAAAGTTATCATTTTTTTGCATATAATTGATATAAGTATATGCTACAGTCTGTGAACTATTAAGTTGCCAGGAAAACACTTTCCAATTTTAGAATAACCTTCTATTCCTAAATTGAATGCATTTAAACAATGTTTTAATTAGTGAAAATACAATCCCTGAAAATCTATGCATTTCTACCATTGATTAACAAGATTATTTATGCCTGAGAGATAAAACCCTAAAAGTTTTGACGCCAAGAAATCTTAAAATGCAGTTTCTACTTCTTCTTTGAAATGAAATATTTATTGACATAAAATGTGACCGAATGTTTGAAAAAAAATGGTAGTCAGTAGGTAAGAGTTTAACAGAATAGGTGGATGTAGCCAAGTCTCATATCCCAAGCCAGTGAGCTTCTGCTGTGTCATCTCAACAATATGTAGATGAGCAGAGTCATTGAGCTAAATTATGACCAAGCTAGAATTCATGCAAAAAAATGTAAAACATATTGGTTCTTTTTTTTCTGTTCATATTTAGGAAGTGATAAAAATTTAACAAAAAGGATGGTTTAATCCTAAGTGAATTATTTATGTATAACAACTATCAAAATAATGTTAGAACTGAATTTAAACAGTTTATACTAAAATTGGATGGTATTTTCTGAACAACCAAATAACATATGCTTTTAAATAATGTCATCTACTCTCTTGAAGAAAACACAAATATTTCTATTGTTTCAGAATGTCTTTTTTGCTCATGATTTTAATCTATATTTTGTAATAGAGAAGAATTTTTTTGCTTTGTTTTTGACATGCAGTTTTTACAATTTTTTCTTCTCCCCTACCCTTTCTCTTTTGGTTATTGTCTGTCTGTAACATTTCTAGGTGGCCTACAATCAAAAATCTTTTTTTATCCCATAGCAGCATCAATTGAAATTTCATTGTCTGCTTATTATACTTTTTTTTTTCACCTGACAGTTATCTCCCTTGCCCTCTTGCCGTCATCTTCTTTCATTTCATCACTTTTTTCCCTCCTGACAATCCTCACCCTGTGCTTCTCCAGTGTGTTATATTCACTTTCCTCCATTTTTTTATTTTTATTTTGTCTGCAGCTTGGTATGATTTATCGCTTTTCATTAATACAGTATTCAAGAGAAGCATATTAAGCACTAAATAACAGCACTTAAAAATTTTTAGATATTTTATGCACTTTACACATTTTTTAAAATTCATTTCATACATTTCTATGTATTTTCAAGGATTTAATTTCTAGCAATGTATTGAAAAAAAAAAAACTTATAAAAAATATTTTTTGCTCTAACTTGTCATGGTTAGTCTTAAATAATCAGTACAATAATTATACAAAAAGCAAACCATCAATTTCTTATAAAAAAAAGTCTTTATTTCAGAAATTTATCTTTTGAAAACTATCTTTATAGAAGCTTTTATCTATGTATATATTAGTAAAATTCTTATCACTTTTATATACGTTAGGATCATTCAATGAATAAAGGGAATTTGGGAGGGGAAAAAAAGTAAAATTTCTTTTCAGAATTTTTTTCCATAATTGAAAGCTTTGTATTGTTTGGAATTGGTTTATCATAACAATTATTTTAACCACAGAGAATTATTTGTTTTGAGGCTATTCAAAATGGTGGTAAATCAAACAAAGTTCTCCAGGCTTGAACAGACACATGCAAATAAATTTTGGGGTGCTGAGAATTGCAAAGTACAGGAAATTTTTGGAAGCATGTGTTAATTCAAAAACAATCTTCACAGATGACTAAACATAGGTTTACCGTTAAAAGCATGAGTCAAAAAGACAACCCATGAAGTGGAAACTCTGGCTTTCTGATAAAGAAAAAGTTCTGGGTGAAAAAGGTGCAATTATAAACAGTGCTTCTTATTGTTAATTTCTTGAGTAAAATTAACCTTATTTATTGAATAACCCTTGAATGTGTATATATATATATATATATATATAGAGAGAGAGAGAGAGAGATTAACAAACGTGATGAGACAAATAGGAATCTCTCTTGGGGGTTACTTATTTTCTGATTGTTCTTAACTTGTTTCAACCTTAGGTCATCATCAGGAGAAAGGTTTTTGTAAAGAACAGTTAATTTTTTTTTGTTTAGAACATTTTTTTTAGATAGTTTAGATGCTACAAAAGAAGTAAAGAAAAATGAATTGGTAAGATAGCATATCCCTTCAGTGAATAAAAACTATTCTTTGGTTTCCAAGTGTCTTCAACTGACCATTATATTTGCAATCATAGACACCTGCTAATGAGGTCTGCAGTTGGAAGATAATTGTTTAGCATGGGTGATAGTCGTTTCAAATTAGATATGACTATTTTGGTCAGAAATTTGTTCATTTAGATGTTTATGAGTCAATACAAATCTGTACATACAATTTTAAACCTGTGTTTTGAGATTAATTTGACCCTGACCCACTTCAAGGCTAATTTTCTTTCAGCAAAGTTTAACAGGTTTGAATTTAGGGTTTAACTTCTATGATACTGGTTGCTGGGCTAAGGTTGAAAAGCACTTTCTGCTTGACTATTTACTCATTGGTGGAGGCAAAATAGTTGAATGCATACCTTTTTCAATGATATTAGCACTTGCTGAAATGAAAACAACCTTGGCAAAGATTTAAATTGAGGCTGCCATGTCAATTTTCAGTGATAATAACCATTACATCATTAATGCTTTTCTCAGTTTATATATATATATGCACACATTCATACACTGTTTTTCTTTTCTTCCTTTTTAATTCTAAAAATTCTCTTGATTTTTCATTAATTCCTCTGGCCACATAATTTGGCAGGTAGAGGCTCTTATCTTCTGAAAATAACCATAGATTAACATATAGATTCAATCTAATGATTATGAAGGATTGTAGGATTAACTTAGTTCCATGTCTATAAGTATTTTTGAGTGTAAATGGGTGAATTATTGAATTTATACAATTTTCTTATTCAAAGCAAAGTAAAAAAGAAAAATTCATAAAAGACATTTATTTGTCAGTTTTCCACTCAAGCATCAATCTGAGCCTGGCTCAGTGAAGTTGTCCTTAAATCACTAATATTAGCTTTATTTGCTGATCTTAGCTCAATGAAAATTCCTAATATAAAGCTTGAAAAGACCTAAGATGTAGATCTACGTTTCTTTCTCATTTTCTTTGTTTCTTTTTTTTTCTTTTTTCTTTTTTAACCATCTTATTTTGGCAAATGCATTAAATTTTTTCCTCATTGTTCTATTTTTGGGAGGAGTGGGTAAGGGAGAAATTGCTTAAGACATTTTCATTATAAATTTCTTGGTTTATTAACTATACCTAGTTTTTCTTTCATGGACATAGATAGTAAGATAGTGAAACATAGAGACACACAAAGACACCCACACTTACAACTAATGTACCTCCACCTACACATAATATAGTTAACCATAAAAATGTTACCAAAAGATAATGCAGAAATATCCATTCAGACAAACAATTATATATAGAAGCATTTTTGTTCCCAGAATCTTCTAAAAAATGGTTGATATTAGAAAATGGAATATATACATTTATATGTATAGTGTATATATATATATATATATATACACACAAATACACAGACATACACTCATATATGTCTGTAACCATAATTGTATGTATGTGTGGAAATGTGTACACATATGTAAATGTAGGTGTGTGAACATTAATCTCTGTATGTATATGAATGTGCGTATATATCCATAAGAGTGCATATGTATGTATGTCACTATAAGAACATACAAATGTGCATGTTTTTTTAAAATCATTTATGTGTATATATAACAAAAATATATATCTATATATAAACATTCCTCTCTCACCTTCTTTAGACCAGCTGTAACTATTAGTTTCATGTGTTTTATAAAAGGCAAAAGAAAAAAAACATTACCCACAAAGAGAATTTAGTGGGAAGTAATGAATTAGGAGAAAATTTATTACTTCCAGCTAACTTCTGTCTAAAGATTTTTTTTGTTTTATAAAACATGAGAAACTAATAGTTAATGAGCTAAGAAAGGTGAGAGAAGAGTTATTTTAATGTTTATATAGAAGTATATATTTCTACTGCATATATAGATATTTAAAAAAAAATTATTTTAATGTTTTTATACTGATCTGCTTGCCACCACATGTAAACTTCATTTAGTCAACATGATTAAAAGATTGTTTTCTTTTGTGTGTATGTGATTTTTTGCATATAATTTTTTCTCTTTTCATATATATATATATCAGGAAACTTGAAGGAATCTTAATTAAATTATATAGACAAAATGTGTCTTTATCATTTAATCAAACATGCTTAAATGAAAGACTGCTACCTAACTACACACACATGTATATATAATATTTTTGTTAATTTGTGTACTGAATTTTTAATATCTTGATAGTTTAACAATGACTTTATATGGTCTGTTTTGGTTTCTTTGTTTAATTGCATATCAACCTTTAATAACAAGGGCTTGCCTGGCATTTATGCCAAGTCGGTGTCCTTAATTTGGACCACCTAATTCTAGGGGTCTGTCCCCCAGGCAATATCTGCTTTGGCTGGGCTAAGTTTATTGCTTGGTGCCTGAGGCACCTCAGTAGGGGAATGCTGAAAAGATCTAGCATTTTTGGTACCTGCTGTGCACAAGTCTTGATTCATGCATGGCTTCCCCAATAAAATGACCTTGTGTCAAATCCTATCCAATGGGAGGTTGGACAACTAAATATCAACCTTTGTGGGTTATTAAATGCCAAAGTCATCCTTGAAAAGAACAGCAGTTTTGCTGTTTAACTCATAACTGGGGAAATTAGGAGGCCCATAGCTTTTTCAAAAACTGAATGTAATAGCATGACTGAAGTTCAAACTCACTTACTATGATGTCACAACTAAGTATGTAAGAGACTCCCACCAACTTCAGATGATTTTCATAAAAGAATATATTCTGAATATGTGTGTGTATGCATGCATTTGAGTGTGTGTACATATATATGAATATACATGGGACTAATGTGATTGTATGGATTTTTGTATATGTCTTCTAACAATGAGACATTTCATAATCAAAAAGTGGAGACAATATCAAGTGAGGATTGGTGGAAGCCATGAGAAAAGTGATGTACTGGCTAAAAAATAAAAAATGCCAGAAAGGAAAGAAGTGAAATGCCACTGCAGATTTCTTCAAGAAAAAGACTCGCATAGAAGTACTGCAAAATAATTAGCAGAAGTAAAAGAACAAAACTATTCACAAGATGGATCCCAGCCATTACTGCTAGAAAAGAATGTGTCATTACCAGGTTTCCTTGAGAGTGCTGTATATATGGCTGTATAAGTGAACCAAAATCACTCTTTTTCAACTTCTTTCTCTCTCTCTCTCTATATATATATATATATATATATGTATATAAACAAGTCATGTTGGAAGTGACAAAGTATATTTTATAAAGTTTTTCTTAAATTTCTCTTTTTTTCCAAGGGAAAGCATATATTGATCAAGGGAGTGTAAGAATCCTCCATCATTTTTTTATTTGTGGGAGGGATTCATATATATATGTAGAGAGAGAGAGAGAGAGAGAAAGTGTGACATCAGTGATATCAAAACTAAGAATAAAAGAAATAATATTTATAATAAAAAAACTATTATGACATGTCAGTTTTAACTATATCACATATCCTATTATGCGTTTGTGTGTGTTTGGATATAGTGAAGTGATATAAATATAGTTTATATGCACATGCACATATAAACTGTGTGTATATATATATATATATATATATATATATATTTGTACACACTTTTTTAAATTTCTTTATATATATATATATATAAAGAAACTGAAATATGTATCTATATATAAAAGGGTATTTACGTGTGGTTGGTATAATTAGGGAAAATAATATCGGCCAATCAATTTCTAATTTTGTACTTATGGGAAAGGCACGGATCCCTCTCTTATCATAATAGACAAGCAGGCCAGGTTCCCTTGTCTTCATTTATGGGGAAACCAATGTAGAAGAAAGAAACTTTGATTTCAAGCCAGCACATTATCAGCCACCATGACTGAGTAAAATCTCCATGTTTTACAGGTTTTGTGAGATCTGAGATGAGGTGGGAGAGTGCTAAGATTTGTATCAGAACAAAAAAATGGCTGATATTGATGGATGGTGTGATGTATGATTATGATCCCATATCATTCATTACATTATTCAATTTCTATGTGTTACATTCATTATTTTCTATCTGATACTTGTGGGCCTGGTTGGCTAGGACTGAAGAATGCATCTACTGCATTTCTGCAGAGGGCTAAGATTTCCTCAATGAGTGTTCTGGATACGACACCAAACAATCTGATGGTGAGGTTCTAGTTATGCAGGAGTTTGAGGGAATGTGGAATACCTCTGGCCTGGAGTGATAGCACCTGTCTATGGGTCAAATAGAACTAAGCTATATAACTATGCTAAACAGAATTGTATGAAAGAGAACTGTTTTTGACATTTAAACTGTGTTCTTATGCTAAACTGATTTGTTTGAAATAGAACTGTTTAGAAGTATACAAATGGATTTGACATTGAATAACCTACAATGGTTGATATACCACAAAAACAAACAAACATCTGATGTGTGTAATAACACATTAAACTTGGAGTGATAGAAAGAGTAATATCGGATCATAATTTTCTATTTTAGGTTTTAAACCTGCTTTGCTACAACAAAATGTAGCACTATTTATGACCTTTTCTAAAATCATTTGTTTTTACTATATATATATATATATATAGTGAGAGAGAGAAAGAAAGATAAATTGATAATGATGGTGATATAAATGTCTCTGGAATAAGTTTTGTACCTCTTAATTAACATTTGGATAGAATTTTATATTTGTAATAGTTGTAATTCAAGTATCTATATCCATTCATTCATCCATATATATATATATATATATATATATAAAATGAACCAAAGGGATAACACAAGCATGAATATTTCTTTGTAATTACTTTTTGATTTAATAGTTCTCAACTACTTTTAACCTTCATTAAGAAAAAACTTTTAGGATATATATATATATATATACACACACACACACACAGAGGGAAAACCTTGAAATAAATCCAATGGTATGAAAATGTACTGAGATGAAAAGACACAGAGTCTTCAGAGGATGATTTTTTTCATTGAATTATTTGTCAACATTAAATATTTCAGTTTTGAAAACTTTATCAGGGTATGTGAATTATTAAATGAAGAGAAAAAGATTGTATGTATTTAGATATAATCATGATAAGCACAAGAATAAAATGGCATTTTGAGATATATCTGTAGAATTTATCAGGTTGTGTAGGACAATTAGTTGTGATAGCCGAGAGTAATTAATTGCGTTAGCAAAGAGCTCTCAGTCGTGAAGACAGGAAACTCAATTCCTGATGGAGGAATGGGAACTATTTATGGTGCCTTGGGGCATCCCATTGTGCAAAAGTGGACTATTCCATTGCATAGATCGTCATTGGCTGCTTGTAAGTAAGTGAAAGTATTTTATTATATAAACCAGCTTCAGTTTAGTATTGTAAGGAGGATGGCACTGAGCTATGAACTGCTTTATTTTTGTCTGCCAGCTGGATGCTTTACAGAGGTATGTGTTATTGTTATTCTACAATATCATATATGTGTGTTGAATCACAAAGATCAAATGTTACTATGATTTGGTATAAGGCATAAAAGCCTCAAAGTTTATATAATGTTGTCAAACACTTCTTTAAGTTAAGTTAAACTTTAGTAATGGTCTTTTTGAAATTTTTGTTAACTCTCCATTCAATCTATAAATTGATTTTCAAGTACATTTTTTAAAGTTGTTTTATAATCTGACAAGTAAAATCCGAAGTAATTTTATCAGAATTGTTATATGTAGAGATGTTAAATAAAGATGTTAAAAGGTTATACGGGAATTAATTCAAATTACTGAGTCAATATAACTGAGAAATATTTCTTTGTTACATTTTTAAACTCAGGACTTTCTATTCATTTCTCTTGAGACAACTATTATGCTATTTGGTGACTGTATTTTTTTGAAAATATGCATTGTCAAAGTTGTTGAGTTTGGTAGATATAAAGTCAGCATTTAGAGGTACGCGTTGTATAATGGTTATCGTCGTAGGAAATGGACACGGCGACATGAGTTCAAATCCTGGATGAGACTGATTGCATTTCATATAGCACTTGAGAAAGGTATAAATCCTATTATTCTCCCTCCAGCTATGGGTAAATAGTAGGGCAGACTGATTTCTTTAGCTGTGGTGAGGCAACTAGTCTAGAAGGAAAACTCTGAATTCAAACCTGTTAAATTCCGCTAAAGAATTGATCTTGTGTCATATCCTGCCCGAACGGAGGGGTTGGGTAAATATGATAAAGTCGGCATTCTGATGTGTAACAAGTCACGTTGGGTTTTGAAGTGAAGATATGAACACTGAGGAAGGAGAGATTCATGGTCATTGATACATTCCACTCTGTGCAAGTGGATAAGTCCATTCCCTGGACAGTGATTGGTTGGTGGCCCAGGAATGGACATATTGGTGTGTGCATATATATATATATATATATATATATATAGGTTTGTTTTTAGTAATGATGCAGGGTCTGTATTGAGTTACAGCTTGTTTTATTTTTGTTTGCCAACTGGACGCTAGTTGGGACTGCTGAGCTGGTAAGTGTTGTATTGTTGCTATTCTGTACATTAGAGCAGCGACTTTTACACATTTTATCTTATAGATAGCTGATTTTGGTAAAATTTATATTCACCCCCTGTTAATGAAGCCTAGAATACACCAACTACACTAAAAAAAATGGTTTCTTAAGTATGACACTAAATATCATCTTCTGCTGACTTTGGTTTTTGACCTCTAGGGAATGTTGAGTCACTCTTTCAGTCACATTACTCCCAAGTTTTACCTGGAGCATCAGTAATACCTGTTAGGATACCATCTATGGTTCAAATAGATATGTTCAAAAATTATAAGTATTAAATAGGAATGCTTTAAACCATTTAACTACAAGCAAATTATTTGTTTACTTGATAGAATATAACTCTATGTTAGTTATATGGAAATCAATAGTATTACATAAGAATGTTTGAAACTATGTAACCATGTGCAAACAAATGATTATCATTAGATTGTAATAGTTACTTGAGACCATATAATTGTATATTAGCTATTAGAATCAAATAGGAAAACTGGAAAACATAAAACTATGTGTTAGGTGAGATCATAATACTTGCTATCATATAACTGTACAAACAAATGATTATAGATAAATAAAAAAAGTACAATCTAAAAATAAAATGCACTGAAATATTGAAGATATAGTTATGATTTCAATGAAACATTTATGAATGACGTAAAGTTTAACATTAGATGATTTTGAAGGAGTTGATAAGATTTGAGTTAAACAAATGAACCAAACAAAATTTTGAGGTCTACACTGAGCTGAAGTGGTAGTACCTGTTTGGGTCCCATCTATGGTCAAATAGATCTTTTGGAAAATTATTAGTAATTGATAGGAATTCTTGAAACCATATAACTATGCAAATAAATGTCTGTGATTTAAAAGGAATTGTTACTTGACCCCATACTTAGTCAACCCAAAGGCTTCCATTTAATTAAATACAACACCAAGGTGTAGGGGAGGGTGCTTCTCTTTTCCCGGGATTGCTCCACTTACCTTTGATTCATACCTTATCATGATGAATATTAAGCAAGGAGGTATCAAGTACCATTTTTTGAGTCTTTGGTATGACTTGACTAGGGATTGAACCCCTATCTCCCAGGCCACTGGCAAACACTACCCACTAGACGAATGGGCCGACTGTGCATAAATTAATATTAAGAATACTTAAATGAAGTTATAATTATTTACAAATGACTCTTCTTATTAGTTATTTGAAACTGTAGACTTACTTAAAAAAAGAAAAGATTCTTCATCATTAAATAATCCAAGGGTTAACATAATGTAAAATGAACAAACCAAAGATATAAAATTAATCATATATTATGAAAATTTCAACCATTATCAGTTCTAATAATGCTGAAACCCCAAAACCTATATTAAATATGATTTTATGCTATATATGAATTTTCCATTGTATTAGGAAAATTTTTACTCCAATGTAAATAATGTAATTCTCATGGAGAAATGAAACATTTTATAACAAGATTTTATATAGACAAACTTTCCACTAACTAAACAAGTGTCCTAAAAGTTGACCACAATCAAGATAGAATGCTAAGGTGCTCAATGTTTCACAGTATTAGGTACTTCCTGCAAATACATCTGCACAAACGGAATCCCTGCTGCATAGCCTGAAACAGGCATTGGCCTCACTGTCAACTCAGATAAAAGTTCATGTGTTTTTTACAAAATGGAGCCATCTCAACATTGAATGGCAAGACTATGAAATTAGGGGACCAGTAGCAATATCTCAGCTACTGGAAGCAATGTCAACATACACATAGAAAAGGCATGGACTACTACTGACTGGTTATTGATCATATGGAAATTTTATCTCTCTGATGAAATAAAACTGGATTTTTTCTTAGCTGTTGCTGTATCAGAATTACTATATGGCAGCACCACCTAGACTTTTAAGAAATGATTAGAAAAAAATAGATGGGGACTACTCAAGAATGCTGTTTTGCTTTGAAAAAAACAGCAGTTGTAAGGCTACTTAGTTCCCATCTTACAAACCATCCAAATAGGATGAACAAGACAGCTTGGGCTCTGCTGGAGAAACATGGACAAACTGTTTTCCTGTGAACTTCTACACATGTACCAGTGTTTGCTGAACAGCAAAGAATTACATTGATCAGCTCAATGTGGTCACTGAATGAAGTCTTGAGGACTTACCAAGAGAGATGACTGATAGGGATGGATAGCTCAAGAATCAAAAGAAACTGTGCTGTTGGCACCACTTGATGATGATAGAAAACAAGAACAATGCTATTTTGTATAAATGGCAGAAAGGACAAAAAAAGCTTCAATTATTTTTGTAAAATACGTTAAAACTACATGAAGGAAATAGCATTCAAACTAGGAATGAATAAATATACACATTCAAACTACATGTCACAAACAGTTTGTTATATCATAGTGTGAAAACAAAATTCTAATGTATGTATATGATATTTTTAAGGCAAAGAATGACATAGAATAAACAAAATGTTTTCCTGAATCTAAAAGCAATAAAATGTCAACTTTCTCCTTGAAAACAACAAATGGTAGTTGAAAGTGGTGAGGAAGAAAATTTCCAGAAACTTTTATACAAGTCTGAACCAAACAATTATTGTCTTGAGAAGACAGGAGAAAATCTGTTAAACACAAACTTTGTCTATAGTTTCTAATACATCATGTTTACAACACAAACATCACTTATGTTATAAAATATCACTTATGTAATAAAATATATGAAAATATACAAGGGCTAAATCTTATATTTTCTCAGTGAACTGTTAAATCTTTCCACATTAGCAAGGAGTCCAAACTTCCACAATACAAATGTCTACATGCATTAAATCAAACACAAATTTCTGTCATCGGTCTGGCATCAAAAATATTCACTTCTATCTTAATTGAAAATAGCATCTTTCTTTCCCTGAAATCCACTGGTTTTTACCACTATTAGCTTAGCACAAGGCCAATTCTATTGTATTGGAGGATTATAATGAACTAATCACCCAAAATTAGTTTGTGAATTTTTTTTATCCTGAATTGACCACTAGTTTCAAGGTTGATAGGGAATACACTGAAATCTTGAAATTTAAATTCTGTATGCATAGTTACAAGCTGCAGGAACATGGCTTCCTGTTGATTATTTTTATTCTTAATGATCCCCTTTTTGATGAGAGGTCCTCTGTTTCCTCTTGAGGAACAAATATTTTTCCTTTCAATTTTCAAACTTGGGTTCAGTCTGTATGTATACCAAATTTGGCAAATCTATATTAATCTAATTATAGAGGCTGTCTATTATAGGGAATAACCAAACCATTTAGGATAAAAATATATTCACTTCTAATTACAACATTAAAAAAAATCTGCAACTCAGTTTTAAATTATGATCATCTGTAGAATAAAACGAAACTTAATAGATAGAAAAGTGACCTGAATAAACATAGGAAGTGAGGATGACTACTTCAAGCATGAAAAGATTTTATTATCATGTGATAATCTCACAATAAATAAATGTTCAGAGTTGGCAATACCTCTAGCAAAATGTGATAATTGTAAGAAGTATGGCTCACTTTGAACATTTCTGTAACCAATATAAGACCAATGTACCTCGTAAATAACAACAGACACATTCTTACAGCACCTTTTATCTATAAAAACAACCTGATTATTACTTCTTATAGATGTAGATTAGAAAAAAAATAAAATCCCTTCAAAAGAGAACCAGTCCCTTTGGAATTTTCAAGAACTCTTTCACTATGTATAAATTGGCTGACATTATGAGATGAGATGCAGTTGAGCTACACCTGACACCAGATGTTGTTTTGAATAAAGAAAACATTACATTTATTTACTGTGATAGGTACTTCTTTGTGCATTTTGCAATAATCAAACATTTTCATTATATCCACTTCTTAAGTATATATATTTACCAGCCTCTTTACATGAACTGGATATGATACAAGGTCAGGTTTTTAAGTGGAGATTTACAGGTTTGAATTCAGAGTTTTCTCTCTTCAATCTTTCTTCTTCTTCCATATTTTGCAAATATGTAGAGTCCTTTTTCATTACTTACTCATGAAGATCTTATGTATAACTGACCATATGAAAAAGATGGATTTGACCTTGTCCATTCTATGAGATGAAAAACATGTTCGTTCTTCATAACAAAATTACTTTCTCACTTATTTTAGCCAGAAATGGGAAAAATATTTGTATAAGGGCTAGGAAAACTATCTGTGCAACACAGTTATTTCCTATGTACATTGACTCACTTTATACTGAGAAACTTGAGGCATGTTGATGAAATTTCAGTCTTCACTTTGCATAACCAGTTGTGATTTATTAAACTTTGCTTAGTTTGGCTAATACCCTTTGGAAAGGTATCAATCCATCAATTCTTCTCCCAACTAGAGGTAAACAGTGGGGAAGACTAAATTCTATGGATTGGCAATCAGTCTAGGAGAAGGAAAATTCAGTTGCATTAGATCTCTGAGATAAGTTTGTTAATCATTAGATCCTAATGAGGTGTATGTCCTCACTCAATTAGTTGTCATAATCTTAGCTTAGCACAAGACCAGAAGTATGGAGCACTGAGTTAGAATCAAACTTATCAACAATGTTCTTTTAGTCTAGTTTGCTAACCATTACTCCATAAGTTGCCAACTATACGGTCACTTACCACCTATCACGAAAACCAGACATGCTGGACACTGCTGGAGAAGCAAGGACGAGATCATAAGTGATGTACTCCTGTGGACCCCCGCATATGGCCAATCAAAAGCAGGATGGCCAGCTCAAACATACGTACAGCAACTATGTGATGATATGGGATGTAACCCTGAAGACCTGCCAGAGGCGATGAATGATGTGGAGAGAGAGGGTCAGGGATATCCGTGCTAGCCACACGACATGATGATGATGACATCATAATGAGGCTTCTCTCTTTGCATAACTACTTGATTAACATGTTAAATCAATAATGTATTGCAATTTGGCAAATCCCTTGACTTTTGAGATCCTAAATCAATACATACAATCAATGATAGAGTGGCATAATATTGATTTTTTTAGCTATTTGGCAAATTTGATGCACATTCCTCTGGCTTCTTACCCTAATTTGAAATAAATATTTTCCTGATTTTAAATAAAAGTAAACATAATTCTCAAGTGGTTACTTGTTTGAATGAGGAGAAACCAACATATAAAACTTAAAACTTGTTGATTCAATACAATCAATATTAAGTAACACCACCAATCCCTTAGATACCAGAGATTTCACTAAATTCTTTGCAATATTGAATATCTATAAATGGGTTTAATATCTAATATTGCTATATTTTATTTGTTGCATAGAAGCTTTGTGATTTCACCAAAATACCAAGTCGATATCATACTTGTAATTTCAACAGAAAATACTCTGTATTGATAAATTTACAAGCAACCAATTATGTTGAGAATTAATCCTCTTTGAGAATTGAGGCCTCTCAAATAAAATTCTAACACATATGGCTACCTTATCTTTATTTTATTTTAGTTTTGCATAAGATAATCTATAGTTGAGACTGAATATTATTGTTTTTGATCAGGGTCAACACATGGTAAGTATACCACAGGTAGTCAACCTGGTCACCAAATGCTGATGAAGGGTATGTATTATATGTCCAAAACATTGAGTCTATCCAAATACAAATGGAAAATCAGAAAATGAATTAGAGTAAAAATAGTCAAAATAAGAATTTTTCCTGAAGTGAAGTCAGAGTACTCTCAATTGCTAAAGTAGGGGAAAGGTAGTATGTATGTACTCAATCCCTCCACTCTTGCAAAATGCAATACAAGGTCAATTTTTAACCATATCAAGATAGACATCCTAGAGTAACAATAGTGATTTGTATTCAGTTTTTCTTTCTCTTAAACTAGTTGTCAAAAGAAAGCAAAGGAACCCAGTCTACCTTATGATTTGCTGATAGCAAGAAGAAAAGATTGATTTATGCCTTCCCTAAAGGTGTTAGTTAAATGCAAACAACATCATCCAGAATTTGAACTGGGGTTGCTAATTCTATACTAAGTACATCTCTCCTGAGTAGGGAGAAGCAGCACCCTATGAAATAGCAGCTGTATAGCCACTTGCTTCCTGTCTCATAAATCATCCATATAAGATGAACAAGACGTGCTGGGCACTGCTAGAGAAGTAAGGAAGAACTTATAAGTGATATTCTCCAAAGGACTCCTATGCATGGACACACCAGTGTTGGCTGACCAGCAAAAACTGATACACATCAACTCTGTGCAGACCCTAGATGTCTGGAATGATGGCTGATAGAGTCATTAGCATCCATACTATCAGCTTGACTTGACTTGATGATGTTAGGTAACAAGGACATTTCTTGCCTTCAGTTTAATTGCCTTACTTCTTCGTCTTACTCTTAACCATTTTCATTTATGTTAAGTCGGCTAGGAGATTAAATTCAGACATTTATTTTGTCTCACACCTAATCCAGAAGATTTTTCTTACTGTTAAACATTTATAATTATATAAGATAATACCACTCATTAAAGAGCAATTTGCTTAGGGTTCTAGGAACCCTTGGATTACATATTCATTTGATAGTTCTTAAACCACTGCTTTTATCTAAAAAAAAATGGCCAGAAATAGCTCGTAGATTTTATAAATGAAATTGGGATATCTGATAGATTAATGTTTGTGTTGCTATCCTAGGCAAATAACCTTTCAACATGCCTTACTCAATTGTAAATGTTAATTAACTAAGAAATAGTCTATCAGACAGGCCACTTATATCTCTCTGGTAAGAGACATACAACTCAACAAGGGAGGTTATCAACACTCCCCATCTTTCGACTTCTGCATTCTCTGTTTGTATTCCCAAAACAGAGCAAATGTTCCTTGAGTTCAGAGAAGTAACCTGCTGATACCTCTGAGCTGTAAGATATCACCCAAATTCCCTGATGATGTTGTGTTTTTTGTTAAGGGGTCAGTTAATTGTCTTTTAGTGTCAATCAATTTTACATCATTGATTTCTTCTTTTACCATCATGCCTTTTTGATAATGGCTTCATCAAGAATCGATCTCTTTCTTCATGGGTCCTGCAAGAACATAGTGAATCAAAGAGTGACTTGTTATCTCTAAAGCATTTGATGTGAATATCGCTTTTGTTTCTCAGTAAAATTTCCATTTGGATCATTTTCAAGTTGAATCCTGTTTCACTTGCATCTTGCAAAATCAGTGGTGAGCTTCTCACTCTTGTATTATGTTGTAGTTCCTTTTTTCAAGTGTTTGGGTCTATGTGTAAAGAAATTCCCCTTCATGTATATCTCATTGCAGTGGTAGGGTTACTTGGTATTGCCCATCTTCTCTCTAAGTTATATTATAGGTTGTACTGCATTATATAGTATCAGTAACAAAGAACAATCTATGATCTAACTTAATCCATAAAGCCCTGAGGCTCCTACAACCATAGGCCTCTTCTGCAGGGCTCGTGGTGCAAAAAATAGCTGAAAAGGAAAATATCATTTGACCACTTTACAGGTTTTTAAATAACTGGTTACAACATCCTACAGAAAATCTAAAATATATTAAAAAAGTAATAAAATCGGTAACAGCAGAGTAGAAATAGGGAATCTCTTGCTAAAACTAACAAGTCTAATTTTATGCTTGAATAATTCTGATAAGGGATTTTCAATATTCCTCTATAGGCAAGTATCCATTATTTTGGTCTGAAATACAGTCAGCAACCCCATATTTTATGTATAATTTGTTATTAAATTTTTTGTCTGGTGTTGATCTTGATAAGTATTGTTTGAAATTCATGGATAATTCATTCACATTATCCTACAGGTTGTTCAGACAAATATTCAGATCCTTGTAGCTTTTATCACTGTGTTTCAGTTAGGGTATTCTTCTGCCTTCCCAATTCACTCAAATTCTAACGTGAGTCATTACTGTTCTTTCATGTGTTGTTTTGACTGATATTCTCATTCTTGTAGTAATGGAGCAGTCACTGTGCCATAGTGGCTAATGTGCTGAAATGCAATATTGTAGTAGGTGAGTTCAAACTCTAGTTGCACTATTAAGTTCACTTTTGGACTAATACCCTAGGGAAAGGTACAAACTCCCTTATCCCCCAAGTTATGTACTAAATAGTACCACTAGTATGGCTTTGGCATTAAATAACCCATGAAGGTTGATATGTCATTAGATAAAGAAACCAAACCATACCATCATTACATCATCTCTCCAGACTAATATGAAATGAAAATAAGCCAGTGATCTTATACGCTGTTAAATATACAAGCTCTTGACTTTCTTTACTCAAAATTTGACTGTTTAGTAACCCTTGGGAATGACCCTATCACAAATGAACAAACAAAAGTTCAAGAAATGTTTTGGACATAAATTTAACAATAGACAATAAAGACATTACTTTGGTGAATAGGTTTGCAAGAAAGAAATACCATCTGGAGAGTTAGCCAGCTAAAATGTTTGAGATTTAAGAATAACATTACTCGAAACTATATTGATTTTTTAGAATATTACCTCAACTATCTTGCATTTATTACTCTGTTTCAGGTACTGTGCTCTCTCATTGTCTTTTTGTTTGAAATAAGGTATTGTTACTGTTATATGGTGATCTTCTCAGTACCATCTTTATGGTTTAGTTTGATGACATATCAACCATTGTTGGTTATTTAATACCAAATCCCTTTTTTATCCATATAAACAGTTCTATTTCAAACAATTCAGTTAAATATAAGTACTCATTTTTTATTTAAAAATTGTTCTTTTAAAAAAATCCAATTTAGCATAATTATACAGTTTAGTCCTATTACATCCTACAGGTAGGACCCTGTTAGGTGCTCCCACTCTAGGCCAGAGTGGACCTTGGAGTGATGGCAATGAAGGGGAACTCCACATTCCCCAAAGCTTCAGCAGTCCTGAATTCTCCCCATCAGATTGTTTAGTGCCATATCTAGGACACTCGTTGGGGAAGTCTTACTCCTCTGCAGAGATCCAGTCAGTGTATTCTACAGTCCCAGCCGACTGGGCCACCGTCTTGATGGTGATGTTATTTACTTAGTTGTTCAGAAAATACCATCCAATTTTAGTTTAAACTGTTTAAATTCTGTTTTAAGATATTATCTTAATAGTAGCTGTGTGAAGGATTCCCTTTTTTTAATGATTAAAGTATCTTTTTTGTTAATTTTCAATCACATTTTTCAGAATTTGATTTTGAAGTTTATAAGCTCTTAATCACGAACATGAAGAAAGAAGTGATTCTTTTACTTTTTTTGGATGAGTTCAAGAATGATCATGATTTTGCTTTATGACAATGTTCAACCATGTGTTGCCAGCATGACACTGAATAAGGACACTGATTTGAGATATGAGAATTTGTCTTATTCACCATCTTTTGCTTATCTTTCATCTACTGATTACCATTTTTTTTAAGGATCTGGGCACATTTTTATGCCAATAAATATTTCATTCCAAAGGAGAACTTGATTTTTCAGCACCAGAATCTTTAGAGCTTTATCACACAGGCATAAATAACCTCATTAATCAATGGCAGAAATGCGTAAATGTTCAGAGATCTTATTTTGACTGATTAAAACACTGTTTAGATTCATTAATTCATTAATTCATTCAGGAATAAAAGCTTATTCTGAAATAATACATTATTGTTTGAATAGTCTAATACTTAGCTTTTTTTGTCTGCTATAGAGGCCTTATTTTTCTTCCAGTACCTGCTGTTCTTTAAAGGTTACTCATGTATATATTGAACAGGCTGATCTTTTCTTAACTTCAGCAATCTAGTTGGAACTACTGCTTTCACCATGACTTGTCCATAAGTATTTCTGTTCTTTCTTCAGTGTGTTTATCAGTATTTTGACAATTGTATGACCTATCATAAATTGCAGTAAACAAATCAGCTTTTCAAGCCTGAAAAAAACTCTACAAAATGAGGAGTTGACTTATTTGATAGAGTACAACTAATAATCAATATTTACTACTAATCTTAATTCCAGCTGACTGCTGCAAACACTTCCAATTCAAACTCATTTTTAGTGAACATATTCAACAAATTAACACAGATATTAACCGAAAATAATAAAATACAAATCAAGTATTTTGTAAATGCTTTGTCACACGTCATTTTTGGCAGCTGATGATCTAACTGCAGACAATGAAATATCACAGTATATTTGAGAATCCAACCCAGAATTTTGAGCCAAAAATCTTGAGCTCAACTGATATGCTGCAATTTAAGGTAATCTTTTTTCTGTGTGTGAATTTTGTGACTTTCTTATATTCATTCATTCATTCCAACCAATTTCCTTATATCAATAATTTTTATCCTAATGTTTCAGTTGCAGCATTTTTCAGTGTATGTAGTATATTTTGTAATTGCTTGGGCACTTTAAATAGAAGCTTTTATTGGATCAACAAAAGTTAACATTTTTTATTCCTTTTTTTATGCTATTATTTTACTTAATGCTGATTTTTTTAATATTTTTATAATAATGGCTTCAAGTATTTATATTCTTATTTTTACGTTGTTTAATTCATATAGTATTTTTGTGTATAAGTACTTGTCTAATAATAGTAGGACTACAATAACTTTGCATTCTCTATTAATATGTGAATTTATGGTACTATTGTCTGATAAGTGGTATGTTTAAAAAATTGTTTGATCAAGGCATAAGTTAGAAGTTTTTTTTTTCTATTATTAACATAAGTGATATGACCTCCTAATAGTAAGAAAATCCATACATTACAATGATTTTATTTATACATACATATACATATATAAAGTTACATTGGGTTTTATATATACAGCATCCACCATAAATAAGCAAACTTCTACCTTTTTTTTATTAGAAGTTAATCTTTTCTAAACCAAAGATACCAGAACTTTATTTTTATCTTGTGGAAAATTAGACAATTAAAAAGGATATTATTAGGTATTATCAACTACCAAACTCTACAGTACTGAAAAGCTAAAGCAAAATTGAATAAATATATAAGGGATGTACTTATCTTTACAATACTACATATTCATATTTTTCCAATTAACATAATAAAATCAAAGTATATTTTGTTTTAAAAAAAACTAATTTTATTTTTACTACTCTGCTTGTGTGTGTGTATATATATATATATATATATATATATATATATATATACACAAAACATATACATACAGAGTATTGACAATAAATAAATAAATAAATTTTAGGGATGTCAGTGGTAAAATGGTTAACATTGTTGGAAACTGACATGGTGAACAGAGTTCAAATCCAAGAAAAGGCTATTTGCCTTTCACATAGTTCAAATACTTTAGGAAAGGTATGAATCAAATTATTCTCCCTCCAGCTATGGGCAAATAGTCGGGTGGATTGGGTTCTTACACCTTAGTATGGCAGCCAGTCTAGGAGAAGGAAACCTCTGAATTCAAAACTTAAAAAATTGACCTTGTGTATATATGAAGCATGTCAATAGTCATCTGACGAGACAGAGAGTATAGTAATATTCTCCGCTGAAATAGATTTATTATGACGACTTAACCGAGTTTAAGTCTCCATCAAATTGTACTATATATATATATAAGCCTGATGAATGCATAGGCAGTAAACTGACAGTTGTCAAGCACCACTGACTCTACCTATGCCATCCTAACTTATATATATGTGTGTGTGTGTGTGTGTGTGTGTGTGTGTGTGTGTTTATGTATGTTTTTATATATATATATATATATATATACTATTGTCGACAAGTTCATCTCTGTCAACTTTTTCAATAAAAAGTTAATTTTTACTATACCAAGAATACTAGGGTTTTATTATTTCTCTTGTGACATTAAACAATGAAAATGGATATGACTAGGTTTACTTATTGCTAAACTATACAACATTGAAACTCTGGGACTGAAAGTATGAATATGTTGCTATCCAAAAATAAGTACACTTCTTATATATATATATATATATATATATATATATATATAAAGAAAAATTGACAAGTAATCCAAATAGAGATTAGGGATTTATAGAGAAACAAAGTCAGTCTTGTCATAAACAGCCAACTTTTCTTGTTGTATAACTTTTCCAAATTTTTATATATTTTTACACTTTTTATACATCCATCTACACTTAACATCACTAATAAAACCCCTCACAGTCCTGATGATGGTTCAGCAGAACTTAAACGCTATAGTGTCGACTGACTTTGTTTCTCTATAAATCCCTACTTTCTATTTGGATTACTTGTTGTCAATTTTTCTTCACAAATTGTCGGATTACTATCTATTATTTTCTTCCATATTTATATATATATATAATTTTATTTTAGTTTGTAAAGTATCAGTGCTGGAGAAATTTGTGATAAATAACATCAAATGATATTCATTTTGATTTCATAATAGTAAGTAAAGCTGGCAACTTTAGTTGAGGGTGACCTGAAAGCTACCTTTTCAATAGCTACTACACTGAGATGTAGGGGAGGGAGCTACTCCATTCCCTGGATTGCTCTACTTAACCCTTGACTCTTACCTTTTTACTGCTGAGTTTTAAGCAAAGTGGCATCAAGTACCATTTTTTGAGTCTTTGGTATGACTTTACCTGGGGTTGAACCCCGGTCTTCCGGACCATTGGCGAACACTCTTCTCATTTGGCCAATAGCCAATTGCATAATATTCTACTAGAAATAATAAAGTCTTAGTATCTTTGATTTAGAAAAAATTGACTTTTATTAAAAAGTCTTGCTAGATGTATACTTATGAGTGATAAAGTTGGAAACCGTTCCTCCACATTTTACTCGTTATCTTTTTCCAGACTCTTTTTTGATTTCTAGGTTCCTTTTTTATTTGGTTTCTTCTAAAATCAGAAATATCTAAATGACAATAACTATAGGCCACCTCAGTCTGTACTGAAAAAAAAAATGAGTGAACATAACTTAAGTGTATACATTTATTTTAATCCCTATAAGAATTTATACAACACTGTTAATTTGTTTATCTAATTGGCATAGCCTCCAGCATGAATTAGGAATGGAAGAAATGAAAACTGAAATAAAAGAACTGAGGTAATTGAGTGCAAAAAGATACAAAAACAAAGAATTTGGTTAAGGAATAAGATGCGTGAGTGATGTTACCAATAAAAGAAACTGTATTTCACAATTGATTCACAAGAATGGAATCTATTCAAAGACTGGCACAGATACAACACTAGGGGTTGTTATCTTATTAAAACAGGGTAACTCCACTTAATGGAAAAAGGGGAATCAGAACAAAACTCTGTACAAGAGTCACCCCCACCCATATTATCTATGGAGTACAGTATTATCCATAAATAAGCACAAACCAATTAAAAAAAAAATTAAAACTTAATTTTCTTAGAAACAATTTTATGACCTCCAGTGGAATAAGTAAAGTAAAGTTAGCAGCCGTAGTTGAGGGTGACCTGAAGCCTCCTTTTTTAATAGCTACTACACCAAGATGTAGGGGAGGGTGCTACTCCTTTCCCTGGATTGCTCCTCTTTATCCTTGATCCTTGGCTTATATTGCTGAGTGTTAAGCAAGGAGGCATCAAGTACCATTTTTTGAGTCTTTGGTAAAACTTGACCAGAGATTGAACCCAGGTCTCCCTCGCCATTGGTGAACACTCTAACCATCATGCTAATGTCCAGTGTCATATTATATAATAAAAAACGGATATTATTAGATATTATTTGCTATAAAAGTCTACAGTACTGAAACTTTATAAAAATAAAATTGCATAAGTATTTATAAGGCATGTACTTATTTTTGGTCTGCTATGTTTTCATATTTTCAGTTACAGAATTCCAAAGCTGCAGAATTTGGAAATAAATAATACTTAATGATATCTGTTTTGATTGTGTAATCTTCTACTGAAAATGATAAAAGAAGACAATGAATGTTTTATAAAAAAAACAACATTTGGTTGCGGTGTAATTATTTATTGACAATACTTAGTATATTCTAAACCAAGTCATATTCATTGTGAAATTTTTCTAAACATTTATCTACGATAAAGTTTTAAGTACCAAGTGATTAACAAAAATAACAGACAAAAATCATATTTCTATCGAGGAGTCCATGCATAAACACAGATTATATATATATATATATATATATATATACACACTTATGTATGTGTGCCCACACACACATACACATTATATGTCCAAGCCAACAAAAGCATACAATTAGAATGCATATACCCACATGTTATACCCAATCACAAATAAATATCTAGTTATCTATATATGAAAACATAGACACACACACACATATATTCCTTCATACATGCATGCATGTATTTACCTAACCTCTCAACCCTATGCCGGATTTGACTTGAAGTTGATTTTTAAACAAAGTACATTTGGTTTAAATTCAAAGTTATCCTTCTCCCAGAATGGTTGCCTGACCAAAGCCAAAGAATCCAGTATGTCCTCCTTTTTACCTTGCATAATAGATGGATTTATCTCTTCCCTAAGTGTATTAGTGAGGAGTGAAATCCAGTTTTGTTCAGGATTTGAACTCTGGTTGCCAATTCCATTTCCTAAATCAATAACCAAAGCACTAAGTGTATTATACACTCAATTAAATATACATTTACTCCTTTGAAATGCACATATATATAAATACACAAATATATGCCTTTATTTTATTATATATATATATATATATATATATATATATATATATATATAAGACATAACTATACAGACATGCACCCATATATACACACCTGCACAAACATTTACATATACATAGCTATACACACACACACACACACATGCACCTTGATATGCATGTGCATATATTTGTGTATTTATACATATATCAATGAAACCTTTTTAAAAAGTTCATGGAAAATCAAGTCCAGACATTTCTATTTTGGTTTCATTGTGAAGGTAGAAAAGTTTTGGCTCCGGAAAGAAATATAATTCAGTACAGTGATTCTTTTTTTTGTCTTACTGAATGTAAGGGGAACCAATTTTTTTTAGGCCAAAACCTCAGTCAGGTAATTTTTTTTTACATTCGGAATAATCCTTTGCAGATTAGATGCTTCCAAAGATTCAGCTCAAGAGTAAACTAAATGACGTATTGCTCTTTGTTGAATTGAAACAAAGCGCTTTCCATGCCATGGTATTAACTGCAGACGTCAGTGAATGCCCTAGCCTTTTAATCTATGCACTGTGAAGGTAAACAAGGGTGTGCAGGAACTTGAAAACTAGTTAAGTGAGTTTGTTCTTTACTGTGTTTGCCAATATTGTGGCCTTTAGCCAGACTTAGCTTAGGTCAATAAATATCTAAATGCAATCAGCCTTTAGATACTTACAACAAAATGATGGTTAACAAAGTTGAATCTGTTACCATCAGTAGTTCTTCTTAGTACCTCACTATATAAGACCTTGTGCCAGACTTAGCTAAGTTGTATTAGTCTTTATAATGCCTAAATTGTGATGATTAACAGATGAGCTAAGCATTTTTAATATTTACACACTTCATATCTATTCATAGCAGTAAAAGTCTGTTTTTGAGCAAAGCTTTGTCTGACACAATATCACATATGTGAGCACTCAGTTAGGATCACTCTCAAAACAGAGTACAAATAGTGTGTTTGATTTGCTCACAAACCCTTTTGTCAATTCACCCTGGCATTGTTATCTAAACTTTAATCTTCTGGTAATCAGTGAGGCCTGAACTCATAATAAGGGTCGGCTCAAATTTTTCATCCATATCCCATGGTCGACACAAAAGCTTTCAACATTTTTATTGAAAAAATTTATTCATTGATAAAAATCAGTAGCAACATGGTCCTTCAATGCATTTTTTCTGGATTGCTATTGCTTTTCATTACCTTTCAGCTAAATTCTGTATTCTTTCAGGTAAAAGTTTCCTGCATATTTTGATGTAAGCTTTTATTTATATAAATTCATAATATCATTATTCAGTCATCAACATAATTTCATTAACTAGGAACATGAAATCATTTGAATCCCCTCCTGCTCAAAATACTTAATGACTCCAGTAATCTTAGGCAATTAAAAGCAAATTTTATGCTTGTTCAAATACTTATGAGCAATACTTTCTATTCCTGTTATAGTTCTGCTTATACATATTTGAATAAGATTGCCTGAGATTACAGGGACCATTAAGTATTCTGAGCAAGGGTGGGATCTAAATGAACAAACTAATTTGGCAACTTTTCCTGAAAAGTGAGAATGCTTTTTTTAATATCTGTTGGATGCTAAACAGAATTTTAGAAGTATAAAAATATGTATATATATTAATTCACTACAACCCCCCACAAACATTTATAGAAAATAGATATTCTCAAAACCAAAGAGACAAGGATTTTATTTCTAGTGGAACAATGAAATCCAATATCCTTAGGTGTTATTTATTACCAAACTCTACAGTACTCATATCTATAACTGAAAATATGAATATGTAGCAGTCAAAAAATAAGTATAACCATTATATATATTTATGAAATTCTATGTTGATTTTAGAGGTATTATATTTTTATGTTTGGTTACAAAGTTCATGTGCAGTAGAATTTCATGATATATGATACCAAATTATATCCATTATGATTGCATAATTTCAGTTGAAATGCTAAAATCCTGGTATCTTTTATTTAAATGAAAATTATTTTCAAAAAATTGTAGAAGTGTACTTATAAGCAATACTATAAATATATATATATATATATATATATATATATATATATATATATATATATATAGCTGTAAACAAAAAGCTGTATAAATTAGATTACTCTTTTCAGAATGCTCCTCAAACTAAATTACACTTCCCATCATGCTCCACACTGTTAAATATGATCTTCTACCAATCATATGATTGTTGTGATGAGTGTTTATGCTTATCCTCACAAGGATTAAACTCACTATTCTTGGGATGTAAATGTTGTTGAATCACTCAGTCTCACTCACTGATTAGAAATAAACTCTCCCTTTTTATTAAAAGCTGCAAATGGTTTGTTGACGAGGGACATAATTTACTCGCCTTTTGAATCCATGCTGGACAACTTCACAACATAATCACACTCAACAGTATTTAAGGTGATATCTACCAAATGGCAGTCTCTTGATCTGATTATTACGTAGGCAAGAAACTAGTTAGGATTAAGTGCCATTGACTCTGACTATGTTATTCAAACTTAGATCTATATATGCTCTATCTCTGATATTGAGCACGGTTTATTTATAAATATACCAAAACATATAACTCTCTCTCTCTCTCTCTCTTTCTCTGTCTCTCTCTCTCTCTCTATATATATATATGTGTATACACATGAATATATTCATATATATATATATATATATATACACACACGCATATATATATATATATACTTCTTCTTGTATTTTATAATCATCCGTATTTGCAACTTTATTCCAAGCCACAACTGCTTTTAAAGTAATGCCCTACACATGAGAAGGCTATATTTCAAGATTCAGTCTAGTTGATTTTTTTTATATTACTTGAAAGCACTGAATTCAACTGGTTTTCAAACTTGGAGTACACACCTTGTAGATTGGTAAAGACAGACAGGTATACAGTTACGAATATATAAGCATACAGTTAACAGATGCAGAATAGATAATAACCTGACAAATAGAAAGATGAATAAATGCCAGATGGTTCCTCCCATGTTAACAAGCAGTTGATTTTTTTAAAAATGCAAAATAGAAATAAATAAAAGAAAAAAAAGTAAGCGTGCAAATCTACCATATCAACATTAGCCCGAAGCAATATTCGTTGTACGTGATAAGGAAAATTAAATCAAGTCACCAAAACCGAGTGAGCAAGATAGTTCAATTTTTTTTTTTAAAAGAGCAAAAGGATAAGTGTTCTGGGTGTTTTCTTTAGCCACTGGCTTTTACCCACTTTTTCGTCTTTTGATATCATTTAGATAATTCTTTTTTTTTTTTCTTTCTTTCAAAGCTTGCTCTACAACTCAAGAAATTTTGAGGAAAAGAAATGTAAGATGAAGAAAACAGTTTTTCAAAAATGTTTCAGAACATTTTTTGTATTTCTCCAAAAAGCAACCAAAAACAATTCTTATTAAGCCATCCTCTATGAAATTTTTAACACCATAGGAGGTTATCTCACTAATTTTTCACAAGCATCTTATTCGTACATTAGCTCTACAATTTATTTTTTAAAACATCTGGCCATTTTGCATAATAGTTATCAGCTTTAGAAATGGACTCAGCAAAACAAGTTCAAATCCTAGACAAAGCATAAAATCCTACTCTTCTCTCTCTCTCTAGCTATAAATAAGTATTAGGGCAGACTGGAGTCTTTAATGTTGCTACAGCAGCAAGTCTTGGAAAAGAAGTTCCATTTTCAAGCCAACTGTTATTCTACTCAAAAATTGACCCTTTAGTACCAAGGATTGGGTAAATACAAACTTATTACTGGTACAGAGACATGATTAGTGTAATAGTTTTCATCATCAGGAAATGAAATTGGCAACCAGAATTCAAATCCTGGACAAGTCTGTATGCATTTCCCTTCATCCTAATGCTCTTAAAAAAGGCATGAATTCAGCTAGGTTATAAATAACAGGGCAGACTGGAGTTTTTAGTGTTGGTACTGCAACTATTCAAGGAGAATGGGGAACTTTCAATTCAAATCAACTGTAATTCTGCTTAAAAATTGTTGTCATATTTTGGGACTGGGGAAATACAATCCTGATCATTGACAATCCCCCAACTTTTTTATTTTTACTTAAATTGAGTGTTGAAACTTAATCAAACAATTTTTGGTAAAAAAATTACGTGTTAACACCTGAAAATCCACTTTTAAATGCTAATGTTTTCAGAGTTATTTTTTTATTTGTTCATTGATAGCCCTGCGAACGACCTCAGATTATCTGTATCTGCTGATATTGAAACTAAAAGCATTTACTTTAAAAAAACAGGAAAACATTTTCCTCCCATCACTCTTGCCTGTCTGGGTAACTTTGTCATCTTCAGATCTCTTTTACCATTCTAAACATTATATTAAGATCCACTTCTTACCATTTAAAAATGCCAAATTCTCTTGTGGTGAATGCCTGAAAAGCACTTCCGTATCAATTTAAGGAAATCTTCTAGAAGCATATCTATCACCAGGTGGAGGTTGACAATTGACCTTTCCTTCGAAAATAATTTCATAAATTAGTTTACTTTTCTGCTTGCAGTTATTATATATTTTCTTTTTCACAAGAAAATATTTATCATAAAAATATAGAAATAGACGCGCGCACACACACACACACACACACACACTCATCTATGTAAACAGTAGATGAGGAAAAATGATAAACAAAAATAAAAACAATCCTTTAAGGACTTTGGTTAAAATAAAGTGCTCCTATGCCAGCAAGCAGAGCAATTTGAAAACTAATTCTTATCTCTCATTTCTTAGATCATTTGTAACGATTACTTTCATGTGATTTATGAAATGAAAAAGAAAAAAAACAATCCTATGATAGGAGTTTGTTGAAAGTAATAAATTTTCTTTCTTTTTGTTTTTAAATTTATTTGTACCCATAAATATCTACTAGAGGAGTAACCTCCTCTGCCCTGCCAGGACATAATGGCTCAAGTGGTGGACTAAAGTTTCAAATTAAGAGAGTGTGAACAGCAGTCATTCTATTTTGTTCACTTTTAGACTAATGCTCTTGGAAAAGGTATTAAATAACCCTTGAAGGTTGATTTGCTTTTAAACAAAGAAGCCATAAGAAACCATATTCATGTCCGAGAATTTTTTTTTCTTTTGTAAGACATATGAAGCTAATAATTACAGATGAGTTTGTGAAGAAGAAATAAGAATAATTTTAGTAATTTCATTGGGTTAGTAGTAGAGTATTCGCAATTGGCCAGGGAGACAAGGGTCAATCTCAGGTCGAGTCATACCAAAGTCTTAAAAAGTGGTACTTGATGACTCTTTGCTTAATACTTAGCATTATAAGGTACATTTCAAGGGTAATGTGGAGCAATCCAGGGAAAAGAGTAGCGCCCTCCCCTACACCTCAGTGTAGTAGCTATTAAAAAGGGAGCTTTCAGGTAGCCCTTGTCTACGGTCGCAAACTTTATTTTTATATATATATATATATATATATAAATATGAGGGTCGATCAAAAAGTTCTTAGCTTCCCTTGAAAAGAAGAGTTATTGCTGAACATATTTGTAATGGTAACACACAACAACTTCTTTTAAAACTAGAAAAACTAATTTGGATTTCTTTCTCAATTTCTATTCAGGTGAGGCCCATACAAAGGTGAGAGGTCTATGATAGATTGAAAATGAGGATAGGAACTTTTTGAACCAGCCTTACATATACACAGTTTGATTTTTTTTTAAAAAGTATCAAATCTTTTTTATCAAATCTTTTTTTCATTCTAAATTTTGATTAAATATGTGTACTCAGCGGAAGTGATAATGTCTAGAATCTTGAAGAGTTAGTGTCGGTTTGAAAAAAAATTATGTTGCTGGCCTCTGTACTATTAAATAGCAGTTTTTAGTATAGCAAAGGATTGTGTAAATGCAGTATGTCACATAAACACCAGATATAATTTTGCACAATTTTTTCTTGTTTCCTTAACTAAAAATTCATCTGGAAGGCAAGATTTGAGAAAATGAAGAACATTAAAAGAAATACAATAGCACAGCATTACATCATATTAAAAGTTGAGTTTCAGAGATACTTTGAAATCTTCTTCACATAGACATATACACACACACACACACACACATACACACACTCATATGTGTATGCATGTATGTATGTATATGTGTACTTTTACAAAGACACATGCACACGTACATATATTATCCATGCATGTGTGTATTTTTACAGGTATTATTGCACAGTATAAACTATTTCAAAATACTTAAATTGGACTGTACAATGCACTGACTGTTTCTCTGCAGAGTGTCCTGGATGTGACACAAAACAATCTGATGGTGAAGTTCCAGAAATGCTGGAGTTTTGGTGAATGCACAATACTCCTTCATTGCCATCGCTCCCAGGTGCACTCTGGCCTGGAGTAGTAGCACGTAATAGAGTCCTATCTACGGGTCAAATAGAACTAAATTGTGTACTTATGCAAAACTGAATCGTTTGAAATAGAACTGTTTTTGACATTGAAACTGTATTTACACTAAACTGAATTGTTTGAATCAGAACTGTTTGACTCAACTGAATAGCTTGAAATAGAAATGTTTTTGTCAATTAAAGTACATACTCATGATAAACTGAATTGTTTGAAATAGATTATTTATATAAAAATGGATTTGGCATTAAATAATCTACAAAGGTTGATATGCCATAAAACCCAACAACCAACCAACCGACTAAAGAAGTCAATATACCTATGTTATTTCTCCTTTGTTTGTGAACTCAATCACCTCTGGTGATCCACATAAAATAACTTCATGGCTTACCAGTCTCTTCCCCTCCCCTTCTCTCACTCTCTCTTTCTATATATATATGTATATAAATGCTAATAAAAAGAAAATACCAACATTCAGAATGTTTCATTTCTTTTCCAGATTAAATATACAGGTAATATAGTTTGATTACCGTAAATGATTCTGGGTCATTGGCCTAATGAGTAGAGTGTTCACCAATGATCTGGGAGACCGGGGTTCATTTCCTTGTTGAGTCATACCAAAGACTCAAAAAATGGTACTTGATGCCACCTTGATTAACATTCAGCAGTGTAAGGTAAAGATCAAAGGTAAAGTGGAGCAACCCAAGGAATGGTGTAGTAGCTATTGAAAAGGGAGCCTTGAGGTCTCCCTCGATGAAGGTCGCCGACTTTACTTATAGTAAATGATCATTTATTATTGGTTTACTTATAGATTCTTGAAGATGTACGTGTAAAATAATAAAGTATGTTTGGATTTATAAATCTCTTAAGTGTCTCTCACTTATATTCAGGTTGATTGAAATGCTGATTATTACATTTCTTGTAAAAATTATACCTAAATAAATGATCAAAATTTCAAAATAGAGAATTTTTTCAGTCCTCTTGTATATAACTAGGAGCACATGCAGTTACCCAGTTCTAGGTTAAATAGTACTACTACTGTCCTTCTATAAGGATAGCTTTAGTATTTGATAACTCACAAAGGTTGATGTGGCATTAAATAAATAAACTAAAAATACAATTTAAAAATGATTGTAAGGAAGCATTGAAAATATAGTCAGAATTGCAATGAAACATTTACAAATTAATCAAATTTTGGCATTGAATAACACATATGGAAATTGAATGTGATTTAACAAATAAACCTAACCAAACCTTGATAATGACAATTTACAAAGTAAAGCTTATCAAATAAATTACACATGTGACCCAACACAACCTTTTCTATCACCAGTTCTTCTTTATTTAGTCTATGTTCAATTAGTTGAGATATAGAAAAGATACAGACTAGACTGCCTACTTTGAAGATTAGTGCAAGACAGTCTCCCTTCACATTTCCTTCTTTATTTGGCCTAGTGCCAGACTAGGAAAGGTTTGTTAGCATCTGTTTATATATATACAATAAGTTGGAGTAGATTAATATCATACTAGAAATCTAAATTGTGTATCAGAATAAAAAATACAAGCAAAAAGAATGAAAGATTCAACCTTAAATATGCCTCATTTATGACTAGGCCAAGCAAACAGAGAATGAAAGGAAGATGCTGGAGATAAAAGAAGCTGAACATATGTTGGGTCTCCTTAATGTCACTTGCGTGTCGCTGAGGTAATGTACCTCAAGACAGCCAATACAGTATCACTGGTGACTTGTCTTTGATGTCTGCTCAGACGTGTATCATTGTCCCCAATCCCTTCTCCACCTCTCCTTGCAAACTATCCACCTAAGTTATAATCATCTGTGTATCGATCGTCTCAATTGTCCATTGACCAGTAAATGCCAACAGGCTGAGAGCTCTTTCAAGCGTGTCATGTTGTGCACTGTTCTATACAACTTATGGGCAGATGGTCACAGTTGTAGTAGAGGGTGTAAAATGATTGTAGTACTCTATAACTTGGCTCCCTGTCATAATTGTTACAATTCCCAATTGGTCCAATGGTTGAGTCTATATTACTAAACAGGTTAAACCCTTACTCCGCCCCACTGTAGCACTAATTGAACTCTGCAAAGATGGTCTATTAAATAATAAGATGAATTGGGTAAAAATCTAATCAACTTTCTAAGGAATCAAAGGTCATCACCATAGAAAATGGGGTGTCCTCGTGGTGTAATAGTTAAAGTGAATGGTTAAAGCGATGAACTGCGGAATCGTAGTACGCGAGTTCATACTCCAGTCGCGCTATTACGTTCACTTTCGGGCAAAATACCCTTGGGAAAGGTATGAACCCCCTTATTCTCCCTCCAACTATGGGTAAATAGTAGGACAGACTAGGTTCTTCAGCCTTGGTGAGGCAACTAGTCTAGGAGAAGGAAAACTCTGAATTCAAACCTGTTAAACTCCGCTTAAAAATTGACCTTGTGTCATATCCTGCCCGAGCGGAGGGGTTGGTAAATAGTATCACCATAGAAAATGGAATCAGTGACTTCAGTTTATATAACCTGGACAAGGCTGTTTATGTTTCACTTTCTGCTTGATACCCCTGGAAAAGGTATGAATCTATCCTGCTGTGGGTGAACAGTAGGACAGATTGGACTCTTTGACCTTAGTAAGACAAACAGTCAAGGAGGTGGAAAACTCTAAATTCAAACCAGCTATACTCTGCTGAAAAATCGACTTTGTGTCCCTCCCAGTTCATGGCAGACAAGTTGAGTCAAACAGGAAGGCACTTGTGATGTAATATGTATCTTTGTAGGAAACAGACTTGACAAACCAGGTTCAAATCCTGGATGAAGCTGATTATGTTTCACTTTGAGTTAATGTCCTTGGAAAGACAGAATCCATCTTTCTCTTTAACTATGGGCAAATTATTGGACAGACTAGAATCTCTTGCTTTGGTTAGGCAACCAGTATAGGAGAAGGAAAACTCTGAATTGAAAACCAGCTGTACTTTGCTTAAAAGTTAATTTGTGTCATATCCTGTCTATGACAGAGGATTTGAAAGAATAAATACTTGTGGCTTCTGGTGTTTTAGGCCTGATTACTGGATTGCCCATTGCCCCTGTTTGCTGTAACCATCATTTCAAGAAAGCACTGCTGGACATGCATAAAAAATCTACAAGTGCAGACTGACTACATTAATGATAGTGAAGCTGTTAGAGTGAAACTATAAAACCAAAATTAATAGCTGTTGTTAGCTTCCATAAATTGTTCAAGGCACTTAGAGAATCAAGAAATGGGATCCAAGAGAAGGCATTAACCACATTAACAGTTCTTAACCCTGTCAAAAAAAATAAGGGAGAGATCTTTGTAAGCAGAGAATAAATGTGTGTAATCTTTAATCATTTAGTAGTTATTGCTTTGATTATTGATTATTCATTTAGGTTTTGTTGTAGAATGTTAGAAAATAGCTCCCATCAAAATTGAATTTGTCTGGAGTGGTAATTCTCACAGACACATTGTCTCAAAGAAAATGTCTTCTTACTTTCATTAGTTACTGGCAGCATTTCATCAAAGACGAATTCTCTTTTCTTCTTGATAATTTTCCTGCACAGATAAAAACTGGAGAGGGAGAAGAAAAAATTAAAAAAATTAAAAAAAGGAAGATAATATTTTTATTTCTTTATTCTATCTCTTAAAAAAAAATTAATCATCCTTATTGGTACTGTTTTTGGCCTCAAAGAACAAGCCAGCAAAGAACAACATCTTTGCTGGCTGCAAAAGAAATCTTACTTGAGTTGTTAGAAAATTAACTTAAACTACTTTTTTTGTGTGTAATTTTGCTGATAAGGATATTGTAGTGAAATGTAATAGTAAGGAGGTAGTGCTAGACAGATTCATGGTCAGGTGTAGATTCAATTGTAACAAGGCTATGGTGCTAACCAAATGACAATGCTTATAAGACTGCTATTGCCAAACGTCACTTGAGGTGCTTTTAATCAACACAGACATGTTGGTCCTAGTAGTCTGTTGTATTCATAAATGTAGTTTTATATTTACTAAGTGTCTATATAATGTACAGCGAGACTGGCTTCCGTATGTTTTCTTCTTTAATCATCTATTTGTATTCTTCTATTAGGATGAGCATGTGGGAGTTGAGAATTGTCAAGGATAAAAGTCTGCTCTCTCAGCAGAGCATAGAATGCACCATCTTCATCCTCTGCTATGAGGTAAGACTCCTTCCTACCAAAAGGAGTGTTCTGGGTATGACACTGAACTGCACCCAGTTAATTCTGGAGAGTGCAGACTATCCCTTCATTTCTATTAATTCCAGCTCCACTCTTACCCAGGGTGGTAGCACCTGTTAAGGTCTTTTGGTGTTTTCTGCATTCAGCAGAATGCTGTTGACATATCTCATTGTGTTATATTTTGACCTTCGCTCCGGCCCAAAAATGCTATTCCAAGGTGATGCACCGGAAGGAAATAACACATTCCAATGGCCAGTAATTGAAAGAGATCGCATGGGCGGATTAAGGCTTATAATATGGGACAAGTTGAAGGTTTCACGGTGCCACTACAGTGATGCACCGGAAGAGAGTGACCTGTGAACTGCATGACAGTTATTTCCGCTTGATGACGATTAAACATTCGATTTCAGACATCCAGTGGGCGATTGTGTGGGCGTTGAATTATTATATAATTGAGTTGAGTTGGGTGCCAGAGCAGTTGCCAGTAGAATTCCAGACAGCTAGAGACCAGATGTTGTAGGGAAAGCCACACCCGACCGAGGGGGCCCTCGGAACCCCCCGATGGAGTGGACCCCAACATCAGGATAATAAGAAAGACACAACGTGACGGTCATAACAGTGGGGTCAAAATATGAAGTTTATGTTCGGTCTCCAGTTCCCTCTCACATGCAACCCTTGAACAACCCTTTCGATCCCTTGCATCCTTTATTCTTGCATCTGTTATCATTGCGTTGGTATGTATCCAGTATATATATGTATGCAACAATTGTATACATAAAATGTAATAGTAAAAGTACTGTCCTAGGCATTTATGCCTTTCTCCTTGTAAGGCTGGGTTGGACTATCTTGCTTTTTATGCCAGAGATGATCAGATACAGAATATGTTTTATTTTTCCTTCAATAAAAATGTTAATCTGTTTTGATATGCATGTTTTAATCAATGAGACAAATAGATTTGTTTGAAAATTGTTTGTACTGGATGGAAATGTGTGAAACCAAATGATTATAGATTTATGAAAATAGTGCAATTAAAAAAGAAATGCAATGCCAATGCTGAAAATATAATTTGTTGTGACTTTGAAGGGCCAGAAATGAATAACACAAAGAGATGTAAGTTTTACAGCAGTATATATTTATGGAAATACAGACAGTAACAGCTACTGGTAACTGAATAGACTCACTTGACAAGTTAGTCACTATTTATAGTATCGGGTAGCGTCCATGCAGTGACATCATGGGGTATATCACCATAACATAATTACAACAAAAAATTCTGAAATTAATCAAATTTTTGCATTGAGTAACCCATAAGGAGTTGATATATCATTAAACAAATTAACTAATATTAAAGCATTATTTCCAGGCACTTGTATACAAAATCAGCTTGTAGTATCTGTAACCATGGAAATCTTATTAAATATGCTTAAAAAATATCTAACTTAAAATTTTAAATAATCATTGGTGAATTTACATGTCTGGTTTTCTCATTTTATATTTATTTTTGAAGAGGTATTAAATTTTTTATACCCTTGAAAATAATAATTTGTTCCATAAGTATGAATTGTAACTTAAAGGTTTTTAAATTGCTGTACTATTCTCACAGGTACAGATATTATACTTTGATTCTAAGCAGAGGTGCCAGTGAATAATCCTCAGCAGAATACTTGAATATACTATAATAGGCAATAATGCTGATCAATATATAAATAATTCTACTATTTTTACATGAGCTATGATAGTTTATATATATATATATATATATATATATATATATATATATACATTTTTGATGAATATTTTTTATCATTTTTATTTCAGGTAATTTTAAATATCATTCACAATGTCATGGAAATTACATTTTCAAAAAACTCTTCTTCACAAATATTTTACTCCTGATAGTGACCAAATGTAAAGAATTGTTGAGAACAATTAAAAAATGACTATAATAAATAATGCCTATTTGTTTTATCACTTTTGTTTATCCCATTATATATATATATATATATATATATATATAAATTATTCAACCATTTTTATTAATGCTACGCAAGTTATATATATACATAATTACATCAATTATTCAACCATTTTTATTGGTGCTATGCAAGTTATACATATATATATATATATATATATATAATACCCAAATACTATTTATACATGTATGTATTCTATTTGGGTTCTTTGTTTAATGGCATATCAACTATTTTTAGGTTATTTAATGCCAAAGCCATTCTCCGAGAACAGTAGTGGTGCTATTTAACCCATAGCTGGGAGGATAAGGGGGTTTATACCTTTCCCAAAGGTATTTGCCCGAAAGTGAATGTAATAGCGTGACTGGAGTACGAACTCGCGTATTACGATTCCGCAGTCCATCGCTTTAACCATTACACCATGAGGACACCCACTTACCACTTTTACTTTCAGGTTATCTTAAAGATCATATGCACAACTTTATTGAAATTATATATATATATATATATATATATACATATATACAAAATTTTCTTAGTAAAATCTTTTCTGGTCAAAACTAGTTAAGAACAATTAAAAAATTAATAACTACAAAGAAATAATCATATCTATTTTATAATTTTTATTCATCTCATTTTAGAAGGAAATATCACAATTAGTAAACCCTTTGTAAGTGTCTGATTTATCTATTTTTCCACTTATTTTATCATCTTGTCAGATTCATCACACATTTCAATATATATACGTGATGTCTTCAATAAGTTTCCAGATTTTTTTTGTACAAGTATTTAATATTGCTGTAGACTCTTAAAAAATCAGTATGTCATTGTTATACATCTTATGAGATGACTGACCAATTTTTATGATTTTAGGTTCAAAGGAACAGCTACAGCAGCAATTGGAATACATCCTACTAAAGCCTGATTGTCACAGCTGATGAATTTCAAAAATACAATCTGGACGTGAGGACACTTTAGAAGAATGATATGCAATAAAATTCTGTTTTAAACTTGGAAAAAATGCCACAGAAACGTATGGAATGCTTCAGACTGCTTTTCGACCATTTTGCATGAATTGAGCATCAGTTTTTGAGTGGCATAAGAGATTCAAGGAAGGCAGGGAGTCTGTGAGGGATGATGTGAGGTGTGGGAGAAGTAAGGAAGTCAGAACACCAGAGTTGATTGTCCAAAGGGTTTGGGTTAGGGTTACTATGTTGAGGTCTTAAGGGAGTTCAGGAAGAGATTCCGTTGGAAGAGGCCAGCACTCTTCAAATCAGGTCAGGGGCATTTCTACCAGGACAATGCACGAGTCCACAACTCCATCCTTGTCACAGACTATTTAACCAAAATGGGCATCAAGACAGTTTCTCACCCTCCCTATAGTCCAGACCTTGCTCCCTGTGACTTTTGGCTATTCCCGAAGTTCAGAGACTGTTGTTATATGACAATTGAGGAGATGAAAGAGGCTGTGACAAAGGTCATTAACACGCTCACACAAGAGGACTTCTATGGGGCCTTCGAGAAATTGTTGGTATAGTAGAACAAATGCATTTCAGGTGGAGGAGATTACTTCGAAGAGGACAAGAGTTTCATGTGTGTACTATCAATAAAAGTGCCAATACGAAAAAAGTCTGGAAACTTATTTAATGATTCTTGTAAATATATATATATATCTCCACTCTAGAAGGAACCCCTCTTAAACTAGTAGACAAATTCACGTACCTAGGAAGCAGCGTCGAATCAACCGAAAAGGACATCGAAACGAGGTTAACGAAAGCATGGACAGCTATCAATAGGCTATCGACTATATGGAAATCAGACCTAACCGATAAAATGAAACGCAGTTTCTTCCAGGCAGCGGTCACATCGATACTGCTATATGGATGCACTACATGGACGCTAACAAAACGGCTGGAGAAGAAACTAGATGGCAATTACACAAGAATGCTGCGTGCAATCCTCAACAAGTCCTGGCGGCAACACCCAACAAGACACCAACTGTATGGCCACCTGCCCCCTATCACGAAAACTATTCAAGTTAGACGAACCAGACATGCAGGACATTGCTGGAGAAGCAGAGATGAACTCATAAGAGATGTACTCTTATGGATCCCCACACACGGCCGCGCAAAAGCAGGACGACCAGCACGAACGTACATTCAGCAGCTATGTGAGGATACAGGTTGTTGTCCTGAAGACCTACCTAGGGCGATGAACGATAGGGAGGAGTGGCGAAAGAGGGTCAGGGATATCCGTGCTGCCAGCACGATATGATGATGATGATGATGATATTCAAGCAAGTTTTGTTAAAGATGATAGAACACGGTTTGTTTGTTTTTTGTTTTTTTTTAAACTTGTTATTTTTCTAGAGTCGGGCTCTAGATAGTAAAGGAATTGTCTCATATCTTCTGCCCAAGCACTTTCAACCAAACTTTTGGTCGTCATCAGGGTTAGTATAATTTTGAGTTGACTGTTGATTTTTTACTGTTTTAATAATTTGTAGTGTTTTCTTTTGAAGTTGGAATGTTTTCAGCATTTTGTCTTAAAATGTTCGGTTGGAAAAAGGTTTACTAATAGAGTTAGAGATATTTAGTTATTAAAAATATTTGATATGTTGGTACCTGTGTTAAATGCTATTTTATTTGTGTTTGTTTTTTTTATTTTTTATGCATATTGCTTGAGCAGAAGATATGGGACATTTCCTTTACAATCAAGATCCTGACATTAGAAAAATAACAAGGTGTTTTGAAAAAATAAAATTAAAAATAATAAACAAAACTTGCTTGAATGATAACTTACAGCCTAAATATACACTCTTCAAAATATAGACACACACATATACATATGGGGAGTATTTTTCCTCTGTTTGATGGCATGTTTGAATATGTGTAATGAATTTAATCCTTTCTATATTCTTTGAAAATATATAAACTCTCCAGTCACCAGCTACCTTGCTTCCAATTAATCCATTAATGATTATAATAAGGGTAAAACAATTTCTGTTTATTCAATTCAGTGACAAATTCAAACTTTTGAAAATGGAACAAATAGGAAATGTGCATGTATATTGGGAATATTAAAAGGAAATCTGAATATAGTACAAGAAAAAGCATTTCATTAAAATGGTAAAGAACTGCATTAGATTATATCCAGAAGTGCCTAAAATTGAATAAAAATGATCCAGAGAAGAACTGAAAAATTTTAACTGTAAATATTTTACCTGAAAAGTATTTTCTGGTTTCTAATGTATCAGTAATTCATTGAGACTAACCAATAAATAATAAACTATTTTTGCAATTGGTTTAAATATATCGCATCAAAAACAGAACAGTGCCAATTCTGATGCCTTCACAATTCTAGCATGAAATGTATTAATGAGGTTAAGGTTTTTATTCATTTTTATGCTGGAATAATAGATGGCTCATTGCCTTTTCAGTATGGAAACACATGCTTATTTGGAAAGTACAAAAAAATTGCCCAAGTGAAATGAGGAGGGGTTACCATTGAGATGGATTATTTGTCACTAAGCCCCAATTACATTTTGAAATATATTTTCTAAAAAATGAAGCCCTAATTATAATAATGATATCTAAAACAAGAATGATCTGCAAAGGAGGAATTTAATTATAATATTTTAAGCAATCATTCTTATGTCAGTACTATACTATAATCTATGGATTATTATTATTATTATTATTATTATAAAATCTATAAAACAATATATGAATTATTATTTTCTTATATATATATATATTTGGTGTTTATACTTAAGGATACTTACTCAGCACGTGAATAATTTAGTTTTGGCATTTGAAATATGATGGTAGCAACTTAAGCTACTCCAGTAGCTTTTGTATAAAAAGTTAAGTGAGTGTGAGAGAGACAGCATGAGAGAGAAAGAGAAAAAAAGGAGAAACTATCATCTTACTTTGATTTAATTTCAAATAGTTTGGTATTCTTCTTTGCCCTTTGCACATGATCAAACATATCTGATTTTAAATTTTGAACAATCCCCAAGAACTTGGAACTGGACTGAGTGAACTGGAGGATTAGAAGAATTGTGACCAGCCCAACTAAAATTGGCTTCGATACTTAGAAGAAAAGTCTTGGAGATCTAAATAGAACTGCTGTCACTTAAACTCTGGTATAAGATCACCACTTAGTGTAGGAGTTAAGAAAACTTACAAAGAGTAAAAATCATAATGAAGGAACAAAAGTAACAAATGACCTATTATACATAGATCAACCAGCCCATTGGCATAATGTTTAGAGTACTCGGGAGACTATGGTTCAATCCCAGGTTGAGTCATGTTTAAGACTCAATAAATGGTACTTGATGCCTCCTTGCTTAACACTCAGCATTATAAGGTTCAGATCAAAGGTAAGTAGAACAATCCAGGGAAAAGTGTTGTGTCTTCCCTTACACTTCAGTGTAGTAGCTATTGAAAAGGGAGCCTTTGGGTTGTCCTCATCTGTAGTCGGTTAACTTAGTTATATAGATGAACACATTCAAAAGAAGATAAAGACAGTGAGATAAAATGTAGCCATGACAGATAAATGACAAAAAAAGCATATGACATGATGCCACCATCATGAATAAGAGAATGTCTGAAAATGTTTGAGATGTCAAAGCTTGTCATAAACTTCATCAGAAGAGCTATGGAACTCAGGAGAGTGAAACTAGTAGCAGGAGGATAAACTCAAGCAGAAGTTAAAATCCAAAGAGGCATCTAGCAGGAAGACTCACTCTTATTTCCACTCTTTGTTGTAACAATGATGGCATTATATTAGAAACAAAATAAATACAAAGGAGGCAACAAATTTACAAAGTCAAATAAAATTCAAACTGAAACCAATAAATGACCTAAAAGTGTTTTGTTCTGAATTTAGAGACAGATTTTGATTGACAGATACATCAGAAATATTTTTTGTCAATAACTTTGAAAAGATTCTTTAACATATTATATATTGTTCATACATTTGAACTTGTTCATATATAGTACTGGACAAAAGAACAAAACAAAAGAAAAACAGACTGTGAAAAACTGAACCATTTATTATCATTGCCACAAATTTGAATGTAACTTCAATGGCTTAGACATAGAGAGGAAGTGATTATTTTCTTTGATTAATAATCAAGAAAAATAAACAAATATCAATTTGACTTTTTCTAAGTCTGAGAACTGTTTACATGCCATTAGCAAAGGACTAATCACCAATTATAATATCAAATCAAGGAAAAGAAAATTCTAAGAAATTTCTTATTTTTTTTATTTCTGGGTATTTTCTTTTTAAAAACTTATGACTTATGGCTGCCACTAAGGAAACACTGACTACAATAATTAAGAGAAATACTCACTTCCTATGTACGTCTAAGGGACTGAAATTTTATCAAAATTTGTGGCAATAATAAAAAACAATAGTTCAGTTTTTCATGGTCTATTTTTTTTCCAATATCATATTCCCTTTGATTAATTTTTCATCTCTCAATGGATATATAATTCAAGAGAGAAAAAAAAATGTGCTTTTGTATTATACACCTTGAAGGACTGAAGAATGGATCAACCAAAATGTAAACAATGTCAAGAATATGAAGGAGTCCAATGTTCCTAATAATTTCTGGTAAGGTACATCAAGTATGGGGATCTTTCTGCTGTAACAGTTGTCACCATAGGAAATATGAGGTTTAAATCTTGAATGATGCTATTTATGCTAATGTCCTCATGTGAAAGCCATGAATCCTTCTCTTCTTACAGTTATGGGTAAATTATAGGGCATACTATGCTCTTTAGCCTTAATAAGGCAATTCGACTTGGAGGACATAAAACTCTGAATTCAAAACCTGAATAGCATTGTTTGGAGAATCTGTGGCCTTCTGGTTCCTATACTTTTGCTGTCAACACATCCAAAAAGTTTGGCTGATTCTGTCCACACCTTCATCACAGTAAACAAATTACTTATGTATGCAGTCACATTTTTAGCTTAACTGTTGGGCACTCAAACCTAATCTTCATCCATGAAGCAGAGCCTAGACATCAAATATATTTTACATATATTAAATAATTCAGTTGACATCATTCTTTCATAGTCCTTATATAAATTTTCTATTATATACTATACATAAACAAGATATCTTCTACTTTCTTCATTTTTTCAGGGTCCCACAGCTCTACATTCTCTAATATCCATTCCCTAAACATTGATACTTGTTAATAAGTAGACAATTGAAGAAAGAAATGCAGTAACATTTTAAAAGAGACTCACTTATCAAATTTCTGATTCCTGTTTGTTTCAGTACTGAGAAATAATTGGATATCAGTCAAATATTTTCTCATGGAAAAATGTTGATTAGCACAACTAAAATGTGTCTTATCTATTGTTGCTTTAAAAATTGGCACCATTTTAAAGTTAAGGATTTTATAATATTATCTCTCTCTAAATAGAAAGAATTTAAAAATATACTGGATGACCTATGAAGCTACTGTGTTACCATTGTATCAGTGGTTCCTGATGAAAATTAGGCTTTTATTTAGAAAAGAGTGAGCATTTCATATTTATCTTTGCTATACTGAGAATCCAGTGGATTCTCAGTATAGTAAAGTGTCATCAAAGATTTGTCAAAACAACTTTTTGTATATATGTTGTACATTAAAAATTGAGATGAAAAGGAGTTATTTTGATTATTAGACATATATTGTATATAATATAAATACATGACATATCATCCTTGAGATACAGAGTCAGTCTAACTGTTGAGAGTTAAGAAAATGAACTCATCAACCTCAATTCAAATTCTATTTGAGGTGACATGCTGCTGGTACCATGTAACCCAGTACAACTTGTCACATGTTACTTGCAGATGTGATGAGTATCATAAAGTTATTGAATTGATCAGAGTAATGCACTAAAGGGCTCATCATGGTATCCAGTCAATGTACAATGTCATAAGATGATTTAATGGTTTTTGTTTTTTTTATAATTCAATGCCATTTTCAATCTTTTTATATAATTAATTTCTGTAAAGTTTCCCTGATATTTCTATGACAAGAATTAATTAGTTAATTAACTTTTTATAGTTATATTTTTGCCATCAGATTTGAAAGTTTAATTAACCACAGAATATGAAAATGAACAAGAACATACAAGGTATAATCAAAAAATATAAAAATTAAAGTTTGAATTTTTTTTTCAAATTTAGAAATTCAAAATTTTAATGTGGACAGTCAGGCAACTTAGATAATAAAATAATGGTTTTTCAACATCTTGACAGATATCTAAGCAATTTCTTGATATGTCAATGCCAGTTTGTAAAAAAAAAAGAAACATGAAACTAGTGTCAATACTTTTTGATGGGCAGTTTTTGGCAAAACACAGAAATATACAAGTGCAATTCCCTTCGCACTCACTAGTACTTAATTTTTTTTTTTTTTGCTACAGTGTTGGTTTAACATCAACTACCCTATTGAAACAACTCACTATGCATCTATCTGATACCAGTTCAATAGCACAACATCTAAAAAAACATTCCTGTCCAAAAACTGAGTTTTGGAAAATTCTTACCGAAAACACAATAATATTAGAACAACCAAATATCAAATAAAAATTACAAATTCTTGAGGTGCTCCATATCAGAATGAAACAACCCAAAATCAAAAGAATCAATTTTGATTCCAGTACTCATGTACTTAAATGTCTTTAGCTACTGTTGCTACATATAGAAATGAATAAAATGCTACAACAACACACCAGTATAAATGATAAACACTGACAAAGTAGTTATGTACATGCAAAGGTCACACCTCTTTTGCAATATACACACCACTGATGATGGCCCAAGGTTGAGCAAAAAGTGCTATCGTAACAATTAGTTATGGGAGTTTCATCAACCAATTCCCACCAGATACTATAAAATCAGTTTGGTGACTGAAAAGGACATATACAAAAATATGTAGAAAAAACATATATATATATAAACAATATGATATTTTATGATTTTTTTCTTTTATTATTATCTGTCTGTAATTCCTGATGGATGAGATTGAAGTATTTGTTCATGAATCAGAGAGTTCTCAACACTTAATGCTGTACAGTGTCTGTATCCAAAGAATTCTAATTAAATGTTATGCTAAAGAAAAAGATTAAAACTTCAATAATCAGCAAAATATTTACACATTAGTTTATTTATTTATGGTTTTTGGTGTTGATGGGAGGGGAAGAAATAATCTAAAATGATACTCTTCAAAGTAACCATGAGGTTTCCACAGGTTAAAATGATACATCTTGATCCCAGAAAAAAGTGTTAATGAATGACAATAGGATCCTAGGAAGAGTAAGTACATACTGCTCTTAAATCAGAAACAAAAGTACCAATCTATACATAAGTAATCCTATCAATGTTGACAGGAAGTATATGAGCACAGACATACAGTGCATGCATGCATATATATATATATATATATATATAAGGAAATTGAAACTTTTATTTTGTTTAATCATTTGAAAATCACAAATGATATGAAAGAAATTGTTCATGAAATAAATCATGTATGAATAAATATGAATATATATCATGAAAAATCATACCTGTTCTCAGCAATAAACTTATCAGCAGTATGATCCATATAGATATCGAAATATAAACTTTGGATAAATGATCATATTTCACAGAACATGTTTGTGGTAAGGTCATCAGGTGAGCAGAAGTTATTTTATGAAAATAACATGAAAGGCATTTACATTGAAGAGGTTTATCAGTGATGAATATCAATGCTGACATTATTGAATCTTATCACCTTGAGAGCAGTTTCATCATCATCATCATATTGTGCCGATATTTGTTGCTGCCTCCCACCAGACACGACTTGACACAAGGTCAAAAGCCCGAAGGCCGATTAAAGTGGGGATAAAGGGGAGGGGAGGTCGGGAACGAGCCGAGACTCGAACCCTGCTGGTCAATGCTGCTCATCGGCTCACTTAGTGCAATGTGAGCCTGATGAGGCAAGCAGTTTCACGAACCCAAATGTGAGTCCGGGCACGTATGCCAGTTTACGGCTTAAACTAGACGCTTGGTCTAGTGCTGTACATGGGTGACAAAGGAGACAAAAGTGCAGCTCGCCCACCCGAAGGTAGCCTAGTCAAAACTAGGTGCCTAATTAAAGGCCCCAAGTCTGCCATTGTTCCTTTTGCTGAGCCACGCTCCGGGCCGAAGTCCAGAACAGGCTCCGGGGCTTCGCAAAAAGCTAAAAGCCAAGAGCGTGCCATCATCATATTGTGCCACTAGCACGGATATCCCTGACCCTCTCTCACCACTTCTCCCTATCATTCATTGCCTCTGGCAGGTCTTCAGGGCTACATCCCGTATCCTCACATAGCTGCTGTATGTATATTTGAGCTGGTAGTCCTTTTGCTCGGCTATATGTGGGGGTCCATTGGAGTACATCACTTTTGAGCTCGTCCCTGCTTCACTAGCAGTGTCCTGCATGTCTGGTTCATCTAACTTGGATAGTTTTCATGATGTGAGGTGTTGCCGCCAGGACTTGTTCAATATTGCTCGCAACATTCTTGAGTATTTGCCATTTAGCTTCTTCTCTAGCCATTTTGTTAGTGTCCAAGTGGTGCATCCATACAGCAGTATCGACATGACCGCTGCCTGGCTGAAACTGCGTTTCATTTTATCGGTCAGGTCGGATTTCCATATGATTGATAGCTTATTGATAGCAGTCCATGCCTTCACAAGCCGCGTGTCGATGTCTTTCGAACATTGAGGCTAGGGCTCCAACCTCAGCTGGATGCGTCCCTTTTTTACCCACGCGAAGAGCAATGCGGTTTATGTATGTAGTTTGAGTGTGGGTCATGGTTATCTTTCGATGGCTGTTTTTATTCTCATTTATAGAAGCTACTCTTATAGATGAGCAGCAGTAGTTCCCCGATCGAACTGATGATCCTGTGCGTTGAGCTGCAAGACTCATACATCCAGGACCAGGTTAGGCATTGCGTTTGGCCATCAGAGGGTTTATTCGCATACCTTTACATCCATCATGCTGCTTCCCATGTGTACGTAAAAAAAAAAAAAAAAAAGATGGGGTGCTTTCTTTTCCCGTAAGTTTTAACTTAGTTAAAGTCCAAGACTAATGTATATTTAAAAGACTTTGGGGTATATTTTCACCTGTCTTCTGATACTGGCCCTAACATGTATTTTTTTTTTTTGTATTGGGGACTTCCTTTACTTAACCTGTTTTTTTTTTTTCTAAACTACTATAGGGGACGGAAGTCAGTGGGCATTCTAAGCTTTTAGAAAAGATTCAGAACCATTTGCCATGCATGCTAGCACATTTGACCAGGGTCATATATTCAATTTGGATTTACGGCAAAAGTGTCTTTACATTTTAAATGCACTGTACAAGCCTCATTTTACAAAGAATAAAACAGCATTCAATTTTGTAAAATTTTCGGCATTTTAAATTATTAGGACTTAAAGACATTATACTAACCAGTATTGAACCTTTGGTTTTCTGGTGGCACCAGTTAGTTCTTCATCTCTCCAGTTCTGCTCTACCATTTAGTCACTAATGAATTTAATTAAAATTTGGGAAGGTCTACTACTTGGGGAGGGGGACACTAGTTATTTCGTCATTTTGGTGGGGCGGGGTTGGTGGCATACCAAGATTTAAATTTTTTTTATTTCATTTTCATTTTATTGAGAATAAGTGTTTAGATATTTCAAGTAAATAGAAAATATAGTAAAATATCTCTGAAGGGTACTGGGCATATGTGTGTGTGTGTGAATGTGTGCATATATATATAAATATATATATATATATATATATATGATAAAACTTTTTCTAGTATATGTGTGTGTGTGTCTATATATGAAGTTGGGCTGAAAATTTTATATGATGATGTCATATCTGCTGTTGACCGATGGGATCCAAGCATTGTAATAAATGATGTGTTTAAACCACAAGAGGAAATAAATTGAAAAATAAACCTCATTTGGTCACATTCATTGAGAGTATCATGGTCTGTCTTTGAACTTTTCTGCAGACTCTTATATATGTATATATATATCCTTCTAGCTAGAAGATTGACAGAATTATTGGCGCTGCTGAGAATTAGAGTATTGAATGATTTCATCTCGAATTAAAGCATTGTTACCTGGCCTTCTGTCTTGGATCACTATGTCTCACTAGATATCACTATGATATCACTAGATATCACTTGGTATCTATGCACTCTGCCTTAGTATTTCTAATCTGATTTAATTTTTCTATCTGAAAATCAGGATCATTGTGCAGTGGATATATTGTCTCATCGGGACATTGGCCCAGCGGTTAGAGTGTTCGCCAATGGCCCGGGAGACCTGGGTTCAATCCCAGGTCGAGTCATACCAAAGACTTTAAAAATGGAACTTGATACCACCTTGCTTAACACTCAGCATTATAAGGTACGGTTCAAGGGTAAAGTGGAGCAATCCAGGGAATGGAGTAGCGCCCTCCCCTACACCTTGGTGTAGTAGCTATCGAAAAGGGAGCCTTCGGGTCACCCTCGACTATGGTCACTAACTTTCTTTTTTTTACTTCCAGTTTGAGTATTAAGAGCAGTGCTGAATTCTCTTATTAATTTCATGTTTCTCTTTACAGATACATGACAAAATTTATGGATAGAAGAAGAAAGAGACATAACAATTATATAAGATTCACAGTTCTTTAGTTTACATATGTATTTATATGTATAAATCATCATTATCTTCATCCTGTCATGTCATGAGCACGGATTTCCCCAATCCTCTCTCGCCTCTTGTTTCCATGGTACATCTTGTATCAGAACAGAGCTTTTGTTGATCGGTTCTAGCGGATCGCCCAATTCTTACCCATTCGTGTGAAGGGTTCCACAGGAATACATTGTTTATGAGTTCATTCTTACTTCTCCTGCAGTGTCCTGCATGTCTTGTTTGTCTAATCTGGATGGTTTTCGAGATGGCTGGTAGGTCACTGTATAGCTGCAGTTTTGTTGGGTGTTGCTTCCAGGATTTGTTCAGTATAGTTTACAGCATTCTTGTGCAATTGCTATCAAACTTTTTCTCTATACACTTAGTCAACGTCCATGTGGTGTATCCATATAGTAGTATTGACATGACCACAGCCAGGAAAAAGCTGCGTTTTATTTTATCGGATGTGAGTGTGTATATTTTTACCACATATCTAGAGCAATTGATATCTTGGATATAACATGAAACTGAATCTGTTACTGAGGCTTATTTTCTGGAACAGTTGCAAGAATGGAATACTCCTTCATTGCCATTTCTCCCTGATTCACTCTGAACAGAAATGGTAGTATCTATTAAGGGTCCCATAGATCTGTTTAGAAATTATTTGTATTTGCTAAGAATACTTGAAATTATGTAACTCTGCATAGATAAATGATCATTATTAAATTACAATAGTTACTTGAAACTATGAAATTGTTAAAAAAAACAGTTAACCGTAGCATAAAATAACCTGACTACTGTTGACATGGCATAAACAATCAGTAAGGAAGTGGGGAAAGGTCTCCTCCCATTTAAGATTACTTCTGTTTTTTTTTTTCCTTTTCCGGTTGAGACCATAACAAAATAACAAGACATAAGTTTTAATTCCCTTTTACAATAATTTAAACTTTATTTTAAAGTAACGCTTCAGGTTTAACAATAATTTAAACATAAGCAAAGGCTACAATTTAATCAATTTCAGTAAAACCTATCTTATACTCCCAATTATCCTCACGTCTATTTACTCCCCCTCCTTTTTTTAAAACATACTTACATTTTGCCTTACATGGTGAGATCTTTTTATTCTTTTTCCTCATCTGTCCCAATTCAATAAAATTTTATAGTTAATTAATTATTATATTAGATTTTTGGCTATAGTTTAAATTTATTTCTATGCCTACATTCCTCTGCATTCTCCACCTCCATGCTTACATATATACACATGGTTATATAATTGGTTTAACAATATGTCAACCCTTACTGGCTTATTTAATGCCCAAGCTAGTATTTTTCCAAGGAATTATCATTTCAAGTAACAAAAGAGAATCCTTGGTAAACAATTCTAACTTCATGTAACTATCCTTCCAATAACTTGCACAGAGTATTCCTATCTTGAACTTATAATTTTCAAACACATCTATGAGACCTTAAAATAGGACCCAAACAGTTATTACCACTCTGGGTCAGAGTGGACCTGGAAGTAATGATAATAAAGAGGTGAATCCACACTTCCCAGAGGTCCAGAACTAGACCCTTACCACTAGATGCTGTTCAGTATGATATTCAGGACACACCTTTTTTTGGTGGGAGTTTACTCCTACAGGAGATACATTCTACAGATTCTAAGCCCTACAGACAGGATTTTATATATATATATATATATATATACACACACTAATATGTGCACATGCTTGTGTGTGTGTGTGTGTGTGTGTGTGTGTGTGATCTTTAATATATTCTTATCAGATTGATTCAAATTCATAGATAGTTTTTTAATATCACTCAAAGGCACAAGTTAAACAGTTCAACAGTACAGTAGTTAAGTAGGCAAAGTAAAAGAAATTCTGTTGATATGAGTGGAAATTAATTCAATTTTGTTCAATAGAAGGGAAGGCTACATCAATATTTAGATAGAAAGATATTCATACCATATAAGATTAACAGATTTGTAAGTACACAAAAGTAATGATATCTTGAAGTCAGAACAATTTTTCATGTTTGACATTCCTGCTGAGCAAATCTTAAGTTTAAAATTAGGAACTCTGAAAATATTCATTTTTTTAGTTGATGAAAATGGTGGAGATGAACTTGTTATGAATGCAGACCCCCAAGCAGACCAGAAGTTTTTTTATTAAATCAATCTTGAGTTAGTGTTATTTAATTTGACTAATATATCTACACTGGCAAACAAAAGAAACGATCCATCTAACTAAAAAAATCTCTCTGATTTGTATTAATAAATTGTTGGAGTTCAACAATGTACTTTCAGAAGAATCTGTAGTCATCAAGAACTGTATTAAAAATTCTCATATTTAAATCAACCCAATATTTGGGGGAAGATATTTTTCTTTTGTTACCTGTTGTTTAAAAAGAAGCACAGATCAAAATGTATCTAAAAATAGATTTAGATAAACAAAAAAAGAAGACAGACGTATAGACAGATAATGAAAACAGTCTGAGATAGACATATTTTAAGAAAAAAAAAAGAACCAAGACATAAATATTTTAAGATATATAGAAATAACTAAGATATTAACAGACTGAAAAAAACACATTAAGATATATATATATATATATATATATATATATATATATATATATATATATAGTATACTAGCTAACTAGAAAGTGGAGAAGCAGTCTCATATATGCTGGAAATTACAGAGGAAGATATTAATCAACTCCAATATACAGAAATGTATATATATGTATGTATATATATATATATATATATAATATCACACACACACACATTCTCATTTCTGTATATGGATAGAGATTTGAACTGGCTCATATATATATTTAGAAATATATATATATATATATATATATATATATATATATAGAGAGAGAGAGAGAGAGATTTGAAGAGATTTAGATATACAGAAGAGGACTAATTGATATTTATTCAGAGCCTATAACTTAATGAAAAAAAAAAGAAGTTATAGTCAGTTTTCTTCTTTTTCAAAGCATTTAATTTTGTGGTAAATAGTTACCACGTAAATGGAATATTACACAAACAAAATTTAATATCAAAATCCAGTTCATATGCCATGGTTATTTAAACATCTTAAGTGTAAAATAGCCAATGAGAAAAAAGCTGATAAATTAGTTTAATAATTTTTACCAACGGTGGACAGTGAGTGATCAAGCAATTTGCCAGTGCCTTATGGACACAAAAGTCTAAGAAGACCAAATAGTATTTTTTATGTGGCCCCAAATTAATTAATTTTTATAGGTAAAATGTTTTAACATAAAAAATCCTTTTCATTTGATTTATATAATTCAGTAGATACAGTATTGGAAATAAAACTAATAGATTTCTCTAGATTTTTTATGGCATGAAGTTCAGGGCTGATACCATGATATGATATGGACCCCTCCATTCTACTACAGGTTTATTTTCATAAATTTGTATTCTTATAAAATATATGACCCCCTCCCCCACTCAATATGTCAGTTTTGATAAAGTAGTATTCATTGAAAATATGTGAAGCCCACACTTTTGGAGCTACTAAGCAGGTTTGCCCCCGCCACCAGGTCGGGCGTAGTACATGTCAGCCCAGATGGAGCAGTAGAAAGACAATGCATTCAAACAGTGTGATCAAAAAGTTTTAGGCTGTAGCTGTATTTACCAAGATAAAGATGAACTATGAACAAAACATCAATTTTCTTCACAACATGGGATATAATCAAGAAGTACTGAAACTGAACCTGTTTTTACTATGATTAAAAATGATTGATATATTAATTTTCTCAAAAATAGTTTTTTGGCATTGAAAATACTTGTTCCAGTGAGTTTTCAATAGGTTGAAGCACCTTTTTTAAATGTCTTCTACATTTAAATTTCAAATTTTAGAATGGAAATAATTTTAAGATTCTGTCTTGATACTTTTTGATAAGACCTTATAAGTTTGATTAACACTGTGTATATCTCTATAGAATGTATGGTAGAACAGAGGGTGTTAAAGGGTGAGTAAGCTTTTTTTCCAAGTCTGTCCCTATTTTTACAAACCATTAATATCACAATATCACTTCAATCCAGTACTCTTTTAAAACAAATTTTATATTTCCTGTTTTATATCTCTTGGTTAGTACTTGTATACACTTTTCTCAGTGGAATTAAAATGATCCTCGATAAGTTTACCAGTCCAGAGAAGAATTGCACTTTAACATCCCCATCGGTTTTATTGGTTTTAGGTGTGGTGTGATTTGTCCAGTTTCCTGCAGTTGAACTGCAATCTAGCTACTTTTTATGGGGAGGAAAAATTAATTTTTCAGCTACTGGGTAATTATCTTTAGATCTAAGAGAAAAATAGGAAGATTGATATAAAATGAACATAAAAAAAGATGGAATATTACAAACCAAGGATAGGGAGTTCTAGTCCAGAGAAATATGATGAAAACAAGTCATTAAGAGAGAATCACTCACTTATATATATAACCACACACCCACACAAGTGAGTGCATTGATCTTTACAGAAAGTTCCAATGGCAAAACAGTTATATGTGTGTGTGTGAGAGAGAGAGAGAGAGTAGATGCATGGGTGTTGTACCAGTTATCAACATGGGAAACTGAATTAACAATCCAAATTTCAGGTTCAGGCTGTTTGTATTCATTTCATCCCCCACCCAATTTTTATTGAAATAAGGGTGAAGATTGTGCTGTCTAGCCTTGGCCAGATTATCACTAAAGGAAAAGGATAATTAAATTGAAACTCTGACTAGAATATTACGGACCAACATGGCAGCAAAGATACTTTGCTCTCTATGTCTTATTGATCTTGTGAAAGGCCCTAGTCCTGCTATGAACTTAGAATAAGGCAGATGGCACAATATTGAAGTTGCATGAGGTTGCAGAGGAACTGAAGATATCAGAAGGCAGCGTATTCACCATCTTGCATGGACATTTGTCAATGAGGAAGCTATGGTCAAAGTGTGTGCCACGTTTGCTCACAGTTGATCAAAAACAACGTCAACAATTCAGAGCGTTGTTTGCAATTGTTTCAATGCAATAAAAAGGAGTTTTTGTGTAAATATATGCCAGTGGATGAAACATGGATCCACCACTTCACTCCAGTGTCAAATCAACAGTCAGCTAAGTGGACAGCAGTAGGTGAAAGCTATCCAAAATGACCAAAGATGCAAACATCAGCAGGCAAGGTTTTGGCCTCCGTATTTTGGGATGTGCAAGATATTTTGTTCATTGATTACCTTGAGAAAGGAAAAACAATCAATAGCAAATATCATATAGCATCATTGGTACATTTGAAAGAAGAAATTGCCAAAAAACAGCCACAAACGAAGAAGAAAAAAGTGCTCTTTTACTAAGACAATGCACTGTCACAAGTTGATTGCAATGATAGCAAAACTACATGAATTGCACTTCAAATTGCTTCTGCAGTCACCCTATTCTCCAGATCTGGCCCCCAGCTACAACTGTTTGCAGATCTCAAAAGAATGCTTCAGGAAAAGAAATTTGGCTCCAATTAAGAAGTGATATCAATAACTGAAATGTATTTTGAGGCCAAAGACAAATCATTAAAAAAAAAGCCATTGAATTGAAGGAGAAGGAGACTATGTAGATGAATCAAGACAAATTTTGTCAAAAGATTATTTTATTTATTTGGCCTGGGACTTATTGATATATATATATATATATATATATATATATATATATATATATATATATATATATACTCATGTAGTTATGGTTTGTAATACTTAAGCAAGATTTATTCTTACTGACTACCTAGCACTTGTAACCTGCTCTGTTGGCAAGCTCGACAATACACTGGCTCCATCTTCAATGAAGTAAGACACTTAAAAAAAAAGTGTTATAGGTATGACACTAAACCACATCTGGTGGTGAGGCAATAGTTCTGTAGATTTGGAGAGACCAGAGTCAAGGTTTCATTGTCATTACTTCCAGGTCAACTTTGATCCAGAGTTGTAGTACCTGTTAGGGTTGTATCATTAATCTGTTTAGATCTGTTTAAAACAAGGAAGTGTTTACTGTGACGGCAAATTGGCTAAAATCCCAAAACGGGACTTTATTTTTGCATCTGTGAAGACGGGGCAGGTTGGCACTTGATCCCTTATAGAATAAGTCCTCGTTCAGAGTTTTTTTCTCAGGCATATAAGAACTGGCATATTACGTGAGGGATTAATTTAGGGCTAGACTGACCGCCGCTGGCAAGGGGTTCCAAATTTCACACTATCCACACACCCACCAGGTCGCTTTCCTTCCTTCCCCTAGACAATGGAAGATATGGACCTATAGGTTTAGTCGTAATAATATTATATTGTAGTAGTCGGCAACTCCGGTTTCCCGTGTGATATTTTAAAGGAATTAATAGGACAATTCTAAGCGAGATAACATAAGGTGAATAGAAGCTGAAAAGGAAGCAAGAGGTAACAAATTTGTAGAAGACACGGCAAAGAACAACTTCGACCACGTGGTAACATTAAAATACATGAATCCTTTACTATACAAAGAGATACACTTTCAAAGTGTCAAATATATAATAAATGAACAGTCCATGAACATAAATGTCTTTCTTCTTTTCTGTTCTTTCGTTTTTCTTGAAATTGAGAGAGAGAGAGAGTGGTATATAAAATTTTGTATAAGGAGAAATAGCCCCAAAGTTACTTATCTTATTTTTCAACGGGGTTCCACTGGAGAATCTTTCTTCTTTCACGGGCTAATAGACTTTAAGCTATTTTTAACACTGGCTTGAAGAACTTGGGTCCCTCGTGTCCGAGATATGTTTTTGTCTTCTTCACCCGGAGTAATGGCTATGGGTCTGTCTGCCACGAGCCCCTTCCAATAATTGCCTTTTCTTCTCGTTTTTTTCGCCGACGGGGAGAAGGTGCCACTTCCGTTTTAGGGTCCCAGCCAATCATTTGGCTTCTCCCTCCTTCCCCCTGGTGTCCAGCGACCTGAGGTTACTAAGTACCAACATCTGTTGGTATCCCCTCTGTGACTTACATTCTTTCTTAACGGTCACTCTTTGATGGCTTGCCACTGTTCATTCCAATGGGAGGATAGTATTAATCTTTTTTCTATCGTCTCTGTGGGATATCATGTGACATTACCTATTTAAAAATTTTTGAAGATATATACATGTATGTATAAAAATTAGAGGCCATAATTGTTCAACTGACTTCAGCATAAAATGGCTCAGCAAAGGTTGACATGCTATAAAACCAACCAACCAATCAAATTCGCAACCATATAGATGATATAAAAATCCTATCATGACAGCCGGTCATTTTCCTGGATCCTGTAACCAGCTGATCCAATACTAGTTTCTTATCTTTATAGTAATCTTCAAATATATCATAGAATTTCCTTGCAATTCTGCAGCTGTCAATTAAATGCTTTGTCCATCCACTTTAAATGCCTTTCATATCTTTTAACCAAACACTGAACCATATTCTCATCAATCCCTTGAACCTAAAGCCTATTGGCCTGGCCTGACCAGAGGTCACTATCAGCATAATTAAACTGGGTTGATGGATAAGCAAGTTGAGATGAGTTAGTGGATGAGTATGTTAAGAGTTTAATTGACCAGTTGAATAACGGGTTGATTTCTTTTCCAAGCCATTATTCATAGAATTTAATTGTTCGCAAAGTAATGGACAACAAATGAATTAGGAAAATTGTCAGCTGAAGACTGCCGATGGACAAAAGGCATCTGCTTTGAAAGTGAACATTTAAATCCCTGACCCAACCTGATTTTGAAACCCAGCTGCTGGTATTAAAATGAATCTGTTTATTACTGAGCCAAGCAAGATAACTGAATAAACAGACTGATAAATGAAACTTGTGTCAGATAGGATGTTTTACAGATCAAAAAGGATCCTCCTATATATATATATATATATATATATATATATATATATATACACCCCCCCCCCCACAGAAACAAACTTATATATATATATATATATATATGAAAATTTATTTCCATTAAATATTACTAATTAGGTTTAGACATAGTTTTAGAACACAGGTCTCAGGTTGCATACAATACCTACTCTTATTGAGTGCCTAACCATTAAAATACTGAGTAGGCTCATTGCTACTTAACCTAGTTGAAACCTATGTTTCCAGCACAACTTAGCTTTAAGTCAGCCTTCTAAATATTTCTTTGAGTTGAAGATGTAAAATAATTACATAGCACTATTGCTTCATTAAGACTAACAATCCAGACAAAATGTTTTTGAATCAATTATTCTCAACTAAATTATTATTTTTAGAATGACAATAAAGATTGTATTTATTTTTTTAACCCCTCCCTCACACCTGGGGTTGTAGAATATGCTGTCTGCACTTCTGTAAAAGGGTAAGCCCCCAACCCCATGAGGCCACCTGTGGAGCAGTCCAAGACCTGGCAGTCCAAGTGATCAAGTGGTCTGTAACATTCCACTTTGTCCTTTTCTGGACTAGAAAGCCAGTCAAGGAGGCCCAATTTGATCAGCTGGTCATATCAAGCCCTCAAACATATACGATTATCATGACTGTATCCTTCAAATTTTTTTTTGAGGCAAACAAGTACCAACCATATTTTATCTTAAAGGTATAAAAAGGCAGTGGGTTAAAGTCAGTAGCTTTGAAATAGAAATACCTGAAACTTTTTAAACGGTGTTCAAACAAATTATTAATATTAAATAGAATTATTTGTGTTAGATACCAATACTTACAATCATTTAACTGTGTGCAAATAATTGAACTCTGGTTGATTCAAAAATGTCATTACCTACCAACTATTCACTTACAAATCTTATATATATATAAACAGGATTTGGCATTAAATAACACACAAGGCTATTCTCCAATTTATCCTTTCTTGAAGAGAGGAAAAGAGGATTTATTTATGCCTTTCCCAAGACCATTAAGACAGAGTGAAATGCAGCCATTTTCAGGATTTTTACTCTGGTTGTTGATTCCACTTTCTATGACAGTAAAGATGTTAAATAAGATATAGTTTTAAAAAAAAACTAAATTAGCAGAAGTATTTTTTGCACTTGTTTGTTAGACCGATCATTCTTCTTATCATGTTTAGACTGGTACTTTTGCTAGTGTAGATCTAAGGTTCTTATTTTATTGAAATTGCTCCATTTCACACTATAATTACTTCATTGGAAGTTTCACATTTGATCAATCACAGTGCTTTGGGTTAGCCTGTGCATGATAAATGTCTTGATATTATATAAAATGTTTACTGATATCAAATACTTGTCTAATTTTAAAATTTTGTTTTATACACACCACTAATTTTTTTTTTATTGCTCTTTTCCTGAGGAAATTTTATATTTTGTAACTTTTTCATGATAAATGATTTTCTGCTTTTTTGTGTGTGTAATTTTATTCAATGTTGTCACTCTCCTTTTTTATTATATTTTTTTTAAAAAAAGGTTTGGTTTCTCTCCCTTGTCATGTTCACTCAGATTTCATGATTAATTATAAAAGTATTCGGGAGATTAGGAAGTATGCTTAAATGAAAGGGAAAAATCTTTCTTTCCTTTTTTCTGCATGGGAGACATCTGCACATGTGTATACCACTATATGTACACACATACACACATTTATATTCATGGAGGCGCTTGTGGTGTTATGGTTGTCATCATAGAAAATGTATACAGTAAGCAGAGTTCAATCTCTGGACAAGACTGTTTGCATTTCATATAATGTTAATACTCTTGGGAAAGGTATGAATCCAACTATTCTCCCTTTGGCTATGGGTGAATAGTGGGGTAGATTAGCCCTTGGTGGGGGTAACCATTCCAGGATAAAGGAACTCTGAATTCAAAGCTGTTAAATTCTTAAAAACTGACCTTGTCTTGCAACCTGCTTATGTGGAGGGGTTGAGTAAATACATAAATTCACATACATATTTATTTTGTAAAAAGAAGAACATGGAAAGAAAAATATATATAAATGGATGAGAAAATTTATTTATAATATTTGTTAAAGTACACCAACATATTTCGACCTATGAAAGAAATATTCCAATATATGAAATTACGAAAAATTTCAGGTGGAAGGTATATCTTAAGAAAATATTTTTGGTCGCCTTCAGAGTAGGAATTTTGAATTTAAAATAATGGTTTAACAATATTTTCTCAAGATATGCCTGCCAGCTGAAATTTTTCATAATTTCATATCTTGGAACATTTCATTCATTGGTTAAAACATGTTAGTGGACTTTAACTAATATTACTAATAAATTTTCTCATCTATTTACATGTATTTTTCTTTCTGTTTTCTTCTTTTTACAACATATCTGTCTGATTAAAATTCATATCCAACTTAAATACATATTCATGTATATATCCCATCCTGTCAACCTTTTCTCTCACTTTTTCTCAATCCAGTGCATGACACTGGCCTTACCCCCAGATCTCTTAGACAAGGGATAATAGGTATTACCCTACAACACAAGCCCATAGCATGTCAGTAGAGTGTTTAAATCCAGGGTTTTCTTGCTTTTCTTCTAGCTGCTATATGGTAACTGTCTTCTTAACTATTTTCCCTGTAGCTGAGAAAGAAGAGATGGATTAGATGCTTTTTCCCATGGGGATAAGTGCCAAGTCCATAGCCTTCTGATGAAAAAAGAGCATTTATTTTGGAATATTTATTTTCAACATCATCTCTTTCCTTGTTAATGCATTCAATTCAGACGTGAATATTAATTCTATAGATCATGCATTATACAATAAAAATTTCAGACCTAAATGACTTCAAGACTTTTCATGTTACAATAGATAATTTTTTATGGTAACAAGGACAATCAACAATAATGATTATAATCTTGAAAAAAATTTCCTTTTTTTTTTACATTCAAACTTGTTTTTATTCTTTCACCAAAAATGTTATTTTGTTCACTTTTCTTAACAATTATTTTCAGTTATGAACCCCCAGTAAGATTATTTCAAAAGTTCACTGATAAAAAATCTCCTTTTATATATTTCTAAATTGTACAATTAATTTCCAAATATTAATACTCTAAATTTTTTCCCAGCTATTATTTAAATCACTAAGTTATCAACATTTGTAAATGAATATTAAAAAAATTCAATCAATATTAATTATATTAAATAAAGAAATAGCATTACATCATGCTAGTTTTCCCTTTGGGTATTTGTGATTTTATGAAATTATCCATGAACAGATTATATTAACTATAAGATATAAAAGATTTATCCTGTATTTTTCAATAGAGATTTCAGACAGGAATTAGAAATATTTGTCATATATATATATATATATATATATAATAACTGGGATACTAGGCATTGCTCAGAAAAAAGTAATCAAATTTGTTTTATAAATTGGAAGATATTCAACAAAAAGGATAACTGCAAACAGTATTCTGACAAAGTTGTAAAAAAAAGTTATATGTTGATAATGGATCTGCATAAATATTAGCAGCGTTTCCTTTGAGGCAAAGAAGGAAGAATTTTTTTTTAGATCCTACTTCTGAATAACCAGTTCTAAAATCAACTCATTATCTCTTTTCATTTGACTGGAAATAACATTTTTAACTTGAGATTAATTTGTGGATGTTTGCTCCATCTATCCCATGTTCAGTCTTAAATAAATTTAGACTTAGAGACTAATTTTTAACTTGCAGGGTCTAGTTGACTGTTCATAAGATCCAAACAATTAACATATTTGTATAAATTTCAGGAAAATTACTCGGATTTGATACAATAAAGTTGGTAACCTTATACAACCAAAAAGGAACAAAATTTATTCCAGATTGATAGGTAAAATTTAAGTTGACTTTAAAATGACCTGTGGGAACTTATTGTGATCTTGATGGTACTATTTACCAACCCCTCCGCTCGGGCAGGATATGACACAAGGTCAATTTTTTAAGCGGAGTTTAACAGGTTTGAATTCAGAGTTTTCCTTCTCCTAGACTAGTTGCCTCACCAAGGCTGAAGAACCTAGTCCGTCCTACTAGTTACCCATAGCTGGAGGGAGAATAAGGGGGTTCATACCTTTCCCAAGGGTATTTGCCCGAAAGTGAACGTAATAGCGCGACTGGAGTACGAACTCACGTACTACGATTCCGCAGTTCATCGCTTTAACCATTACACCACGAGGACACCCTTGTGATCTTGATGGTCTCCATCACTTATCTCCTGTTCATCCAGGAGTCAAGTCACCCTTTAGACAAATTTTCATCTCCTAATGTCCAAATTGCCATCAAGCTTTTTCTCCAAACATTTAGTTAGTGTCCATGTAGTGCATCCATACAGCAGTATGGATGCACTACTTGACAGCAACTACACAAGAATGTGGTGAGCAATATTGAACAAGTCCTGGAGGCAGCACCCCACAAGATAGCTGCTGTACAGCCACTTACCACCAATCATGAAAACTATCAAAGTAAGACAAACCAGACATGTGGGACACTGCTGGAGAAGTAAGGACGAACTCATAAGTGATTTACTCCCGTGGAACTCTTCACATAGATGAGCAAAGGCAGGACGACCAGCTAGAACCTACATACAGCAGCTTTGTACTGATATGGGATGTAACCCTTGAAGACCTGCTGAAAGCAATGGACAATAGAGAAGGGTGGCGAGAAAGGGTCAGGGATATCCGTGCTGATGGCACGACATGATGATGATGATGAATGTCCAAATGGTTTGATAAGTATAAGAATCAGTTGCTGGCTTTATGAGTATAGATCTTAAAAACTTGATTATAATTGTGTCAAGTAAAATGAGTTTTTTTATTGATTGATACTGTTGTTCAGTATTTCAAGTGACACGTGTATGTATTTACCCAAACACCATGCAGGATATGGCTCAAGATCAATTTTTAAGTGGACTAAGGCTGGATTGAATTCAGTTTTACTCTTCCTAAACTGGTGGTGTCACCAAAACTAAAAAAAAAAAAACAGTCTGGCCTACTGATTACCCATAGCTGGGTAGTGGGAGGACAGATGGATTCATCCTTTCCCAAGGGCATTGTCGACACACAGAAATGCAAACAGACTTGTTCAGGATTTGAACTTGCATCACTGATTCTATTTTCTATTGTCTTTCTCCTAGATGGGTTGCCTTACTCAAGTGACACATGTATGTTGTAATGCCATGATGCAGTGATACAAGAAAATCAATCAGAGCTAGTGACTTTGAGTCATCAAATTTTATCACTTTCATTTCATGGCCCATCAACAAGCATCTTACGAATCCTGTTTTTTCCTTACATTTTCCTCTTGTTCACACTACAAGGATTACTCAGTATGTTGTAAACTTTACCGAGAAAGAAGACTGAAAGCTGAACATTTCCATTATGGCAACACACTGCTACGTCAAACAAAAATAGTAAAACTAGTTCATATTTCTGTCTTAATTTTAGTGGAGGTAAGGACCATAAAAAAGTGAGGGGTGTATGACAAATTTAAAATTTCCGAGAGGCTTAGAACTTTTTCAACGATACTCAAAGGTTTGGTTTGGTTTGGTTGTTTAAAGGCATATCAACCTTTGTAGGTTATTTAATGCCAAAGCCATTCTCCTAGAATAACAGTATTGGAACTATTTAACCCATAGCTGGGAGGATAAGGGGGTTAATACCTTTCCCAAGGGTATTTGCCCAAAAGTGAACGTAATAGTGCAACTGGAGTACAAACTCGCATACTACGATTCCGCAGTCCATCGCTTTAACCATTACACCACGAGGACACCCCCTCAACGATACTCATATCTTAGCCTCTTAAGTAGCTGGTGAAAGCATTTACTATGCATTATTGTATCGAACGCATAAATATTTACTAGTGAGTTTGTTCCTCACTGGGTGTATCTGTATTACACAAAAAATGCAAATTTCTGTCATTCTATTAATTTGTTTTTTGTTAGGAGATTTTATGTCTTTATTGATGCTTTCCTGAATAAATATTTGGCTCACCAGAAAGGATGTATGTAACCAGCCCCTCTGCCATGAATGAGTACAAAGTCAATTTTTAAACAGAGTATGGTGTGGTAGCTATTGAAAAGGAAGCCTTCGGGTCATCCTCGACTAAGGTCGCCAACATTGCTTTATAGCTGATTTTCAATTCAGTAATTTTCCTTCACTAAGACTAAAGAACCCAATCTGCCCTACTATTAACAATGTATAACTGAAGGAAGAAAAGATGGATTCAAGCCTTTCTCGAGATGAAATGCCAATGTATAACTGAAGGATGAAAAGATGGATTCAAGCCTTTCTCGAAATGAATCACAAACAACCTTATCCAGAATTTGAACTCAAGCTGCCGATTCTATTTCCTATGATGATATATCCATTACACTAAGCAAGCCTTTAGGCATTATATGAATTGGAATAAAAGTATGTACATATGTAATGAGTAAAGTATAACAGTAAGTAAATAATAGGTGGAAAGTAAGTATGACCTAGAAGATAACAAGAAAGTACAAAAAAATGTTAAAAGTACTGGCAAAATATTCAAAACAGAATAAAATTATTTACATTATTGCTGATATTCCTGCTTTGTAGGTATTGTTGATATGAGATGGGTTCTTTAAAGAAAGGACTATTGGCTTTGACAAGCATTTGTCTCTATGTACTAGCTATGTAAAAGTTAAGATTCAAACCTTTTCTTTCCCATTCTGCTGTCCTAAATAGAGAGCAACAATTCATTTAAAGTTTGTTTTATATTTCTGCTTCAGTTTGTTTGTGTTTAATCTTAATTTCTGTATTGAAAAGACACTAATTAAGTCAGATCATTATCAACTTTAATTAACAACTCATGCTTTGTAAAGCACACACTCCACACACACACACACATATACATATATGTGTGTGTGTGTGAGAGAGAGAGAGAGAAAGAAAGAGAGAGCAATAAATATATATAAAGAAATTATTGAATTAGTAGAATTGAAAGTATCTTGAAACCCTTTTGGATAACAGCATTTGGGTTGGTTAAAGAAAAGAAAGGTGGCTAGTAACTTCTCTAATTATTGTTTTTTCTTGCTTCTTTCTCGGTTTCTCTTTTCTTTCTTTTATTTAATATTTACAAAGTTTATTTTATTACAGTGCAGGGCAAAATAAGGTGGGAGTTAAAACATTATGTTGCACTATCATTCCAAGGAGAAAACCCTACTGTCAAGTCAAGGCAATATGGATAGGAAGAATTTGTTGTACCAAACTTTTAATTGGAAAGAGCCATTTTGGCTTGAAAATCAGCCTTTCAAGTCCTGTTGTTTTTGTTTTTTTTAATATTTACTAAGTTTAGTACCACACAAGGCCAAATAGATATTTTTTTCTTTATCATGCTACAATTATAAGATGATTGTGCTACTTTAAGTGGAGAGGATCCAATTGCCAATAAGATTTGCATTTGAAGTCTTAACTTTTTGATATTTACTAAACTTTAAAAAAATTGACCTTGTGTCATATCCTGCCTGAGTGGAGGGGTTGGTAAATAGGACTAAGCTTAACTTCATAAAACAAATGACTGAATAGAAAAATGTTGGTAGGAAGATTGTGTTACACCAATCTTCCAAGTAAGATTGTCCTGCTTTCCTTGAAAAATGTTATTTGAAACCTTGGTACTTTTGTATTTTCAAGAGACCATACAAAGGAAAATGTGGATGAGAAGATTGTGTTGCATCAATGTTCCAAGTGGAGAAGAGTTATTTTCAAAATAGCTATCTGGAATTTTAATTTTTAATTTTCATTTACTAATTTAATTAATATTCATATTCAGATAATGTAAGACAAGACAAGAAAACATAGATAGGAAGATTGTGTTGCAATCAAGCATCCGAATGATGACTTAACTACCTTGAAAATCAGCATTTGAAATCTTAGTCTTGACTATGTTGAGATTTACTAAGTTTTTATTAAAAAAAGAGTCTCTATGGGATAATGTTAAACATGCTGGACTGTGACATAGTTCTGATTGAGTTCAAACTTTAGTTGTACTATCATGTTCACATTCATACTAATACTCAGGGGGAAAGGTATTGAAACCCCTTATTCCTCTATCTATAGATTGAATCACACCAGTACTGTTCTATAAGGATGGCTTTGGCATTAAATAATCCATGAAGGTTGAGATGTCATTAAACAAAGAAATGAAAGCATCTTTGTTCTTCTTTTACTCTTTAACTTTTTCTCTTTTTTACCTTTTTTCTTTTGCTCTTGATTCACTTCCTCTCACCTTTCTTTTCTTCGTTTTTCTTTTTCCTTTAATGTTTTCTTTCATTCTGTTTTCTCCTCTTGATTTCTTTCCTGACATTTCACTCTCTCAATTATCACTGCCCTTCTTCACTCTCTTTCTCTCTCTCTCTCTCTCTCATTTACTACTCATACTGCTTTCATTTCTATTCTGCTTCTCCCAAAATGTCTTTCCTTCTCTCAAATACATGCTCTAGCCAATATCAAATAATTAAGATGACACCTAAGTTCTCAATAACTATATCAATCTAAAAGATAGCTTTTTTCTTTTTTCTTTTTTTGCTAGAAGCAGCACAAAGCATTGATATTTGTGGATATTTGAGACCATATACAAAAAAGAAGTATGGATTTACCTGTGCAAACATTAACAGTGTAAAAATTATTGATGCCAGAAAGCAATAAAACTGAGGGGCTTGGAGAAAAAATTCAGGACTTATTGTTTAGCAACTGTGATTCTTGGCAAAAATAGGAAGTATGCATTGAACAGATGTAAAATCTACGTTCATATCTTAGAGACAAAAATTATATATGCAAGGTATTTTATGTGTTCATTGGTCTAGTGGGTAGAGTGTTCACCACAATGGTCCAGGAGACTTGGGTTCAATCCCAGGTCGCGTCATACCAAAGACTTTAAAAATTGTACTTGATACCTCCTTGCTTAACACTCAGCAATATAAGGTACGTATCGAGGGTAAAGTAGAGCAATCCAGGGAAAGGAGTAGCACCTTCCCCTACACCTCAGTGTAGTAGCTATTTAAAAGGGAGCCTTCTGGTTGCCCTCTTTTATTATATTTGCAAAGTATTGAGACTGAATCTCTCTTTGAAAAGAAAGAAATAAGCAAAAATTACTTTTCTTCAAAATAGAATTCAAAATGCTTATTCCAGTAAGTTTTTTAAGTTGTGCAATCGGATTTCTTTAAATCTTCGAATCATCCCATTGAAGACAATTTTTTATTTGGGGAAAACATTAATTTTCTTCAAAATTATCCTCTTGGCATCCAAAAACTTATTTTTTCACCCTTGCCTGAAATTCCTCTTTTAATACAGTAGGAAGCTGCACTGTCATCTTTCTTTTAATTTCCTTAAATCTTCACCATGAGATTAATTTTCAGTTAATGAAAGTTTTTTTGGCATCATCATGCACTTATAGCAGGAATTCCCTTGACTCTCTCTCACCATGCATTCCTATCAGCAAGTCCTCCAGGGTCTTTACAGAGCTAATGAATGTAGGTTTTTGATAGTCAGCCAGCATGGATGTGTCCATGTGTTGGAGTCTATCTGAGAACACTGCTTCAGAGTTTGTCCTTACTTCTTCAGCAGTGCCCAGCATGTCTTGTTTGTCCTACTTGAATAGCTTCTGAAGTTGGAGGTAAATAGTTGTGCAGCTCTTTTGTGGGATGCTGCTTCCAGGATTAGTTTAAAACAGCATTTAGCATCCTTAAGTAGTTCCCATTTAGCTCTCTGTGACTTAATGGCTTAAGTGCTGAACTACAGCCTCGAAGTAAACAATTTCAAACTTCAATTGCACTGTTTCATTCATTTTTGGACTAATACTCTAGAGAAAGGTATGACACCCTTTATCCTCACTCCAGCTATTGGTTAAATTGTATCACAACTGTTCCTCGACAAGGATGGCTTTGGCATTAAATAACCCATGAAGTTTGATATGCCATTAAACAAAGAAACCAAACCAAACCAGGTGTTTAGTTAGAGTCCAAGTGATGTAACTAAACAGAAGTACCTATAGGGCTTCAAGATGAAAGAATTCTTATTTTATTTGGTAAATAAACTCTCAGACCTTTCCATCACTAATAAGAATAATTGATGTATTCCCACATATTTTTCTGTGGTATGATCCATAAAAGTTTTCTCCCAATGATCACTTTGAAAACTATATAATTGTGGAAGTCATTTTAACCCAGACAATTTTAGATAACCTTACTCTTAATATTAAAATGATATTCACCTTTTATTATATTCTGGATTGTATTAGTTCGTTCGATTAAAAAAATTCATATTTGACTCTTCGATATGATTTAATTAAACGTTAATTCATTATGTCTTAGTAAGATTAGATAAACACTGCATCTACTCAAGACCCAACCTCCCTCATGTATTATTCTATTGCAGTCTGGGAGGCAAAAGAAAACAATGGAAAATCATTTTTCAAATCTCATAAAATTTGGTAATTAATCAATAAATATGCAGATAAAATTTGATGCAATTCCAGGAAAATATTTTGCAAATTAAAAAATAAGATGAAATTAAAAAAAGAATAATAGGCAAGTAAACCAGAAAAAAAAATACTAAGCATTTTTTATTATTTCCTTTTTTTTCTAATTTTTCGGAGAGAATGATCGAGAAATGTGCAGGATATAAATTTGTTGTTTTAAACAACCAACATTGTAAACATTGTTATATTTTCATGATTTTTTTTTCTATTTTGAATTTTCTCCTAAGAGTTCAATTTCATTGAGAAGCTAATAAGGCCTGTGTCAAGGGTGAGATGATTGCACATTTCTCATTGACAGCAGTGATCAGAGTTTGAGATCAAGGTAAAGAACAGAATTTTGTCTCTTACTCATTTAGAAGACTCATTATACCTAGTACCTTTGTAAGCTGACCTTAATAAATAAGTTGAATAAATATCAAAAAGCCAAGATTTCAAATGCTGATTTCTGAGGTAAGTAGGCTTTTCCCACTCGGAAGATTGGTGTAAAAGAATCTTATTTCCTGTTTATGAATAAATTTATTTTATATTAACATAATTCATATAAAAAAATGATAGGATTATAAACATATTGACCAACAGTTCTCATAGTATCTGTGCACACTCTCAAAGGAGCAGAGGAAATCACGATTATTTTATACTAGATGACCAGTGAATCTGTTGGGTTCTCATTGTAATAGTTGTCAATGATAATATCGATGCTTCTATTTTGGAAGAAGTAAAGGATTCTAATTGGCATTTCATCATTATCACAGATTAACAATTTGGATGATTAAAAAAATGTTTCATACAACTGCAAACCCCACAAAATTATCGTTTATTTGGAAGTTTTCCAGGAAATTGCATTATTCTAAAGAGAATTTTTAAGTATTCTGTTCAGTTAAAAATCTTACTAAGATGTGCCATTTTTACTGGGTTACACCCACACACACACATATGTATATGTGTGTGTGTGTGTGTGTGTGTGTGTAGTTAGGCAGCAATCATTCATTTAAGCATGTTTCATAAAATGATAAAGACAAATTTTGTCTGCATAATTTATTTATGATCCTTTCGAGTTTTCTGATAAGTGTCTTAGTTTCAGGTTAGAATTGGTAGATGAATTTCCTAAAATTGTCCAAAGCACTTTTGGACCCTTCATAGGCCATCATCAAAGGTTGCTTGCTTGCTTGTAAAGTGTATTTGTTTTTTAGAAGAGTTTTGAAAGTTTTTGAAAATTAATACCATAACAAAAATATGGGAATGCAGAGTTGGATAAAACAGGGTAAATGACGTATTTAAAAGGAAATGCTATCAACGGAAATAGAATTCTATAGGAATACGGTATTAAAAAAATACTAAAACCATTTGCAAGTTCCATGTAACAATTGTTATAATACTCACTATTAAGATTGCACTCTCTTAATGTTCATTCAATTTTCATGTGGTTACACAATCATCAAATGAGGCATGCTTAGTGTAATGGTTATCATCATAGGAGATGGACTCAGCAATCTGAGTTCAAACTCTAGAGGAGGCTGCATTTCACTTCATGCTAATAACCTTGAGGGGAAAAAAACAGAAATCCATCTTTTCTCCCTTTAACTATTAGTAAATAGCAGGGTAGACTTAGTTCTCAAGCCTTGGTAAGGCAACCAGTCTAGGAGAAGGAAATCTCTGAATTCAGACCAGCTGAACTCTACTTAAAAATTGACCTTGTGTCATATCCTGTTTGTGGCTGAGGGGTTGGTTAATACATACACAATCATCAGGTAGCAAACCAGATATTGAAGATAAGTAGTTTGAAACATTAACATGGATAATTCTTCAAAAGTTATTTTTACACCGAACAGTAATGATTTATTATTATCTTGTGTGTGTATCATATATATACATATATATATATATATATATATATATATATATACACACACATACATAATGCAACCCAGTTGACTGGAGCTGTAGAATACACTGACTTCATCTCTGCAGAGAGATAAAACCCACCACAATGAGTGTCCGAGATATGACACTAAACAATCTGATGTGGAGGCTCCGGTAATGCAGGAGCTTTGAGGAATACAGAGTACCCCTCCATTGCCATTATTCCCAGTTCCACTCTGATCCAGAGCAGTAGCACCTGATAGGGTCCTAGCTATGGGTCAAATAGATCTCTTTTACATTTAAACTGAGTGCAAACAAATAACTTATGCTAAATTGAATTCCTTGAAATAGAACTGTTTGAAAACAAATGAATGAAGTTTAATTGAATTGTTAGCTATCCATAACAATACTTGGAACCATTTAACTTTGTTGACTTATGCTTAACTGAAATGTTAGAAATACTCTTTGAGGATTTAACTGTGTGTAAACAAATAGAAGGTGTAATGTTGAAATGATTTATTCATGTTAAATAGCAATACTTGAAACTGTTTAACTAACTTGAATTATTGGTATTCTGTAGCAATACTTGGAACTATTAGACTCTGAGCAAATGAAGGAATCGTGTTAAATAGCAATACTTGTAACCACTTCTGTGTGCCAACAAATGGTTACTATTGAATAAGGGTTAAATATTAATAATTGAAACCATTTAACTGTATAGAAACAATAGCAACTAGTGCGCAAGCAAACAAGTTCTCATTTAAAAATGAAATTACCCACTAACTATTCACTTACATATCATATGTATATCCATTTAAATGTGTGCAAAAAAATGACTGATGTTAAATTTTTACTGTTACATTGAAATACTTGAAACCATTTAACTTTGTGCAAGCTAATCATTAATAATGAATAGAATTTTTCCTGTAAGATAGAAATATGTGAAACCATTAAACTGTATGCAAATAGAATGAGTTAATGTTATCTACAAACTATGTGTTTATAAATCATACATTAAATATATATGTATTAACAGCATTTGGCATTAAATAACCTACAATGGTTGATATGCCATAACCCCCACCAAAAGAACAACAAAAAAACAAACATAATGGGAATTTTTATAATACATAGATATAAATATATATATACATACACACACACACAGAGAAGTATAACAGGAATTTTTATTATATATATATATATATATATATATATATATATATATATATACACGAGGTGCATACGATAAGTTTCCAGACTTTTTTTGTATGGGCACTTTTATTGATATTACACACATGAAACTCTAGTCCCCTTCGAAGTAATCTCCTCCGGCTGCAATGCACTTGTTGTACCGTTCCAACAACTTCTGGAAGGCCTCATGGAAGTCCTCTCGTTTGAGCATGTGAATGACCTTCATCCCAGCCTCTTTCATCTCCTTAATTGTCTCATAACGGTAGCCTCTGAGCTTAGGGAATAACCAAAAGTCACAGGGAGCAAGGTCTGGACTATAGGGAGGCTGAGGAACTGTTTTGATGCCCATCTTGATCAAATAGTCGGTGACAAGGATGGAGTTGTAGACTGGTGCATTATCCTGCTGGAAATACCACTGAGCCGATTTGAATAGTGCTGGCCTCTTCCGACGGAATCTCTTCCTGAACTCCCTTAAAACCTCAACATAGTAACCATAACCCTAACCCTTTGGCCAATCAACTCTGGTGTTCTGACTTCCTTACTCCTCCGAAACCTCTCATCATCCTTTACAGACTCCGTGCCTTCCTTGAATCTCATATGCCACTCAAAAACTGATGCTCGATTCATGCAAAATGGTCGGAAAGCAGTCTGAAGTGTTCCATACGTTTCTGTGGCATTTTTTCCAAGTTTAAAACAGAATTTTATTGCATATCGTTTTTCTAAAGTGTCAGATTGGATTTTTGAAATTCACCAGCTGTGACAATAAGGCTTTAGTAGGGTGTATTCCAATTGCTGCTGTAGCTGTTCGTTTGAACTTGAAATCATGAAAATTGGTCAGCCATCACATAAGATGTATAGCAATAACATACTGAATTTTCAAGAGTCTATGCCAATTTTAAATGCCCATACGAAAAAAGTCTGGAAACTTATCGTATGCTCCTCGTATATATATATATATATATATATATATATATATATATATATATATACACACACAAACATAATGGGAATTTTTACTATATATAGGTATATATATACACATGTACAAACATAATGAGAATTTTTATCATATATATATGTATATACACACACACAAACATAATGGTAATTTTATTTTATATATATATATATATATATACACACACACAAACAAAATGGGAATTTTTATGATATATATTTATATATATATATACATGTACAAACATAATGAGAATTTTTATTATATATGTACACACACACACAAACATAATGGGAATTTATATATATATATATATATATATATATATATATACCCACATCAATACACCCACAAATATACATATACATGCAAACATAATGAGAATTTTAATATATAGATAAAATATGCAGATGAAAACAATCATTTCAGAAAATAAAAAAAATTTAATATTTTCTCAAAAATAAATACAAAATAAGAAAAACCTGATATATGAATTTATAGAAGTTGATTTTAATTTTAATATTCTTTTGTAATTTTTGTAATAGAAGTTACAGATGGATGAACAAAAAAACAATCAGAAAAAGTCGCACTGTTTATTATACAGATAGATGTTTAATTTGCATGATAGAAGCAATAAAGTAAAAATTCATGCTTTTTTATTGATTAGATCACAAAATAATCTTTTACATTTTCAATCAATACAAACTCTCTTCTGCCTCTTTGGCATATTTTTCAATCTGTCCATGTATAGCATCAATACACCGGCCCTGAGGATAGATTTACTAATATTTGCATCTCTCTAACTCAAATCATTTAATAATAGAGTGTAACTTTTAAACTTTTCTTTTAGAAACACTATATTTCTCACTGGCCTCAATGGTTGGGATGTCCTGGGTATGATATTAAACTTCATCTGATGGTGGGGCTTCAGTCCAGGAGTGTGAGTAATGTAGAGTACTTCTTCATTACCATTACTCTCAAGTCTTCTCTGATCTGGAGTGGTAGAACCTGTTAGGGTCCCATCTATGGCTCAAATAGAACAGTTTGATCATTTGCTATATTATTATTATTAGTTATTTGAAAGCATACAGCTCTGTGCATATTATTTGAATTAGACAAAAATACCTCATAAACAGATATAATGAGAAATAGCAATACTTGAAACCATTCAACAGGATGCAAACAAATGAGCTTTAACTCGTTCAAAAAATGCCTAAAAACTATTTGCTAACAAATCATTATATATATATATATATATATATATATATATATATATAGAGAGAGAGAGAGAGAGAGATGATTTGGCATTAAATAACCTATAAAGGTCGATATACCATAAAACACCTCTCAACCAACTATCTAACCATCAGTGGTTTGGGTCCATGTCATATAAAAACAGGATTCCAAATGTTGAGCTTCAAACTATACTACTTTGAAGCTCAACATTTGGAATCCTGTTTTTTGGTAAAGCTTTGACCTCTATATGATGAGTGTAACACAATTCCCACCATAGATTAGACAATACAGAATGCCTTTTCAATCATCCTGTATTTATACTATAGAGTTGGGCTTACCTCATTATAGAGATAGTTGTGTATTTCCAGTAAGCTCTGTCAAAGCAGAGTAATCCATCTACCTTTATTTTCAATACGGACTTTATTGGCAGATCAAAGTACGCATTTGCCCAATCTCTACATCATTGGCAGAAAGTGGCACAAGGTCACTTTCTAAATTGTTGTAAATCTGGATTGAATTCAGAGGGTTTTTTTCTGTAACCGTGTTGCCTAACAAAAGCTACAGAACTCAGTCTGCTCAACAATTTGCCCCTAGCAGATGACAGAACTTCCCAAGGGCATTAACTTGAACTGCAATGCAAACAGTATCATCCAGTATTTGGACTCACATTGCCAATTCCATTTCCTACAATGATAACTATTAACACTAAGCAGACTAAAGTAAGTTTCATAAATATATTCAATGTGACACTATTATGTAATTAAGGTTATGATTTTTTTTATATTTATCATTCTCATTAATCATATTTTATTATTTAATTTGGTAAAGCTTTGAACTACTCTTAGTTCAAGTGTAATAGTCAGATAGTGCAGTCTTATGGCCCTGCAGAAAGGATATGACAATCATCATCTGTCATAATATACTCTCAGATAGGAAATGGGTCTGGACAGTCATTGGAATGAATTGAGTGGGTGGATGACATCATCCCTAGAAGAGATGGCCCAGAGAAGTTGAGGATTTTGAAAAGACAGTGTAGTTGAGGTCGACTGTTGAAGGTAGCGGTTGAGTTTTTTGGATCAGATCAGATCAGATCATATTTTTTGGGTCTCAACCAGCTGAGGTGACTTGAAATCTTAAACACCACAAGACCTACCACACGTTGGGGGTTAACATATGCTTTTATGATTTGTGTCTCTCTCCTCACCAAGGCCTGAAGGTAGAAAGAGATAAACTCGTTCGTACCACCTGTATTTGTAAAACTGTTGTTATTGATATCTTTATGAGTATCATACAGATCAATCAGTAATTCATATCAAGCCCAAGTACTTATACAATTGTCCTGACCATATTCTTCAAATTGCTCTGATGCCAAGTAAGTATCCAACCCTATTTTATCTTAAAGGTACTAGAAGGCAGTAGTTGAGGGCCAATTATGCTGTGATAGCCATTGTTGGAACCATTTAAACTCTCTATGAACAAATGATTAATATTAAATAGAATTCTGAGAGTTAAATAGTAATATTTGAAACCATTTAACCTTTGCAAAAAATGATTATTAAATAGAATTATTTGTGTTAGTAATTCTTGAAACAGCAAACAAATGAGCTCTGGCTTGTCTAAAAATAATGTTGTCAACAAATTGCTAACAAATCATATTCATAATTTATATACATGAACAAGATTTGGCATTAAATAATGCACAACAGTTGATATGGCAACCAACAAGGATTAAAAAGATTATCTGCCAACAAAAGGGTTAACTTATCCCAGCTTTTTCTGAAAGAATAAAATGATTCATACCACACAAGCAGGTGCTGGAAATTACTGGTAGAAAATTTTGGAATGCAGCAATTAGAGATGACAAAATGAAAAAAGCTTTTTGCTTTTAATGAGTTTCTCTCCTAATTACAAAATATGCCAATTTGTTCTAAACACGATGTAAATAGTAATGCCATGATGTTTTTGGAGATAAAGTAACTCTTTGTGATCTGTGTTTGTGGAATCATATAATTGGATAGCATAATAAAAGTGTTTTGTAAATCCTTGAAGTCTCAGATCAATAAGGATCAGTTCCCTTCAGAATTAACGGATTTCCAATTCCAATATTTTTGTGCTTGTATTTATGATGGAAGGAAGTGTTTCTAGATAAACAGAATTACAAAAATAAGTAATTATTAATTCCTTTGTTGTTCTGAGAGAAACGTTCTTTTTCTAATTATTGTATGGTCTTTCTGTTGTGGTTAATGAAGGTGCTTTTATCTACACGAACATTATGAAGCAGTCTGTTGATAGATGAATATGAATATGCAGCAATATCTTCAATGGTGCATTAAATTTGTTCCAAATTTTGTTAGTACTGTTTGAAATTGTACTCTTCAAAGTATTATTATAATGAGTTTTGATATAATTTGTTCCAACCAAAGAAGAAAAAATGATTAAAAATCTTACTCTCCATAACTGATTAAAGGTTCCCCTGTTAAGTAGTACTTACGATGGTCCAACAGTTCAATTAAAGATGTGAATGGATGTACTGCTTAAAATTCTCATTCTATATGTACGGGGTGACCCCAACAAAAACAGAACCCATAAACCTTTTTATTACTTCTATAAAAATATAGCAAAATAATTCTAATTTTGTACACTCAAACTTCTGTCTGGGTATGATTATGCCAAAAAGTTTCAGTCATCTTGAATGCTTTGCACAAAAGTTATGAAAAAAAAAATAGCTAGAATTAAATTTATGAATTTCAGTCAAAAATATATGGGTTCTGTTATTTTTTGTGTCACCCTGTATATACATATATATATAAAGATTGTTGCTGGCTCAATGAGAAAAAGTAAATATTTTAAAATGAATAGATCTGCAAGGGATTTCAGATTTGGTATTTAGGTTTTTTAATCTAATTCTTATTATTATTGTGAGGACACGGGATGTAACCCAGAAGACCTGCCGGAGGCAAGGAATGATAGGGAGAAGTGGCGAGAGATGGTCAGGGATATCCGTGCTGGCGGCACGTCTTGATGATGATGATGATTTCATGTACTCATGCTACATGTATCTAAGTCCTGTTCACATAGTTTTACAAATATATGGAATAATAGTACACAAAAGATTTAAATACCAAATTCGAAATCATATATGAACCAATTCATTTTTGATACATATATATATATATGTATATAAACACACACACACAATTCCTTTAACCCAACATATATATGTGAGGTAGAAATAGCTCTAGTCAATAACAAAGTTGTATTGAAGGCAACTCTTTTAGAAGTTAACTCTAAGATCAAAACAGGTGAAGGAAGCGTCAGGTTCAAACCTCTGCTGACTTGTAGGTATCATTTGACTGGAAAAGTGTAAGAGAGGGAATTCTAAAAAAAATCTTGCTATGCTTGTCACTGGGCTGCCACTATGTAAATCCAGAGAGTGACATAAGAATCATACGAGTATATATTATTATAATCTAATGGCATACAGATTTTTTACTACCTTATCTTGTATATTTTTCACTAGTTTAATTGATTATTAATCTTGATGTTTGAGTTGTGATTTTGGTGGTAAAGATGGCTATTATCTCTCATATATATGTATATAAATATATATATATAAATAGTTAAATAACCAATAAGAAGACCTTGTCAAATGCTTCAGACCAACCTAGAAAAAGAGGCAAAAACAAAGTGAAAGTGCATTGTTGAAAACATTGAACAGCCAGACCAATAAATTAAAAGGAATGGAAACACCACTGTTTGGTGACCCACAAAAATTTATTGTAATCAGCTCTACACAAACACTGGATGCTATTTAGAGAAGCTATTAAGAGCAACCACTGATTGGGATGGATGATGGGAGAGAGTCAAGAGAATCCATGCTGTTGGCATGCTTTGATGATGATATAAAAAATCTCTGGGAAAACGGACCGCAAATTAGTCAAATGGATCACCCGATCCAAGCCAGAAGACTACCACTAGTCTTATCTAACAAGAAAAAAAACATGCCATCAAATGGATTGTGCTATTCTAGAAGAATAGTGAGGGAAAATTAAAGAAATCATAGACAAATACCTGGATCTTGCCAGAGAGCAAAAGGACCTGTGGAGCATGAAGGTGATTGTAATACCAATTTTAGATGGTGTCCTTGGAACCATCTCTAAAGGTCTGGAAAAAAGATTGGGAGAAGAGGAAATCTGAGGACAAATCTTGTCTATCCAGACAACAGTAATGTTATGATCAGCCAGAATACTCAGAAGAGTCTTGGAGACCTGAGGAGACTTTATGTCACCCAAGCTTTAGTGAAAAACTACCAGCTAAAATTGGTATGAAAAACTCACAAGGAGTAAAATAATAAATAAAATGCCAGAATATAATGAAGTAAAAGCAATAAAGCAAATGAATTAATAAACCACAAAATATAATACAGCCAGGTAATAACTGTGCAGTATAAATTAGACTGCCTTTTGCAAAAAGCCCAAATCAGTAATAGAATACGAGTCTGAGAGCTTTGGGAAATGTGAAATACCATTTCATTGCTATTACTCCCAAGTCCACTGATATTACCTGGTAGGATCCCATCAGTGGATCAAATAAAACTGTTTAATGATTGACTATAATAGAAACCATTTAACATTGTGCAACCAAAAAATTAATACTAAATTGAATTATTAGCATTAGATCACAATGCTTGAAACCATTTAACTGTGTACAAACAAATTAAGAGTGGCTTATTTAAAAATATTACTGACAAATTTTTCATTAACAAGCGAGTTTTATTTTATTTTATAGTTGAAAATATTGTGATATAGCTCAGCACTTTTGCACTGAGAGGTCTTGATTTTACTGATTTAAAATAGTACTAATTGTAAATTTTGATTATAATTTTCATCCATGTAAATGGATGAGAACCATTTAGCTGAAACTCAACAAATGAATTATGCAGGTGAATTGTTTCTTATAGTAATGTTATGAACCAGTGAGTCTTTTTGGATGAGCTGATAGCAGAAGAATGGTACACCAGTGTTACAAGATTTTCTAAACACACATCTGTGTTTGAATTCAGAGTTTTCTCCTTCTCCAAGATTGGTTACCCTACCAAGGCTTGCAAGCTCAATCTGTCCTACCAATTCCCCCTGAAACAAGACAGATACATGTCTTTCCAAACAGCATTAGAATGAATTGAAACTCAAACATCCTCATCCAAAATTTGAACTTAGCATGGCAAGTCCATTTTCCTGGATGGTATCAAGTAAACACCAGTGTTTCCATAATTGATGCACATAAGTAAAAACAACTTGTACTGTGTAACAAATAATAAAAAAAAAACATGAGAAAAAATAACATTGTTTTTGAAGAAGATTTATTTCCTTCAATACAGTTTCCACTATTTCTTATTTTGCTTTTGTATTTAAACATGTCCGTACTGTCAACTGCCTATGCTGTTTTATTTTTTTTTTTGGCAAACATACAATTAAACATATCACATCAAAACTGCACTATTGTAAGTATTGCTGTAAACAGAAAGAAAGAAAGATTGATAGTTAGAAAAAGACTGGGATAGATAATTGATTGAAAAAGACTAAGATAGACAAAGATATATAGAAAAGACAGGGTTAGATAGATAAATTGATAGCAAAAAAGACTTGGAGAGATAGATAGATGATAAAAGACTGGAATTGATAGATGGATCGAAAAAAGACTGGGATAGAAATATTCATCAAAAAAGATTGGGTAAGAAAAATCGAAAAAGACTAAGATAGATAAGTTGATAGGAAAAAGACTGGGAAGGATAAGTAGAAAAAGACTGAGATAGAAAGATAGTCAGAAAAATGCAAGAAGAGATAAAAACCACTAGTATAAACTGATAAAAGGTGATAAGAATGAATAAAAATGAATGTGCATGGAATGATAGCCATTCAACATTGTTTAAATGTCATTATAGAAGAGTAATTCATAGATTATGTAGTATAAGAAAAATATAGAAAAACTAAAGTATGTTTTTGTAATATCTGGCTAGTATGTATGATATACACAGTTAATTATATTGTTGAAATCTTGGTCAAGCAGAACTGGCTCTATTTGTAAACAATAACAAAGCACTCAAGAGAATCAGAAAATAAAATTGGATAAAGAATTGTCGAAAAGATTTTCAAAACTGGAAGGGAGGTTTATTCAGCATGTGTTTGCTTAATATTGCCTCAAAGAATACAAAAAAAACTTTCATAAGTGAATAATATGTTCATATATATACTTTTTATGTATATATGTATAACTAAAAGAAAAATCTGAATTTATATTAAACAACATCTTTGGCAGTTAAAATAATTAAATTTGTTTCCTGCTGCTATATTTTGAAATAAACATAAACTATTTTGGAAATATACAGCCTGTACATAGGGTGATACTAAAACTCTGTGACCAAAAAAAGGAATATGTTACTGTCTTGAAGTAAGTTTACTTTTATGCAAAATTGTATATCTTAAATAAATTTTTCCAGGTTAGAGTTTTAATGCTAAAAAGTTTGGTAATAGATAATGCCTAATAATATCCATTTTGATTATATAGGTTTTATTACAAATAATATCTTTGGTTTAGAAGAAAATAAACTTAATATTAAAAAAAAAAATTACTTATATATGGGAGATCTGTTGATATTTTTTCATACTTCATCTAATGTTTCAAAACATGGTTGAATAAAAGTATTTCAAGGATATCTTAAAGAGGGATATTGGATTGCAAGTTAGTCCAGTTGATGATTTTTATCATTGATAAATTTAATTATTAATTCTATTCTTGGAGCTTTGTTCCAGACCATGGTAAGCTTAGTAAATACCTGTATGAGGAAGAATGGAAACATTTTGGACCTAAACAAGAACAAAATTACTTAGAGCCACTAAACATACATGATCTTTAAATATTCATCTGCTGAAGGCATGCTTAGCATACTGGTTATCGTTGTAGGAAATGGAATCAGTGATCCAAACTCAAATCCTGGATGAAACTGTTTGCATTTCCCATCATGTTCATGCTCTTGTAAAAGGCGTGAATCCATATAATCAGACAGATTGGGTTCTTTAGCCTCTGTAATGTATCCTGTCACAGAGAGGGAAAACTCTCAGTTCAGACCTGCTGTACTCAAGTCAAAAATTGACCTTGAGCCACATTCTCTTTGTGGCAGAGTAGTTGGGTAAATAAACACATTCAAATATTCAGCTACCAATAAAACACATTCGGAACATTATTTCTCATGTCTTTAACCTTTTCAAAAAAATTCATGTTTTTTCAGTTTTGCTGAGAACTTTTCAGAGAGCCTTCATACATATGCATAGTACACTTTGTGAGGTATGATAATGAAGCAGATAGCTCTAACTCTTTAAGAACTTTGATCCTTTTTTGCTCCTCTATTCCAATGGCTTTGTGTCAAGCTAAGCTTAATAGATGCCTGGGCATATGTGGAAAATAACTTTTCAGTGCCCTCTTCTAGATATTTTCATTGGTTGCTTTTATTGCACGTCAATCCTTACTGGGTTCTTATGTTAATTTCAGTTTATGGTTTCAAGTAATATATTGTACAAAAATGTATCTTCACAATTATTTTAAACAAGTAAACCCTTTATTCTTAGTTGGATTATTAATATTTTAAAAACCAATGTAATAATAAGTCAAGTGATGTTCTCCTATTGACATTTACACATTGACATACCAGTGTTAGCTGAACAGCAGAAATTTACATTCATCAGCTCTGTGTGAATGCTGAATGTTGACAAAGGGACCATCCAAGAATAATGGCTGATAGGGGTAGATGGTGAGAGAGAGTCAAGGGAATTTATATCATTGGCATGACCTGATCATATTTTTTTAATATTACTGCATTAAGGCAAAATAATTTTAAACGTTATCCCAAACATATTGATTTGACTTATAGATGGCACCCTAACAGGTGATAGGTACCACTCTTGGTCAGTGTGGAGCTGGGAGTAATGACAACAGAGGTGTTACTCCCTAAAACTCTTGAACTGAATCCTCTACTCCATGTAAAGTTGGATGTCATAACCAGAACACCAGAACACTTATACATGTGTCTAGAACATAGTAATGATAGTGAACTTGTCAACAAATAATTATTATTGTTTTGTGAGTCTGATATTTATTGGCTTTTTCTCTTATTGTAGCCTTGTGCTAGACTAAGCTAAGCTCAGTAAATAACAATTCAATTGGGTAGTTGGTTGGTTTTACAGCATGTCAACCCTTGTTACTATTTTACAATTATAGTTTATCTTCAAAATAGTTCTTAAATAGGTAAACATATAGTTATCCCAAAACGGTTTTATTTGACCAATAGATTGAATCCTAACAGGTACTATGATTCTGAGTGAGAGTGGACCTAGAAGTAATGACAATAAAGGTGTATTCTAGACTTCACAGAGCTTTGATATATCATCACTATATGCAATTTAATGTCATACCAAAGACAACCATTTTTTCATGGGAGGGTCTCAAACCTTAGTCAGTGTGTTTTAGGTCCCACTGACCTAGTCGCTATAGAGGGTGTCCTTGTAGTGTAATGGTTAAAGTACTGGACAGTAGGATTGTAGTAAACAAGTTCAAACACCAGTCGCACTATTACATTCACTTTCACACAAATACTCTCGGGAAAGGTAGGAACCGCCTTATCTTCCCAGCTATGAGTTAAATAGTACCACTACTCTTCTTCTAGAAGGATGGCTTTGGCATTAAATAACCTTCAAAGGTTGATATATCATTAAACAAAGAAACCAAACCAAACCAAACCTAATGGCTATACATGTATTCATTTAGTTTCTGGTAAACTCTTGTACATATGTACACATATGAATAGATACTTCTATTCATATATACACTGGAGGAAATTTCTTTTTCTAGTTAGAAAGAAGCAAATTGAACCCCAGAGTATTTTCTCCGACAGTTGCACATTTTTGTAACTTGCTGGTGTGATAGGTAAGAGTTTATCTATAGAGAAAATTAAATTTGTAACCTCAGGAGGCTTATCATCTACTCTCTGAAAATTGATAATGGCTCAAACAACACAATAAAAATGAGCTTATTCAAGCCAGCACAACCATAAACATTTACCTTGTAAAGTTCTGAAATTCATTCTTTTATATATCAGTGATTAAAAAAAATTGATATTTTATTTGGAAATGGCCAATATCATTTGAGATGTAAATATCTGAGTAACTACATTGTCTAGGCAAATGAAACTAAACAAGCTTAATCAGGAGCAAAATAAAATTTATTCATCAAAATTTGAAATTTCAAACAACAAGGCTGTTTGCATTTCACATAGTTCTAATACCTTTGGGAAAGGTATGAATCCAACTATTCTCCATTTAGCTTCGAGTAATTAATTGGACAGACTGTGCTCTTTAAATTTGGTATGGCAACCTATCTAGGAGAGACAAAATACTGAATTCAAACCTGTTAAACTTCACTTAAAAATAGACCTTGTGTTACTTCCTGCTTGTGCAAAGAGGTTGATAAATGCACATATATTAATCTCAAAGTGTCAAGTTGGGTAAATATGCCTGCTATTTAAAAAAAAAATCATTTATTCTTAAGCACCCTGTATACGTATGTACAGATATACCTGATGATCAGTTTTGGTCATGAAACTTGAAATTGTATAAGACATTTGTAATAGATATGAATTTAATGGTTTTTAGTTTTAATAATCTTTTTTAATCATTGTCCAATATTTTGGCTATTATGTGACTCGATGTTGGATATTGAGCACTATCACTAAATTTAAATATTTTAAATATTAATGATTTTGAAGAGTTCTGATAGAACGAAACAGTCTGTCTGTGGATGACAATATATATATATATATATATATATATATATATATATATATATATGCAAGCAATTGATTTTATCAATGCTGTTTTGAAATAAATTCATTCCTGAGTTTTCAAATGTATGTTTCTCTCTATCATTGTACTTCAACTGATGTTTTTCCTCTTTTCTGAACATTATAGTTCATCAAAATCACATAACTATGTATTAAGGTTTCATGATAACAATGATCATGTTGATTAAATAAGTGATTGATAGATTTTTCTCAGTATTTTCTGAAGTTCTTTCAAAAAGTATGTGATTACCCTTAAATAAGTACAATCATAATAATCAAAAAAAGAAAGAAGCTAATTTTCTTGTAAATAAAAGATACCAGGATTCAATTATTTCTTGTAGAATATTCTGTGATAAAGATATATAGAGAATTTACAAGTTGATACATGAAGAACAAGAGATCAGAGGGCAATACACTAATAGATAAATTCTGATTTTTTTAAAATGTAAAGCGATCTAAAAGGAAATAACAGCGTGTATTTCCAGTAAGGTGAATGATTTCCCATTGTCCCAGGGACATGAGAATATTTGCCAGAAATGCCCAATGGGAGAGTAAATTTTTTTTTTAAATCAATAATTAAAGGATGAAAAATTTGGGGGGATTTTGACATCATTTTGTAGTAATTTTTTAAAAAATTTCATTCAAATTAGGGAATTTTTTTTTAACAATGGTTTAAAAAATAGAGACCACATCATTCTTCATATTTTTATTTTGATTTGAACTCGAGAAAACAAATTCTATTTTGGTTTGGAATGTTGTTAAGCTTTGGCATGAACTAGTGTAAAACCATAATAATCAGGTTTCATTTTGTCTGCTCTTTACTTTTTTATCATCAATTCAAAATATCATTGTTTTCAACTTTCTTCAATAACTTAAAAATTTGCCTTTATTTTACATTAGCTAAAAATTGTCTTTTTTCTTTCATCTTTTTAAAATAAAAACCTTTCTTGTTTAATTGACATTTCTTTGTTTCTTAAAGAAAAAAAAAACTTAGAAACCACAATTTCAAGATCAAATAAACCAAAATAAATATCATTTATTTCCTAAACCTTTTAATGGTATGCCACTAACAACTATAGATGATAACAGAGTTGAAAAATTTTTTTGATTTCGAGTCAGTTTAAGATTGTTTCAAGAGAGTTAAAATTATTTTTCAGAACAGTTCCAAGTCAGATGTAAAAAAAAAAAAAGTTAGTCCTAAGTCCTGATTTTCTACAAAGGTTTTGTAGAAATGTACTTACAAGTAATCATTAACTTTTTAAGACATTTTATGGACTTATCTTTATTATTAACATGCTTTGATCAATACTTTCGTATTATGAGTATTTTCATTATTCCATATACTTTTTGGACTTGTATCAGCATCTTTGTTGCTTCTAATACAATACAGCAAATACATTTACAGATTTCCATGGAAATTCTAAAGGCTGAATTTTGCTTATATATGAGAAAAACTAAGAATGTCTCAAGTCATATAATATAGGGCTATTTTTTTTTATTGTTTCTCTTATTTCTGCTGTTGTTTGCACAATGTTTTGAGCAATATTTTTCCTTGTTTTTCCTCAGTTCTGAGATTAGGTATTTAAAAAAAAAAAATGATCTGATATCATAGTCTAAAGTAAAATGACACAATGATAATAGACCAGTGAAATAAAAAGAGATGATGATATCAGGTCATTACATGAGATATTATTAAACATCTTACTTTTATATCTTATTATTAAACATCTTATTCTTCACTATTGCTCTATATTATTCCATAAAAAATATATTATATACATGATTATAGCAAACAAGATATGGATTCTAGTATATAATAATGATAATTACTTATCTAAAGATTCAAACAGAAACATTTCATGAGATTTAAAAAATGTTTCTCTTAGGTACCAGGTCATGTTATTTTTACAGGGGAACTTTTGAAGAACTGTTGTTCTTATGAAACTCTGTTTAAAAACATAAATATTAAATAATCAGTCTATGAGACAGAAAGTTATATTTGTATTGTTTAATTACTAGTGAGAGATAGGAGAGATAGGAAATTTTGATGTGAGTTTTTGATTTGTTTTTTTTTTTACTTTGGTAGGGAACAGGATAGCAATGCCAGAAAATTTTAGACAGTGATAACATTCATTGTTTTTGAATGGATAATAAGACAGACATTGATATCAGATCATTAAAATAGAGTATGATATGAATTCACTCGAATAAAAGATGGATTTTGATATCAGATCACTTAGTGAAAGACAGTCATTGCTAAAGACAGATTTTAATATCAGATCACAGAAATGAATACAGACTATGATATCAAATCATTGTAATAAGGCAGATCATATCAGATCAATGAAATAAAGACATACTTATGCTATCAAAATATTGAAATAAAGACAGATATTGATGTAAAATCATTGAAATAGAGAGAGTTTGATATTGCACATCCTAGCACACAACGAACTTTGATAGAACACAATGAGATCCTGACTTCAAATTAAAAAAAAATATTGAAATTGAAAATATTTCCCATAGATTTCATATGTTTCATGCAAAAATCCAATATTTTGTATATAACATGCAGCCCTATTTTCCTTAAATATAGAAAAAGCTGATTTTTGTTTGAGTTAAAAAGAAGGATACATATTGCTTTTCCTAGAGATATTCTGTTGCAAAATGATTTACTTATAACATGATATTCTTTCATAGATGCCCAATATTGTATTAAATTGGGGATCTGTGTATATCACACAATTAATATTTACTACAATTTTTTTTTTTTAAGTTAAAATCAAGATCTTTATATGCTTTAAACTTAAATTTTCTTCCTAAATATTTTTGAGCTCTTGCAAAAAAAACCCCAAACAAACCAAAGATTGAAGATTTCTTGTCATTATCTAAATTTCTGTTTGTGGAGTAGGAAGGTAGGTTGGCTGTGTTATATAGCATATCAATCCTTGTAGGTTATTCAATGCCAAATTTTGTTTATACATATATATATAGGATTTGTAAATGAATAGTTTGTTGGTAACATGATTTTTAAACAAATCAGGGCTTATTTATTTGCACAGAGTTAAATGGTTTCAGGTATTACTAATATTAATAGTCCTATTTGCACACAGGTAAATTATTTCAGCTGTTGCTATTTTACACTAATAATTTTATTCAACATTACTCATTTGTACACTGTTTAACAGCTTCAAGAATTACGATGTGATACTAATAATTCAACTGAACATCACTCATTTGATTGGTTTTAAGTATAGAAAATGATTGAATATTGTTGTTGATCCATAGATGGGACTCTAACAGGTACTACCATTTCAGGTTAGAGTGGACCTGGGAGTAATAGCAGTGAAGAGGTACTCCAAATCCCCCAAAGCTCACAGGTCATATCCAGGACACTTGTTGGAAGATTTCTTATTGCTCAGCAGAGATGCAATCAACATATTCTAATGACCCAACTGAATACAGAGTAATAGCAAGCAATGTGAAAAATGAAATTGGCGAAATGAGTTTAAATCCCTGCTCTGTGTATTCTGTGAATTGAACCTTTGGAAAAGACACTGATGCTTCTCTGCCAGCTGACTATAAATAAAATAGATTTCGGAGGTGCCCATGGTGTAATGGTTATCATCGTAGGAAATGGACACAGTGGCATGAGTTCAAATCCTGTACAAGACTGCTTGCATTTCACATAGCACTAATACCCTTGGGAAAAGTATGAATTCAATTATTCTTCCTCCAGCTATGGGTAAATAGTAGGACAAACTAGGTTCTTCAGCCTTGGTGAAGCAACTAGTCTACGAGAAGGAATACTCTGAATTCAAACCTGTTAAACTTCGCTTAAAAATTGATCTTGTGTCATATCCTGCCCGAGCAGAGGGGTTGGTAAATATGATAGATAAAATAGAAGGGAAGAATGAACTGAATTCAAACACATGTTAGTTTTGTGCTTGTAACTCTATATATATATATATATATATAATGAAATAACCAAATCATTATAAAAATATTTTAACACATCTACAGTTATTTTATGCAGAGAGGTTAAAGAATTGTGTACATTGTACACAGATATTAACATTTTTTGTATAGTTTTTAAATGTTGCTTTTTGCTCTAGGTTATATGATATCAAGCATTTCTAGATAGTACAAATAATTTGCTAACAGATGAATAGAGGGGACCCTAACACATACAACCTCTGTGGACCAGAGTTAACCAAGGTGTAATGGCAATGAAAGGTTACTCTACACTCCCTAGATCTCCAGAAATGGAGTCTTGCTATTAGACGCAATTTAGTGCCATACCCAGGATACCCCTTTTAGGATGGTCTTATGCCTCAGTAGAGGATACAGTCAGTTTATTCTAAGCCCCACCAATACAAGATGAGAAAATAATATATATATATATATATATATATATATATATATATATATACTTTCTATTGAAAATGCAGCACCATCTTTGATATAGTTTGTTGTGAATCTAGGATCAACATGCAGAATATAAGTTATAGTATTTTTACTCAACCGCTTTGTCAGCCCAGCCAAATGAGGCTGAGGAATATTTCAACTGCATCTCAGCAGAAGAGTTAGACTCCACTTTAAACAAATGTCCTGGATATAACACTAAGCCTTCTGATAGTGAGGCTATGGTCCTGAAGTTTTGGGGAATGTGGAAAACCCTTTCATTGTGCCATTAATCCCTGGTCCACTCTGACTTGGAGTGGTAGTACCTGTTACAGTCCTATCCATGGGTCAAATAGAACAGTTTAATCATTTACTGTCCTTCAAACCATTTAACTGTGGTCAAACAATTGATTAACATTAAACTGAATAATTGATATTTGATAGCAGTACTTGAAACCATTTAACTGTGCAAAAAGAACTCTTAGTTTTAGATAGCAATACTTGAAATCATTTAAGTGAGATCTGGCTCATTTGAAGAGTTATTACCTACAAAATATTTTTTTACAAATTATATATATATCTTATATATAATCAGGACTTGGCATTGAATAACCTATAAGGGTTGATATGTCATAATACACAACTGGCCAATCAACCAGTTTACTTATCCTTATACCTATATGAATTCTTTTCATCTCACCACTTATTCTAGGTTAATGGAATTATATATTTTTGTTTCAGTTTGTTTGCTATTTGTTTTTTCTTTCTCTCTCTGTTAATAATATTGCACTATTAAATCTGATCATGTCAGTTGCTACTAAATATAATGGAAAATTAAATGTCTGCCGACCAGAGAGACAGATAGTGTAATGGCTGGGCTAATAAGATTCTGTTGGGAAAATTCTGGAGCCAGGACACTGATAAAAGAAACAAAGCATATGTTTAAGTCGTAGATTAGAAAGCTCGTCTCATTTCTGTGACTTAATCTTGGGCAATGGATAGAGTAAATTATCTTTATGACCAGCAAAATTTTCCAGACATTCGATTAGAAATTTGAGATTGTTTCTTTATTTTATCTTTACACTGATCCTGCATCTTCCAAGTTTATTACTTTTTGAATGGCAATTTTCAACTGATAATGAGTATGTACCGTGCCATTGGTCTGATGGGTAGAGTGTTCACTTATGGTTCAGTAAACCAGGGTTCAATCCTAGGTCAAGTCATTCCAAAGTCTCAAAAAATGGTACTTGATGCTGCCTTGCTTAACACTCAGCATTACAAGATAAGGATCAAGGGTAAAGTGGACCAATCCAGGGAATGGTGTAGGGCCCTCCCTATGCTTCAATGTAGTAACTATTGAAAAGGGAGCGTTCGGGTCACCCTCGACTAAGGTCACCAACTACTTATATATATATATATATATATATATATATATCAACATCATCATCAGCTCATACTGACAATATGGAGTTCTCTGACTCTCTCTTGCCACCAATCTCTATCATCCATCATTTCTGCCAGGTCTTCTAGGTGGCATCCTTTGCCTGTACAGAGCTGAAGTAAGTAAGCCATTGCTGGTCAGCCAATGCTGACACATCCATAGACAGGAGTCCATAAGAGAACATCTCTTATGAATTTGTCCTTGCTTCTCCAGCAGTGCCCTACATGTCTTGTTTGTCTTACTTTGATGGTTTGTGAGATGGAAGCCGTATATATATATATATATATATATATATATATACTCCTGGACAAAAATTTGACCACTCTCAAAAATGAAGAAAAAAGTATTGTTTATAATTTATGAATTATGAAATTTAGATATATGAAAGATAAGGCATAAAGACAATTAAATTTAAAATATGAACAAATTTCAATTCATTTTATTTTTATATGTATATTAGCTTTTATGCTTTATTTAAAAATTTTGTTTTGATATAAATATAAGACCAATGAGCAGAATTATAGAATATCAAGGCAAATTTTTTATTTAATATTTTGTAGATGCCCTGTTAGTTTTGATAGCCTAAAAAATTTGGCTTGGCATACTATCAAATAGTTTTTGAAGTTTTACCTAAGTTATTTTTCCCATGCATCTAAGATTGTATTTTTGAGTTCAGAAATTGCTCAGTACTGTTGACCGCCTTCATAAACATTTTTCAACAATCAATCCCCACAAATTTTCTATAGTATTGATATCTGGAAAGCTAGCTGAGTGGTCAAGTTTTATTTTTTGTTCAAGCAAGTACTTCTTGGTTATTGATTCATTGTGGATAGCAGCATTATCTTGCTGAAAAATCCATTCTTCTCCACATAAATGACACCCTTCTTGTGCGAGAGATAAATTATTTAGCGTCTTTCAACCATTGATAAATTGTAGTTTAAGTTTTCCTGAAGATGAGAAGGCCCTCCAGATCATCAGAGATCCTCCTCCCCTATGCCTTGTTGAGTAATTCTCTTCTGAGAAATTTTTTGTGTGCCAGTACTTCTGAAAGCCATCTGGACAGTCTAAATTGAATTTCTTTTCGTCCGAGAAAACAACTTTTTGTCATTCTTTATCACTCATGAATTCAAAATGTAAAATATTGACAAGTATATTCCAGTCATTTCTTTTTGTGCTTCATAGTTAATCTTGGATGAAGAATTATTGTTTTATTATTGTTATGTTATGAAGAGTTATTGTTTTATTATTGTTATGGTTAATTTTTTCATTGTTTAAATGCCTTTTAATTGTTCTTGTACTGCAAGGAGCATCCACAAGAGATTTCAATATTTTTGATGTTGACAAAGTTTTCTTTTTTACTTCACGAAGTGATAAGTTGAAACACGAAGTTTTGGCCACTGTATCCTCTGGCCTTCCTCAGGTTTCCTTCGTTTATCTGAGTATAGAAATGATTCAACTGGGAAAATCATTTTTAAATTTTAACTGTTGATAAAACAAGGTGTTCAAGAACTATGAAGATTTTATTCAAATAATGACATCATTGTTTTTCATGCCTATGATTCCGAGAAACATCAGAAGAAGCATAATGAGATGAATTCAAAACGTAAAAATCCAATGGTGTCAGTTACTTTATGATTCAAATTCATCTCATGATACTGCTCCTGTGATGCTTCTTGGATTGATAGGTGTGAAAAACAATAACGTCATAATTCAAATTAGATTTTCTTAGTTCTTGAATGCCTAGTTTGATCAACAGTCAAACTTTAAAAATGATTTCCCAGGTTGAATCATTTCTATACTCAGATAAACAAGGGGCACCAGAGGAAGGCCGGAGGATACAGCAACTGAAACATTGTGTTTTAACTTATTACAGTAAAGATGAGGACAACAGTAAAAAAAATCACAACCAAAATAATACATATCAAGCCTCATCTCAAAAATTCAGACAGTCAATGCTCAGGATAAGATTACCAATATCTTCCAATTGAAAAACTGCTGTAATGAACAACAATATGAAAATACACTCCAAGAAACAATGGCTGAAATAGAATGTATAGCTAACTCTCAACTTCCTCCCAAGAAAACAAACAGAAGAAAGCAAATGAACTATAAAGGGACATATTTTCAAAATATTTCAAAGCATGTTAGCCTCATTACAAATCCATTTTATTGTAAAATGTTTTGCTGAAAATAATTAGGGTGTATTTGGTTTAGGAGAAAATCAACTTTTTATAAAAATATTTAAGAGTATCCTGATTCATTGGTAATACTGTTTTTACATACACACACATATAAATTGCATCATTCTTCTTTTATCAGTTTATTGAAATAGTTTGGCTGGTCCTATAAAAGCCTTCACTACTATAAACAAATCCCCTATGTAGGTAGCTGAGTGGTTCAGATCTTTAACTGAATTGTTGGACCCTCATACAGAAAGATTGATAGGTTAATATATATATATAATAATAATAAGATAATATCAATATCGTTAGTATTGAATTCAGTAGATAAAGTATGAAACAATTATCAAAATTCTTTTAAGCCCTGACGAAATCAGTGCTGAATAATGAAATAAATATGGCAACGATTTTTTTTTATTTTTTTCTCTTTTGACTTTACAAATCCTCTGCTTATAAACTTCAGGCACTTAGTCTGAAACTGGGACTGCAGACATTTCTTGCATTTGAATTGAAATAGCTGGAGACAGGCCTTTTGGGTTTTCCTTGAGCTTTTACCGATCTCTACCTCTTAACTCTTTCTTTTTTATCTATTTATCCTTATCTTCGTTGTTTTATCCATTTCTGTTTTTAATCTGTCTTTCACTCTCTCTCTCTCTCTCTCCCTTTCTTATTTTCTCTCTTAGATTTTAACTAATTCTTCTCTTCTCTCATATAGTGCTTACATTTTTTCATTTCCCCTTCTTTTATATTCTATCTTTCTTACCCGTCTTTTATTGCTCTTTCTCTCTTCATTTCTCTACTCAGTTTTCTTTTTTTCTCTTTATTTCCTATCTCTATCTTTTTCAAAGTCTTTCTTTATCTTTTCTGATTTCAATATCTTTCTTTCTTTCTTCTACCTCTCTTCTCTTATTTCATCTGTTCCTTTGATTTTGTTTCTTCCCTCTGTTTATTTTTTCTTTTTTCTTTCACTTTCTTTTTCTGTTAATTTTCTTTCTTCCCAATTTTTCTCTCATTTTTCTTTTCAATGTTTTTTTTTTTTTTTTCAGTTTTTTGCTTTTCTTCTCTTTTTTCTTTTTGATTCTTCTTTTTCTTTCATTTGTCTATTTTTCCTTTTCCCGCTCTTTCTTTTTTTTTGTTCTCTTCTTTCTTTTTTTTCATTTGAATAATCTGTTTTATTTTTCTTTTCTCTCTTTTTTGCTTTCTCATCTTTTTCTTTTGATTTTTTTTTTCCTTTCCATCTTTGATTTTTCTGTTTTTTTCTTTTTTCCTCTTATTTGCTTTTTATGTTTTTTCTAACATCACTTCTTATTTTCATTTGTCTATTTTATTTTTATTTTTCCTCTTTTTTACTTTTTCTTCTCTTTCATTTTTCTTTTGATTTTCCTTTTTTCCTTTCTTTTTTTCATTTCTCTATTCTATTATCATTTTTCTGTTTTTTTCTCACTTTGTTTTTTTCTTTAATTTTCCGTTTTTTTCTCACAATCTTTTTTTCTTTAATTTTCTTTTTTTCTTTCTTTCTTTATTTCTTTCTTTCTTTTGTCTTCAATTATATTTTCTTTTATTTTTTCCCATTTCTTGAAGATAAGAGAACACAGTTTCCATTTCATTCCAACTGTAAAGGAATCTTTTGCGCAGTGAATGATATTTTTCATGAACCAATCACTAAACAAGGAAGCACCTAAATGTCTGCTATGCAGAACTTAACACTTTTAACTGATTTTCAAGAAAGAGAAAACAAAGAACAGTAACAAAAATGTGTAAAGATCAGACATCCAAGAGTTAAAATCAGGCTTTCCTTTCCAAAAATTAGAAGAACTTTTGTGCATGTACATTACCTTGGATATTGAATATTTTACTTGCACATTAATGTATTGCTAAGAATGCAATTTATGATCTGTCCCAGTTGGCTGGGGCTGCAGAATACACTGACTGCATCTCTGCAGAGGGGTAAGACTCCCCCAATGAGTGTTCTGGATATGACATCAAACAATCTGATCATGAGGCTCCACTAATGCTGGAGCTTTGGAGAATGTGAAGTACCTCTTTATTGCCATCGCTTCCAGGTCCACTCTGGCCCGGAGTGGTAGCACCTGATAGGGTCCTATCTATGGGTCAAATAGAACTAAACAGTGTGTTTATGCTAAACTGAATTGTTTGAAATAGTTTTGACATTTAAACTGTTGTACTTAAGCTAAACTGAATTGTATAAAATAGAACTGTTTATATATATAAAAATGGATTTGGTATTAAATAGCCTGCTATGGTTGATAGGCTATAAAACCTAACCAAACCAAACCAAACCAATTTATGATCAAACCAAAGAAAACACTTGGAGATACTAACTGCTCTTTGTTTTAGAAGTAGTACATCAATCTCCCTTGGTATCCTATGTGACAGAAACACTGTCTGGGAGTTCACAGATACCAATGATTAGTGTTCAATCCCAGCTAAAAGCCAGAATTTTAAATGCTGTTTTGCAATGCAATTTTTTGCAAGATTTGCTTTTACTTAGCAGTAGTTCACTTCTTCCATCAATAAGTAATGTCTACCTTGTCATCAATTTGTGATTTTCTCTTCCTACTCAGACAACTGCTGATAGGTACTCACTACAATTGAGTGAGAGCATCCCACAAAGAAACATTTCAGAAAAGCTCTGACCTAGTCTTCAGGTCTGAACAATTTGGACTTAATCAAAGTTACTCAAATCTTTTGTCTTTCTTATAACAGTGGCATTCAACATGTCAAAAATGAAATGCTCGAGGCTGGCTCACTCACTGATATTCCTCTGACCATGACATGCACTGTTGTTAGAAGAAATTGCTGTCATTCTTGCTACATGTCAATGGTCAGAATGTTTTGGTTTGGTTATTGTGGGTTATTTAATGCCAAAGCCATCCTTGTAGAAGAACAGTAAAGGTAGTATTTAACCTATTGATGGGGATAAGGAGGTTCATACCATTCCCTAGAATTTTATTTAGTAAGTAAATGCAGTAGTGTCATTAGTGCTTAAATTAACTTACTATAATCTCACAATCCAATATGTTAGCTACTATACCAAAGGGACCCCTACAGAACATTTTATTTCATATATGTGTGTGTGTGTGCATGTTTCTATATATCTATACATATGTGTGTGTGTGTGTGTGTGTTTCTGTATATCCATACATATGTGTGAGTGTATCTTTCTATATATCTATACAATTGTGTGAGTGTGTTTTTATGTGTGTGTGTGTGTGAGTGTGTTTATTATATATATATATATATATGCATGTGTGTGTTTATATATATATATATATATATATATATATATATATGCATGTTTGTGTTTATGTATATATATATATATGTGTGTATGTATACACTTCTATAAATATGTGCCTGTGAGTCTTTATATTTGTATGTATGTGTGTGTGTGTGTGCATGTTTCTTTACATATATATGTATGTGTGTGTTTCTATATATGTGTGTGCATGTTTCTCTCTCTCTCTATATATATATATGTATATATATACACACTCATGTATAAGTGTTTATATATGTATGTGTGTACATGTGTGTGTGTGTGTGTGTTTATATATATATATATATATATACATTTATTGTAGGGAGTATTTCTTATCAAATATGTTTCATTAAAAATGACAGACAAGGATTTTTTTTGTCATCTTAAAAGTTTTTTTTTTAGGTTTTGTTCAATTTTATGCAAAAATTGTCAAATTTCTCTTCCTTTGGCACTTTCCACTATCAGTGGTGATTTTCAGTATTATAATCAAGATGTTATTTTTTCTTTAATATACAGTTCTATTATTTTAGACATTTTCTGTCCAGAATGTTGTGAATATTTTTTATATTCACACTTTTTATAGGATTTTGTATGCTTGAATTTTGAAATCTACATCATTTCATAGCCACAATATAATCAGTGTTGTAACTGGTATATATATATATATATATATATATATATATATATATATATATAAGGTTGAGTCAAAAGTTTTGCTATATTTTGGTACTTGCTACTTTGTGCTGCATATATCACGTCCAAAGCAGTACAAGCCATGGAAGATACCAGCAATGACTGGTAGTATTGTGGCAGTTAGTACCCTGACATGTTGTGCCTTGCTTCACTTCATGAGTGATTTGAAAGTCACACAGATGAACATGCAACATAATTTAATTTGGTAATTATGCTTTCTAAATTTGAACTGAACCACAATGGAAGCAAGCAGAAACATCTATGATGCCAAAGTTGAAGATACAATTGACCACAGTACATTTACCAGATATTTCAAGAAATTTTTCTTGGTCTCAAGAACCTTGACAATCAGGCAAAATCAGGTGGGCCTAAAACCATAGATTCTGAGGCTGTATTCAAAGCTATAGAAGCAAACCCAAGCACAGTACATCTACTATCCACTATCACCAAAGGCCAAATGCAGTTACCTACACAGAACTTCGAACTACTTCCTTTAATGAATCTACAGGGGTTGCCTGTTCTGATTCCGTTAACCATAACCAGGTATAAGTGTTAAGAATTCCTTTTGTTGTTACTCGCCAGCAGTCAGGATTGAACCTGCAACCTCCAGATGATTGTCTCCTTAGAAACTTAGGGAATCAACGCCTATAACCATTATGTAGCTCAAAGTTTTATGTAGGTTCCTGAGTTTGACAAACATCTGAAGAAGGCCGGAGGGCATATCAGCTGAAACGTTGTGGAAATAATAATAAAGATGGAGACAATAGTGTGAAAAACTTTAATGATAAAGATCATCAAGCAAAATTTAAACTATAAAATATATATAAAATGCAAGATTTAAATTATAACATAAAATAAAACTCATCAAGTGAGCCAGTATCTGTCTCATGAAACTCAGTCATAAGTTATTACCATATTTTATTCTATTGTTGAAATATTGTGATATTTCACTGTATGTTACTGATTTAAAATGTTTTTAGCATTACATTTCAATTAGAATCATATCTATACATGTATGCGTGTGACTTTACTGTTCCCAGGCAGGATCAGAGACAATGTCTCTACCTAAATTGGTTGTAGAACATGTAACAAGGAGTTCTCCTTAAAGTGTAATGATGAAAAAAGGAGCACATAATTTGTGCACTAAAAATTAGAAATGAATCACATAAAAATGTAATGCCATGAGCTTGCCCATCAACAGATCTGACTTGGTGGGAAGTTGGATGAATATCAATTATATAAAGATGTAATACAATATTTTACTAAAGTTCCTTCACAAGTAGTGAAAGTAGAAAACATTCTTTGGAAAAGAGAGAAATTTCTTAAATATGTATTTATCAACCTCTCCACACAAGGAGGATTTTTTGCTAGGTCAATTTTTTGGAGTCAAGTTTTACAGGTTTGAATTCAGGGTTTTCCTTTTCCTAAACCAGTTACCCTACCAAGGTTAAAGAGCCATGTCTGCCCTACTATTTTTCCACAGGTGGAGAGAGAATAGTTGAATGCATACCTTTTCCAAGGTTAAAAAAATGTCTTCCATATGTATAATCTAATTCACACACATGCTACTATAAAGGAAAACAATATATATGCTGTAAAGAAAGCCTTTTTTGA
>OY757906.1:55777316-55979816 GCA_963585895.1 Sepioteuthis lessoniana
AATGTCAAAGACAAAAAAAAAATCTCTTCAGATATTTTTGGTCCCAGAGGAGTGATGGTGTGAAAAATGAAAGAATCTTTGATCTAATAGAGTGCCATGTTTTGGTTAGACTTTGGTCTTGTGGTTGATTATGGTTTCAAAGCTTAATCTACTGACAGCAGTTGTAATAGTAATGGTAGAGGAGGGAGAAGTTCTGAGGTTACATTACTTGTTTGAGGTGTGACCTTGTTTTTAGGGGGTGGGGTGGGTATTTATTTATTTATTTCTTGTCTCATCTTGTGTCTCTCTTGTTCACAAACACTGATTGGCTTCTTTCCATCCAGCGCATTTTTAGGTGATAAATTCTGTTGATTTGATGATCAATAAATACTGACATGATCAGAAATTTGATTGATTATTAAATGACTATTTTACTTTTTCTTATTGCTAATTTTTTTTCATGAAATAAGAAAGTAGTTTGTCAAAATTTTTTCTTCTATTTATTTCTTTCAATTTGTTTTTCATTCAATAAATTTCCTTCAATTAATTCCTTTCCTTCCAATGTTGTTTTCTTTTTCTTTCTTTCAATTTATTTTCTTCCTTCAGTTTGCTTTGTCTTTGAAGTTATGTTCACTTTCTTTTTCCTTCCATTTATTTCCTTCTAAGTTAGTTTCCTTCCTTCAATTTATTTTTTCCATCAGTTTTTTTCTTCATTTTATTTTCTTTCTTAATTTTTTTTCCTTCCTTCCATTTGTTTTGGGTCTTTTTTATGTTTTGATTCAATATTTTTCAGTTTATTTCCTTTCATCAATTTGTTTCCATACTCAAATATCCACCTTGTTTTTTTATGTTTTATTTCATTAATCACTTCTATGTTTTTTGTTTTTTCAAATTTTTCTTCTTTGATTTTTTTTTCTTTTTGTCCCTCATTCATTTTTCCTCTTGGAACTTCCTCATTATTTTCTGATCTTAAGCAGAAATACCTGGAAGCAACATTTTGATATGAGGCAGAGTAAACAGATACTATACTCTCATCCTTGACAATCTTTTTGGTTGTAAGAAAGCAAAATTATGGCCAGTTTATGTAACTACATTTTGCTGGGCCAATGAGATAATTTTAGGAGAGTGGTTGCCCAAATACTCACTCACTTAGTCCATTTTGCATCAGTCAGCATGCCATGCAAATGAATTAAACCTTTCATCAAGATATTATTGAATAAAACAATGCAAAGAGAAAGTGTTTCATGCTTTTATCCAGAATGCTAGTGTAAAAAGAACATAAGCAGGCTCGGTTGGATTTCAAACTTGGCTCTTTATAATCTCATCATCTTTTTCCTTTGAATTATCTGAGAATAAAAAATGCAGAGAAAAACATGTTGTGAAGCACAAAAACCTGACAAAATTTGAATATTTGGTGATGACAATTATATTCAAAGCAACAAAATTTGAAGTTTAGGCTCACAGATATTTGTTTGTAAGTTTGATTATCACTGCTTTACTTGCTTAAATTAAAACATATTTTTCTGAAAATGATGGTGAAAATTTTCAAAGATCAATAATAACTTCATTGGATAATATTAAAAAAAATATAATTGGTAAATTTATTTTCTGTTATGAAGATTTATCGTTTATTGTAACAATTATAATTTGTGGCAAATTTTTAATTGACAACTAAGATTTCAAAAGTATTTATTTCAAGTAATAAATGTCTTAAGTGTCACTCATAATATAGACTTTATAATACAGAAAATATAATTGGTAAATCTATTTTCTGTTATATTGATTTATTCTTTTTAATTATCATAATTTTCAAGGTATTATTCTACACATATATCTATTCAAGTTCACTTGAGAAAAATTTTCTTGTAAGTTTTTTTTTAAATTAACTAGATTCTCAAACTCTGGAGTTTTTAATTTTTGAAAAAAAATATTTTTCATTTTATTAGGGAGCTTCACTTTCATATTCTAATTCACCCATTTTCAGAAAAAGGATTAAAAAAGAACCTCTTTCCTCCAAAGTAAAAAAAAAAATCAAATAATTTGACCAGTTGGTTTCTTATCTTTTCCAGAAATGGAGGATCATTCTACATTGAATTAAAATGTGAAAGTGAACTTCCCATTATTGGAATATTAAAACATTTTTTTCATGTTTTTTTAATAAAAATTATGGTGACTTTGAGAGTCTAATTAGTTCAAATCTCAAACTAAAAAAATGTACTAAAAAAACTTTTCACAGTGAACTTGAACAGGTGTACATGTAGAATTTTAGTAATTTTGAATTGATATCGAGGATTCTAAAATAAAAATTATTTTGAAAAGTGAATTGAGTGTAAAGGCTTTTTGACTTTCGTATTAAAGTCTGATTAAATGTGACATCCAAGTCTTGAACTCTTATCCAGTGTAGACAGGTACATCTACTAGTTATATGTTTACACTTGCACTTATGTCATACAAATAACTTTTGCATTAAATGATAAATAATCAGGCATAAAAAATAGAAAATCAGTTGAATGACAGGGTAATATTTAAAAAATATTAGATTATCTTTTAATCTTACAAATTGTCATTTGCTATGATTTTTACATACCATTTATTATCTCTTTCTGTCTGTCTGTCTCTTTCTATATATATTCAATATTAGTATAAATGTGTTGGGGAAGAGATTGCTTAAAATGAATACTGGAGGAGAGTCCACATGGCATAGTGATAATATGCAAAAGTGTAGTAAGAAAATTTGAATTCCAGTCACACTATAGAGTTGACTTTTGGACTAATACCCTTAGGAAAGGTATGAAACCCCTTATTCACCCAGTTATAGGTTAAATAGTCCCACAACAGTTATTCTACAAGGATGGCCATGGCATTAAATAAAACACACAAGTTGATATGCCATTAAACAAAGAAAAGATTTCATCAAAAGCTATATGAAATTTTTCGTTTGAAGCACATGATAACTTCTGGGATAGTCCCATCATTGTAGAGTAGCTAGCACCCCTTTAGCACTCTACCAGAGAGACTAACTCATAGCCATAAATAGCCAGTGATTAAAGACTTTGATGGTTGATTACTTAGTTGATATTAAGATGATTAATATTCAGACTGATCTTATTTCATTTGGCTTTACTGAATTTTGACCCTCCTCTATTTCTTGTTAATTGTTTATAACTTATTGTACTGTGTTTTTTGTATGTATCCATTAGCACCAGATACTGGGGCTGAATAAATATATTGAGCACTCATTCTTCTCTGTGTATCATTCACCTCGATGATACAACACTCATTTACTCCCGAGGGTCAATATTGACAATTTTGGGAATTTCAGCCTTTGAAACCAATTAATTATGTGAAGTGGGGTATGACTGTACTGGCTTAATTTTTTTGATTGGTACAGCTACATCAAAACTTCGTCTAGACGTCAGTCCTTTACTGTTTAGCTGAAACTTCATTTTAATTTTGAATTTAAGAAAGTTTAAAGTTTCATTCCCAATACATGTTTTTATCACAATTTATGTCTTAGCTCATTCCCAGTCTATGCATATATTTGCACCTTATAATATATCTGTACATTAAAACAATTGACAGAATATTATCTAAATTACTTGTAATTTTAGGAGGAAATGTATGAGCTTTAATATTCTTTAGTATCAATTCCCATGAGTGAAAAGTTATTTTCTTGATACAAATCTTATTCACTTCAAGTAAATCTATATAGCACTAGATGACAGTTCCATATAATTGCAACATTAGCAACTAAATTTGTTTACTTTGCCAATAAGCACATAAAGATAAACTGTCATGTGATTTATCATATAATTCCCAAGGTTTGTGCACGATCAGGAGCCAATCTCACTCATTTTTGCATTTAAAAACAACAATATTTATTGAATTCACTTAAGTTCTTCACTTTAAGAATAAAAAATTCTTTTTTCTTTGTTGTACCAGGATTAAATATCTACATTATATGAGATGCCCAAATCTTTTTATTTAAATGATAAACTATTTAGGTTTTCCTTAGAGATATAATTTACAAGTAATATGAGTTAAATTGTTGGTTTCCCCACACAGAATAATCACAGTCAAAGCCTATTTGGAAGACACATTTGAAGTTATTGATTGATGTATATTCTTGGTTTTGGTATCATTGGTGCTAAGGAAGTTATTTAGTTGAGTCCGTATTTATGAAGGACCAATATTAGCATTAGTATATCCATGATGTTCTAAAAGAGAATAAATGGAAGAAAGGACAAGATAAGCTCATTTACACATATCATACAGAAACAGTATATACATGATACACACACAAGTATTTGGTTGTTCAGAAAATAACATCCGTTTTTTTTAACAAACTTCTATTTCTGAATTAATAAGTTAAATCAGGGGTTTTTAATCAGATAAAATAGGATCTCTAAACATCTATGCATTTCTACCATTGATTAACAAGATTATTTATCACTAAATGTAGTTTCTACTTTTGCTTTCGAATGGAATGGTTTTGTGTAAAATAGAAAGTGTCCAGATGCTTAAAACAGTGGTAATCATTGGATGAGAAATCAGGAGAATATAGTGGATGTGGCAAAGTTTCATATCCCAAGTCTGCAGTATCATCCTGGCAACATGTGGCTGAGCATCATCATGAAATAAATTTATGACCTGACTTGAATTCATGCAAAAAAAAAGTAAATGAATTAACTTCTTTTTCATGTAAAGCTTTTATATAACCTTCAAAATCAAATTCTAAAAGAAGTGATAAAAAATTTACAAAAAGGACACTTCAATAATTATGAATGTGAATTTTTACTGGCTTATTGGCCTAGTGGGTAGTGTTCACCAAAGGACAGGGAGACCTGGGTTCAATCCAAGGTCATGTCATACCAAAGACTTTAAAAATGGTACTTGATACCTCCTTGCTTAACAATCAGCAATATAAGGTACATATCAAGGATAAAGTGGATCAATCCAGGGAAAGGAGTAGTGCCCTCCCCTTCCCCTCAGTGTAGTAGCTATTGAAAAAGGGAGCCTTCAGGTCGCCCTCGACTAAAGTCACCAACTTTACTTAAAATTAAAATGGTATGTTGGAACATGACTTCAACTGTTTATACCAAAATTGGACAGTATTTTCGGAATAATTTAATACTATTGAAATAGAAAATATCTGAACGAGTGCAACAGATAAAAATAAGCACATATTTTCCATGAACAATAGTATGTACAAAACCTGGAAAAAGCTTACTTGATGAGTGTGGTTAATATTGCCATGTAGCTTCACCTCAGTCTGGCAGAGTAACAGAGATGTTTCTCCTGTTCAGAGAATAGTGGCAAAAGAGGTCAAGAATGGGTTTCTGAGACATTCTTATGATATCATACACAGACCCCCTGCAGACACTTTTCTAGGGGAAATAATTACTTCCAACAAGAACCCCTTCCCTCAACAGGTTCTAGAACCTATAACAAGGTATCCACATGGTTGTTCCACGATAATAAAGGTTTACTTGATGAGAGAAAGAAATATAGCCACATGGCTTCATCCTTCACTGGCAAAGTCCAAGGCAAAGTCTCTCCAACTAAAGGAACATAGGATAAAGAGGTTTCTGTGATATGCCCATTCGCTAAGGGAAATGATTATCTATTGTCTCTCTACATTGCTTTTATAATACTTTTATATTCTAATTTGAGAATTTTTGAACAATACTAAATTTACCCTCTTTTTCTTATGGAATTAAAGTTTCTTTGTACAAATTTGAGAAAAATCACAATTATATATTAATCTATTTGGACTAGTGTCCTTCTCTTGATTGCTATTGTCAGTAACGTTCTGGGAATTTTGAACTAAACCCTTTATTTAATTTGGTATGGTATATTGTTGTCATTCTACTTTTCATGCTTAGAAGGTGCTCAGTATCATTTAACTCTCACTATTTAATTGATCCTTGTGATGGTTACTGTTCCGAGGTTACATTATCCTCGAAAGACAGAGAGAATCTCCGTCGTCAGTACCGTACCACCCAAGCTCTAAATATTCTCCATAACTAGTTATATTTTATTGATAGCTTTGAAAGCCCATATAACTAGTTAAGTATAAAGCTTGCGTATAGGTTTAATTTTTCGAGATACGGACGAATGAGGATGTGTCAAGGGTAAAGAGGTCGACGTGATATAAATGAACACGTGAAGAGTTCCGAATCGGACAAACAATATAACGCGTAGTTGTTTTTCTTCTTTTCTTTATATATGTATCTTTCTTACATATTCTATTTTAAAGAAAGCACAATTATGACAACAGAAAAACAAAAAGCAAAACAAATACAAAAAAAATATACAGAAATGTGGAGGGCAAGTCTCTTCCAATAGGGTTTGACTATGTCCTTCCAATAAGACAAAGTTCTCCTTTTTTTTTCTTGCTTTTTTTTTTTTTTCAATTTGCCTTAAACTCACACCCATATCGTCTTGTCCCCTTTATAATTAAAGGGAGGGAACCTCCCTGTTCTTCTCCATATTTGTTTACTTATTATATTTTATTTTTTTCTTCTGTTAGCGAAGAACAAAAGTCTCTCCTCTTCGTCTTTAAAGTGAATATACAATTTTAAACAAATATGTTTTCCGCCGAAACTAGCTGCTAATGAACAACTGCAAAAATGTTTCTTTGGATAGTCTTGATACGGACCTTTATTTAGGTTATGTATATTATTTGTAATAAAATTTTTGACTAACCTTTTTCCTTTCCTTTCTTTTGTTATTTTTTTCTTATATTCGTTAATTTCTTATTAATGAGTCGCAAGGCACCTGTTTTTTTGGGGTTTTTTTACGTTGAGCCTCAGTTTCTTACCCAACAGAGTTGACGGCTTCTATTAGGCTATTCTGTGACTAGAATTTCTTTTTTCACCAGACCATGTGAAAAGGCAACCTTTCTCTTCCTTGGCGAAGCTTGGAACTGACTTTTTGGCTTTCGTTCTTTTTGGCAGTAAAACGCCCTCCCTGCCTCGACCAATGGCATGTCTTTTCCCTATCTGGGTCAAGACTTTTGCCCCTTCTCAGTTGGTCCTTCACTGTTGCTAAAAACCTGCCAATCGCCTGCCTTACTTTCGGTCCTTATTTAGCTCTTTGGTTTCCTACATTTTAACCCTACCGTGACCGATTGCCGTAACATCCTTATGATATTATTTTTTGTCTCATCAAAATTTGTTGAAGTAAAGTAATTACAATAGACATCTGAGGAAGGTTGGTTTGGGAATGGCTGAAATGTTGTGATTATAACAGTCTAGATGATGACAAAAGCCAGAGTAAATCTATGTTCAATAAGAAGAAATATAGAGATTCAAACAAAAATGAGAAGGATCAATTTTATACATTTTATCAATTTAACAAGCTAAATGTCAGACTCTACAGATATCCTGTGATGAAACTTGCTTCTCTATGTTAATCTTAGTAAATATATGGACTGTTGAGCTTGTTGTCATCAATCAGATGTTTTAAATAAGGAACAAATTAGATTAAAAAGAAAAGCACAGTTATTTGTTTTTAAAATAAATACTAATAATATTAGCTCTTTAGTTTGAGTCTTTACTTTTCAAATCTCAAATTGACTTTATGAAATTTTAAGGAAGAGTACATACTGGCAGCAGAATTTACATTTAAAAAAATTGCATTTAAGTGTAGCACAGTTTTTATAAAAGGATGTTCTCCAAGTTCAGTGATTTGATTGGTTGATTCTTAAATTCAGTTGACAACATGCCTTCTGCTGATTCAATCCACTTTGTTTCCTGTTGCATTATGCTAAGGTTTCTATTTTAAGGAGATGACAAAATGTATCATTTTGCACCCCTTGAATAACTACCCTTTTTTAGTTGTTGGGGGTTGGGTTTTTTTTTTTTTGTATTTTTTCCTGTGGTAAGGAAATGGTATTGTTATTTTTGTTTGTTTTTTTTAGATGAGAAAGAATCAATTAAATAAAACAGAAGAGACTAAATGGAATATAAATAAAGAATGGAATAAAAAGAAAGAAAAATAGAAGCATTCAAATGAAAAAGAATCACTTTAAACAAATGTAAGAAAGAAAAAAGTACTCAAATAAAAGAAAGAGACTAGATAAAATAGGAAGAAATACCAAGATAAAAAAAGAAAATGATAAAGAAAAACACTAAAGAAAGGATAATTTTTTTTTAAAAGGACTAGCTAAAAAAAATTGATACCATATAAAAAAGAAGAGGTGAAAAATAAAAGAAAAAAATATTCAAATAAAAAATGGAGGCAAGGGAAAATATGTAGAAAAACCTTGATGAAAAAACTAAATAAATAAAGAAAAAACCACCCCATAGGAAGAACCAGTAAAGGAAGAAAATCACTCAGTCAAATAAAAGAATACTGAAAAAATAGAAATATATAAAAGAGATAAAACAAAAGAAAGAAAAATTTAAAAATGGATGGACAAATCAAATAAAAAAATGAAACACTTAAGAAAAAGAAAGAAAACAACACTTACATGAAAAAGAGACTCCGTAAAATATGTAGAAAAAGAAGAAAATCCTAATTACATAAATAAATAATGAAAGGAAAAATTAATCAAATAAAAAAAAAGACCACTAAAGAAAAAAAGGAAGAAATGCCAATCAAATGAAAAAATGTGACTAGATGAATTATGGAAAAAAGAAGAGATTAAAGAAAGAAATGAAAGAAAGAATAAACTAATAATAAAAATCAACTAAAATCTAAAGAAAATACAAGTAAAACAAACAACTCAAATTAAAAAGAAAAAACTAAATAAAACAAGGAATGTCAATGGAAGAAGAGAAAAAGACATAAAAAGGTAAAAGAAAGATACAAAGAAATGAATGAGATAGGGAACACAAAATTAGGATTGTAATAATAAAAACAAGGAAAAATTGTTGAAAAAAAAGAAATTTTAGATAAAAAAGAGGTATAAAAACAAATATTAGTACAAAGTAGACTAAAAAAAAAACAGCAAAATAAATAAACAATGAATGAATGAATGAAATTAAGAAATGAATGCCACAAATATGAGAAAAGAAAGCATTAGAAATTGTAAAAAAATAGACACAAGAAAACAAATGTATGAGAAAAAGAAAATATTGACAAAAACAAATGGAAGAAATTGAAGAAAATCAAAAGAAGGAAACTACCGTATTTGACAGCATATAAGATGCCCTAATTTTTACTAAAAATATCTTTTAAAATTCTTTTAAAATTTCATCACATTTTATATTAGTACTTTTTTTTCTTGATTCACCTTGTTGAAATTGGGGTGCATCTTAGATGCAGTCAAATACGGTAACTTCAAAATACTAAATAAAAAGATAATAATGAAATGAGAACATTTTTAAAAGATAGAACAAAAAATAAAAAAAATAAAAGGCTGTACATAAAAAAGAATATTTGACTGAAAACAAAATGAAAGAGCAAATAAATAAACACAAAATAAGTCATTAGTTAAGCCAAAGAAAGTATTAAAAAAATTAAAGAGTGGCAAAGAAGTGCTGAATAAATGAAAATTTGTAAAGAAATAAGTCATTTTTTTTTTTAGCAGAAACTTAAGTTAAAAGAAATGATTGATTTTTAATGGCATTTTAACACATCTTGGGTTATTTTATGCATACTTTGGAGATTTACATTTGTTTTTGTAGTTGTTTCTTAAGGTTTTTTACATACAGCCACCTGATATCAAGTATTCCTGTTTAATACAAATAATTATATGGTTTTAACTATTCCTGTTTAATACTACTAATTATTTTTCAGGGAATTATTTTCATTTGATGATAGCCATTTGTTTGCGCATAGTTATATGGTTTCAAGTAGTTAATAATAATCCTTATAACTCAAGTAACTTTTCTAAATACAAATAATTTACAGTTATATGGTATCGAGTATTGAAAGTCATACGAAAGTACCTTAATGTTAAAACTTAAAACTTAAACCGAAATTACCCCCCCTTTTTTTTTTTTTTTGCGTACACATGGGAAGCAGCATTATGTACATAAAGGTATTTGAATAAACACATGTACGACCAAACTCAATACCTAAACGGGTCCTGGACGTGAGTTTGACGACTTTACGCTCAGGATCGCTAGTTCAATCGGGGAACTACTGCTGCTCCTCTATAAGAGTGGCTTCTATAGAAGAGAATAAAACAGCCATCGAAAGATAACCATGACCCACACTCAAACCACTTACACAAACCGCATCGCTCTTCGCGCGGGTAAAAAAGGGGCGCGTCCTGCTGAGGTTGGAGCCCTGGCCTTGGTGTTCGAAAAATCAGCAACAGAGCTCAAACAATCAAAACTACTAAAATGCAAGCAAACACTACAAATAGCCACATTTAACGTAAGAACCTTAAATAGAATAGGACAACTCCCAGAGCTAATCGCATCGGCCGAAGAACATAGATAGACATAATATGCATACAAGAACACAGATACACGCACACAGAAGATATCAAATATCATGAAACTGGCAATGGCTGGTCGCTCGCCACTGTATCCGCATGGAAAAACTCTGTCAACACCGCAGTAGGAGGGGTAGGATTACTTATAGGACCTAGAGCATTAAAAACGCTTAATAGCGTTGAGAAAATACAACCTAGAATGATGGCAGCTACATTTAACGGAAACCCCAGAGCAACAATCATCTCCTGCTACAGCCCCACCAATGTTAGTGAAGAAAATGAACTAGTCACCTTCTACGATGAGTTATCCTCATTAGTGCGTAGCATCCCGAAACACAACATGTTAGTCATTGGCGGAGACATGAATGCCCAAATCGGGAAAACGGGAAACCACAAATACAGCCTCCACAACACGTCAAATAGGAATGGGCAACATCTAACAGATTTCATGATAGAAAATAGATTAGCATGCCTCAATACAAACTACCAAAAAAGAGAGGGCAAACTATGGACATACACATACGCAAACAATACTAAAGCTCAGATAGACTACGTCCTTATAAACAAGAAATGGAAAAATAGTGCATTGAATTGTGAGGCATACTCCTCTTTTGAGGGTGTGTCCACCGATCACCGAATAGTCACGGCGAAAATACAATTAAGCCTACGAAAAAACGCCAAACGAACAGCGACCACCAAACACTATGACTGGGCCCTATTAAACAACAAAGATATAAGAGATAAATACGTATTAGAATTAAGAAACAGATTCGAAACACTACAAGAAAAGACGGAAAAAAGTACACCAAACGACGAATATGAAAATTTCGTCAATGCACACCTCGAGGCAGCAGCAAAATACATTCCAACAAAAATTAAAACTAAATACAGAGTCCCATGGGAAACTTTAGCGGTGAGAGAAAAACGTGCACTAGTGAAAACAGCCTCCAAAAACTATCGAAAAAACCCAACAAACACAAATGCCTTAAAACTAAAAACGGCACAATATCAATTAGCAGGCATATATATAAAGGAACAGACAGAATACATTCAAAATCAGATAGATAAGATTAGAGACTGGGTGGAAGATAGACAATCTAGAATAGCCTGGCAAACAATAAATGAAGTGAGCAGAAGAAAGAACACAGCCAAAGCAAAACTTAAAGCAGCAAACCAACAAGAAAGAATAAAACTGTGGAAACAGCACTTCGAATACTTACTTGGAAACCCACCAAGAATAACGCATGAACCAATCACCAGAATAATTAGCAAACAATTAGACATTAAACTAGGACCGTTCACACAAGAAGAACTCGACTCGGTTCTCAGAAAAATTAAAAATAGGAAAGCTGCAGGGCTGGACGAAATTCCCCCGGAAGTATGGAAGACCAGACAATTCGACGACATACTGCTCCGACACTGCAACGCAGTATACAATCCAACTCCGATAAATAGATGGATGAAGGGATGCATACTCTCCTTCCCTAAAAAGGGGGACCTCGGATTAGCCAAAAACTACCGAGGCATAACACTTATATCCATAGCTGCCAAAATCTACAATGCCCTACTACGAAACCGAATAGAACCCAAAATCAACAACATACTTAGAAAAAACCAAAATGGCTTCCAAAGAAATAGATCCACGACCTCACAAATATTAACCATCTGCAGAATCCTTGAAGGTGTACGGGCAAAGAACCTACAAGCGACATTAATATTTGTCGATTTTACCAAGGCTTTCGACTCCATTCACAGAGGAAAGATGGAACAAATCCTACTAGCGTACGGCATAGCTAAAGAAACCGTAGCAGCAATAACGATTCTCTATAGAAACACTAAAGTAAAAGTACGATCACCGGATGGAGACACAGAATACTTTGACATTGTAGCAGGAGTACTACAAGGGGACACGCTGGCCCCGTACCTCTTTATCATTTGTCTAGACTACGTACTTAGAACATCGATTGACAAAATCAAAGAGATGGGCTTCGAACTGACGAAGAAAAGAAGCAGAAGATACCCCGCAACAACAATTACCGACGCCGACTACGCCGATGACATAGCGATACTGGCAAATACACCTGACCAAGCCGAAACTCTTCTGCCTAGTTTGGAATGAGCAGCAGCAAGCATAGGCCTCTATGTTAATGCACACAAAACGGAATATATGTGCTATAACCAAACGGGGGACATCTCCACTCTAGAAGGAACCCCACTTAAACTAGTAGACAAATTCACGTACCTAGGAAGCAGCATCGAATCAACTGAAAAGGACATCGAAACGAGGTTAACGAAAGCATGGACAGCTATCAATAGGCTATCGATTATATGGAAATCAGACCTAACCGATAAAATGAAACGCAGTTTCTTCCAGGCAGCGGTCACATCGATACTGCTATATGGATGCACTACATGGACGCTAACAAAACGACTGGAGAAGAAGCTAGATGGCAATTACACAAGAATGCTGCGTGCAATCCTGAACAAGTCCTGGCAGCAACACCCCACAAGATACCAACTGTACGGCCACCTGCCCCCTATCACGAGAACTATTCAAGTTAGACGAACCAGACATGCAGGACACTGCTGGAGAAGCAGAGATGAACTCATAAAAGATGTACTCTTATGGATCCCCACACATGGCCACGCAAAAGCAGGGCGACCAGCTCGAACGTACATTCAGCAGCTATGTGAGGATACAGGATGTTGTCCTGAAGACCTACCTAGGGCGATGAACGATAGGGAGGAGTGGCGAGAGAGGGTCAGGGATATCCGTGCTACCAGCACGATATGATGATGATGATGGTGATTCTTATTAAATACAAATAATTTTTAAACAGATCAATTTGACTTGTGGATGGGACTCTAACAGATACTTTCACTCTGAATCAAGAAATAATGGCAATGAAGAAGTATTCCACACTCCTCAGATCTCTGGAAGTGGAGCTTCACCATCAGATGGAGTTTAGTTATGCCTAGGACATTTCTCAGAGGTAGGAGTGGCTTACCTCTTTGCAGGAGGTTGTCAGTGTATTCTATGCTCTATCAACAAGGGGAATAAGAAGAAAAAAAGAATGAAAAAGCTTACAAAGTTGAAAGAAGCTATGAAAAATCATGGAAAAATGAAAGAATATATATATATATATATATATATATATATATATATATATATATATATATATAAGAAAATGAAGAAATAGATATTTGTAGAAACTAAAAATGTTAAAACAAAGCAAATTATGGTGACTGAAGAAGAGAGTTTAGATTAATAAAGTGAAAAAGAAAGAGATAGAACTCTTGGTTAAGTTCACAACCAAAAAATTTTTTTAAATTGTTGGGGAATTCTTTCTTATAGTTTTTTAACTTTGAAAAAAAAATAGATAAATAAAAATCAGTTTCAGAAGCACAATTTCACCCCCACAAAAAAAAAAAAAGAAAAAAAAATCCAACTAGGAAATAAGCACCATCCCTGTAAACACTTGTCTCACAATGAACAACATTATTTCTAGTAAACAAAAGATTTAAAGACCCTATTGAACATATATACTTGGTTTATTTCAATTACAGTACTGCACCTAATAGATTTGCTTACTTTCCTCTGTATTTAATACTTTTTTTTATTTAAAGCTTTTTTTTTAAATTTTCATGCTTTTACTTTTCCTATTTCATTCATTGCTCATTCCTTATTCAGTCAGAAAATAAATTAATTTTGGTTGAAAGTGTGTTTCCCATTGTTAGCAGTTAGCAAGAAAATATGTCAACCTCTACATTTACTGTTTATGCAGTTGCTTTCTCTTTTTCTTATGTCGGTCAGGGGTATATTTTTTTCTTTTTTTAGTGTGCATTTTTCCTTCATCAATTTTCTTTTTAGAAAGAAAACAAAGAAATATTCTTTCTTGTTCTTTTTTCTACTTTATTTATTTATCTATTTTTTCTACAAAGTGTTTGGGCTTCTTTTTTCTTGGTTTTCTTAATTTTTGATTTAAACGTAAAATTTTTCTAGAAATGTGTCTTCTTTTGCTTTATAGAATTTTTTCTACTTTCAATTGTCCTGATTTATTTTCAATCTTTATTAAGCTTTTCTTTCTTTCTTTGCCTCTCTTATTTTTTTCTTTTTCTATTTCTGTCTTCTTTCTTTCTTTCTTTCTTAGCTTTTCTACTTTCCTTATTTCTTTGCTTTGTTTTTTGTTTTTTTTCTTTCTTTCTATGCCTCTTTCATTTCTTTTTATCCTAAGTCCTCTCTTTCCTTCTTTATTTCATCTTTTTCTTCTCTCTGGTTTGTTTTTCTCCTTTCTTTGTTTCTATGTCTTTCTCTCTTTCTTGATGACTTTCTACTATGCTTCTCTCCTTTCTAAGCTTTTCAACTTTGTTTATTTTTCTTTCTTTCTTTTTTTCTTTCTTTCTTTCTCTGTCCCCCTTCTTTCTTTCATTCTATGGCTCTCTTTTTTCCCCCTATGGTTGATGTCTTCACGCTTTCTTTCTTTCTTTCAGCCAATAATCCTTTCCCTCATGTAATGAACCTGAACCCACCTCTAAGGCATAAAATAATTACTTAAGGTAGAACTTGTATTTCCCCAGATTTTTATAACCCTATGTTTTTTTCTTTTCCTTCAATATTTCTTTCATTCTTAATTAATTTCTTCCTATACTGTGCTTACATGTATTATATAATTCTTCCCTAACCTTCTTTATTCCTTACCCATCAGCTCTCCTTCATGATCTCCTCTCATTCTTTTTTCTTTTTTATTCTTCTTTATTTTTCTTTTTTCTCTTTTTTATTTTGTTTTCTTTACCTGCTTCTGTTACCCCACCCTCACTCTTTCTTACCCTAATCTTCCATTTTCCTCTGCTTTGTTAATTGAATTCATTGGCAAACATTATTTCGATTGATGAACATAATTGCACCACCACACCCTTAGCAACCTCACTACCCTTCCTAATTCCACCTCCACTGCCTGAGGGCTTAATATCACAGATGGTTGTCAGCCATCAACCAGTTAAGGATACCTTGCTCATTACAAGTTTGTAAAAAAGATTTAAAAAGAGTGAAAGAAAGAAAAAAAATTATCACAGTGCAAAGTAATAAAAAAAACCTAATTTTTTTTTTACTTATTTTTAATTTATTTTTAAAGCATTTTGGGGGGAAAAGTGGAATGGAGATGGATGTTTCCAGATAATGTCATAGCTTGGATAAGAACTAAAGCCTGATCTCTGACAAAATGCAAATGGCAATTCAGCAGCTGCCATGGCTCACCTGAAAAAGATACCAGTTCTCTAACCAACAAACTTGGTTAGAGTCTTAGAAAAGGCAAATTACTCTCTGATAAAGTCATTATTTTCCAAACTCAAGTGAAAACCTATTTGAAAATCAATAATGACTTTATTACTGTCTTATAGTCATACACAGCTTCAATGATGTATGACAAGGTATTCATAAAATTCCAGCAAAGTTGGACTTAAAAGTGGTTATTTTCCCCAAAATTAAACAATCTAATCAGCCAATTCAAGTTTTGCTCAGTTCTTGTGACTATGATTGCACCTGAATGGCACCACTGTGATTTGTACTTTATTTTGTGTTGACTGAAATCCAATATGAATATAGGCATTTTCCAAAGTTTTGAATAAAGTATTTTCATTATTCCACACAAATGAACTATTTATTCTTATCAGAGAATTGGCATCACATTTAGCCCTCTGACTTCTCCTGAGTGGGGATTTCTATCTGGAGTTAGCAGCCAGTCTGAAGACTTTATTAAACTATAGTGTTTTTGTTGAAAATAGAAGAGTGAAAAAATACATTCTAAGTAAATAGGAAAGTAAGCATTAAAGACAAAATAAAAAAAAAAGAAGACAAGCAAATTAGCAGAAATATTGAATTAAAGGCAACAAACAATAATACAATTTTTATTTCTTTACTTTTTGGTTTAGTTACTTTTATGGCATGTCAACAGCGGTTGGATAATTTAATGCCATAGCCAGTGTTTTTTTGCAAGTAATTATATAATTTCAAGCGGCAGATAAAGGTAACCATCTACAAACAATAATACCTTTAAGTAACTGTTCTTAATGCAAATAACTTGCAAATAGTTATGTGTTTTCAAGTATTCTTATCTAATACTAATAATTTCAAACAGGACTATTTTACCCATAGATGGGACCTTTTCGGGTAGTATGTTCTGAAGACAACAAACAAGCAAAAATTTGAGGAAGAGAAAAATAGATTCTTATATATTGTAGTATATTAGTGTAGATATATAAAAAGTAAAGTTGGCAACTTTAGTCAAGGGTAACCCAAAGCCTCCCTTTTAAATAGCTCCCACACCAAGGTGTAGAGGAGGGTGCTATTCCATTCCTTGGATTGCTCCACTCAACCTTGGATTGAACCCTGGTCTCCCGGACTATTGGCCTAATGAGTAGAGTGTTTACTCTACTCATTAGGCCAATAGGCTTTTAAGTTTCCTTTTAAAAGTAGATGATTGATTGATCTGAATAACTATTGTGTTCAATTCTAGCTATGTACTGATTCACCATTCACTTTCAGACAGGGCTCCTTCACAGCTTTTCTCCTCAGCAAGAATTGTTGGAAAATAAGCACTGGCCCCCTGTCTATGCTTCTTTTATTTGAAAGGAGCAAGAGTAGCTTCCTGAATCTGTTGCAGAACGGTCAATAAATATTTCTCTGACACTCATGACTCCCAAACCAACAATAAAACAGTGTCCATCAGTGAGTAGAGCCAGTTTTTATTTCAAAGATCCCTCTAAGTGACAATTACATCACCTCTCTCCAGTGGTTCAATAAAAGTTACTATCTCTAGATGTCAGGTCTCATCAAAGTTCCCCAAAAATTCTTTTGCCCTTGCAAACTAGTAGCAAAGGTCATAAAGTATCCGAAGCCATTGTTGATAAGTTTAGTTTTCACTAGATAACTTGGTGTTTTGCTATATAAGGCTGAACTAAGTAACCGTTATCCTTATTCTCATCTCAGAAGAAAGTTATGACCTGATTTGGGTTAAAGTCTTGTATGTACATCTTTAAAAAAATGGCTATGGGCTAAGAAAAAATTCTGCATTTTTTAAAAATGTTTAAAGTGATCATATGTAGGCACAAATTTAGATGTGAGTAAAGTGTTCATCAGAATCTGTTTAGTAAGCCATTCTTTAAGAGTTTAAGAAACATTGGGAGAAGCAATAAGATTTTTGCTATCAAAACTTGCTATGACAATAAATAAACATCATACATATTTACCTAATCCATCAACTATGGGCAGAATATGATGCAAGGTCAATTTTTAAGTGGAGTAAAGCTAGTTTGAATCCAGTTAGTTTTTAATGTAGGTATGTCACAACATCCAAAAATAGTGTAAAATCAGAAGCAAGGCCATTTCTCTAATAAGGGTTTCTGAAAAAATACCAGAAGTGCTTACTGAAAGTCTTGATTTTTCTTATTAGGAATATACACATACACAAAAGAACAGGTTATTTAATCCATAGCTGAACATATCAAATTTCCTAATCATTACACTAAAAACGCCTATAGACACCCAATTTAAACTAAGTTACTAATTATGTTGCATAATACTAGCCTTCAACAGGCAAAATGATGAGTACTGTTTTTTTGGATAGGATATAAGTAAGTAAAGTCGGCGATCTTAATCGAGGGTGACCGGAAGGTTCCCTTTTCAATAGCTATGACACTGATGAGTAGGGGAGAGCACTACTCCTTTCACTGGATTGCTCCACTTTACCCTTGATCCTACCTTATAATGCTGAGTGTTAAGCAAGGTGGCATCAAATACTACTTTTGAGTCTTTGGTATGACTTGACCTTGGATTGAACCCCGGTCTCCCAGACCATTGGCGAACACTCAACTCATAAGACCAATGGCCTGAGTATATATATATATATATATATATATATAAAAGCTGAAATAATTTTTTTCTCATCTTCCTGTTTCTATTAATTTCATGCTTATTTTTAAAAGAAAAAAAATCATCCTACGGGAGCTTTTGGGAAGAAATTAAAAAAAGAATAATCCATCGGTTCAAAAACTCCTGCTTGATGATCATGTTTTTCTCTATTTAAACAGACACACACACACACACACACACAATGAAATTAATAGTCACAGATAAGCTAAAGAAGATGTTTCAAAAAATCTTCTATATCATAACAAGATCTGTTACAGCTCAGCACCTTTTTAGAGTCAATTAGAATTTCTTTTTGGTTGAACTCAGCTAACTTCTTTTGTCTCCATCTTTTTTTTCTTATTTCACTTTGAGTTTCTAAGGCTTAGATTATTACATACATATTTTTTTCTACTTTTTCCGTCTTTGGAACGTATGTATATGTTATGTTGCATTGCCACAGTTATTAATGTCTTCTATCCAAATATCTTACTCATGTCAGCTGGGCCTGTAGAATACACTGACTGCATCTCTGCAGAGAAGTGTCCAATGAGTGTCCTGGAAATGAAACTAAACAATCTAATGGTGAGGTTTCAATAATGCTGGAGCTTTGGGGAGTGCGGAGTGCCCCTTCATCGCCATCACTCCCAGGTCCTCCCTGACCTGGAGTGGTAGCACCTGATAGGGTCCTGTGTATAGGTGAAATAGAAGTAAATGTTATGCTAAACTGGACTGCTTGAAATAGAATTGTTTTTACATGTAAACTGCATACTTATGCTAAACTGCATTGTTTGAATTAGAACTGTTTGACTAAACTCGATAGCTGGAAATAGAAATATTTTAACAAATAAACTGTGTACTTACATTTAAAATGCATACTTATGCTAAACTGAATTGTTTGAAATGGAATTGTTTTTTATGTTAAACTGAATTGTTTGAAATGGAACTGTTTCTGACATTGAAACTGTACTTACATAAAAGTTAATTCTTTGAAATGGAACTATTTTGACATTTAACTGAGTGTAAACAAAATCTATACCTATACTAAACAGAATTGTTTCAATTAGAACTGTTTGGCTAAACTGAATAGCTGGTAATAGAAATGTTTTTGACAATTAAACTGTGTACTCATGTTAAACTGAATTGTTTGAAAAAGAAGTGATTATTTGTATAAAAATGGATTTGGCATTAAATAACCAACAAAGGTTGATATGCCATAAAACCCAAACAACCAACCAGCCAACCAATTAGCATCTCTTGTCTCTTTTACAGTTTTCATAACATGATATAGCAAACCAAAAAGTAAAAAGCATATTTACTAGTAAAAAAACAGCACAAACTGTTGAGTCGGCAAACCTCTGCTCTTTAACCCTTTTGCAGTGACATTTTCCAATTTTCAATAACTCCCAGGGCAGAATTTTCCAACAAGAAGAATATCTGTTTCAAACCTTTAAATAACCTGAGAGTTTTTATGAAAATTAATGTAAATATTATGAGCTGATGTTAGAAGAATAAGAAGGAAATTTTTTGGGTTTCTCTGTCTTTAGTGTCTGTCATGCATGATCCTGTGGCCACAGTAGGGACTACATCCTTTGCCTTTCAAATAGTATTTTTAATGGCCACTCGACAGTGAGACCAAAGTAGCATATAAAAGAAGTGCAAGCCAGTCAAAATTCTCTCTCTTCAGTCTTGCCTTGACAACCAGAAGCACACACAAATATATGCATTTCCTCAACAGAGGGGCCTTTCACTCAAATAAGCATTATGTTGTATGGCGAATGCTACCATGTCTTGAAATAAGTCTTTATATAACAACTTCAATTCTATTAAGGACTCTCAACTTATTCTCAAAGGCCTCTAAGACATTTCTTTCACACACCTCTTTATAATCTCATTCCTGTTTCTCATTATCCTTCATGCAGTCATTTTAGTAAGTTTGCTCAAGCAATAAAATATATTGTTAATTTATTAAGAATTGTTTTACATTGCTTAAAACAAGAAAATATCAAATCATAATACATTTCCTCAGCTACATGAGTCTGAATTGTTTTCCTCTCATACTCAAATAATTGTAGTGGTGAGTTATGGTACTTAGAGAAGACAAATATTGCAAGACAACCTTCTAGTCATCAATGCCATAGCTCACTCTGCCACACATCCTATAATGCTCTATCACAACCACACCTAGAGATTTCATGGAAGCCAGAAAATATGGACCTGAAAATGGACTATATTTGGATAGTGTTAGAAATTTGGCTATCATCATACACAGAACAGTTTTATGATTTTAACTATTGTAGCACATCGTAGTGGAAGGCTTAAGCTCCATTCTTACTTCCTTCTCACTTATTCATTGATACAATTTATTTGAATTTTACATTATTTTCCAAGAAACGTATTCCCTTCACTCTTGCTTTTTTTGTTTTTAGTACCATTTAATGGTCTACATTGATGACACCAGCATGACTCCATGCCTGAAGAAGAAAAAGAGCATTTAGTTATTTAACAAGTGTAACTCATTATACTTTCATAATATTTAAGAATATAGAAATGAGATGTATATTTCCTTATATAATCAGGCCAGAAATTCTTTTTTCATTGTTTTTTTATCAAACTTAAAATATAGAGTTTACTTTAGTTCTCCCTCTCTCAAAGAAGTGTTAGGCATATTAATTTACTGTTCTATTTGGCACAATAAATGATTGATTTCTGTTTTAACTTAATAACCATAACAATGTACAGTTATAAAAAGAAACTTTTTTTGTCAAATGTCTTTATAAGTCTACAAGCATGATTTTGGCTTTGTGTTTGAGGTAAATTTGTACTCTTCATCCATGATCCATATAGAAGTCACTGCTCTAACGTGCAGAATAAACAAGAATAACAACACATACTGGCTCAGTGGCCCCAGCTAACAGACAAAAAGTAGAACAGGTGGTAATTCAATACCGAACGCATAACACCTGAAACATGACGGAAGCAAGCTGGTGTATATATACACTTATATGCCCACACACTGGGCCAGCAACTAATTAGTTTTCAGGGAATGGACTTGGCCACTTTCAAATAGTGAAATGTCCCAATGTCCATATAATCTCACTTCAGCTTGTAATTCAGGATTACTCATGTGAGCACTGACTCATTGCTACTGAGACTTACAATAAGTTTCCAACAACCCAGTTCTTATTTATGTAAGAGCCAGAGTGAACTCCCCTTGACATAGTGGTTAACATGCTGTACTGTGACCTTGTAGTAAGCATGTTTGAACTCCATTGACACTATTATGTTTACTTTTAGACAAATAATCTTGGGAAAGGAATGAAGCACCTTATCCTTCCAGCTATATATTAAGTAGTACCTCTATTGTTTTTATACAAAGATGGTTTTAGCATTTAATAACCTATGAAGTTTGATATGCTCTCAAACAAAGAAACTAAACCTAAAAGCCATGATCTCAAATTCTTGTTTCTAAGATAATGTATGCCTTGTTTCCAAATTTTTGGTTATTTGCTATATTAAGCAAATTAATAATTATCATAAATTGATATGTAAAATTCAATGAGAATTGGCTTTGCATTTTTCAAAGATGCAAGTTTTACACTCAGATAATAAGTAATGCTTCACCATCAATTCTATGTGGACCATTAATTAAGCTGAGGGTGATCAAAGGAACCATACATGTTATTTGTTTATAATGGTGAAGGTTTGATTAGAACCAGCCACACTTTTTGGATGAACTGAAAAATGGTGTACCACTGGACCATGCCTTCTCCAAACAGCATTTCTAGGATGTTGAATTCAGAATTTTTCCTTCTCATAGCTAGGTTGTCTTAGTCAAGTCTACCCTATGATTTACTCATAGCTAGCAGGTGAAAAGATGGATTAATGTAAGCAAAATGCAAACTGCTTTGTCCTGAATTTGAATTCGACTAGGTTCGTTAAGTCTATTTCTTTAGAGGATAACTATTAGGGCATGCCTCAGATAACACACAAACACAAATACCATTTATAGATTAACTTTTTGTTCAATTATACTATTGATATTACAAATTAATTTGTGCATTATGTATTGCCAAGTATTTATTCACATCAAGTTTTGGTATAACATTAGCAAATGTTTATTTCTCAGGCATCTTTCCAACTTTTCTTGAGGTTTTAAAGAAGAAAATAGGATTAAAGCTATAATTTCTTCTGAGTGAAATTTCTTTTCCCTTTTCTTATCGATATTAATTCACTAAGAAAGAAATATAATACTTTTAGTACTAAGCAAGAGAGAGAGAGAGTCAAACAGAATAGTGTCACAGGGCTACTAATTATTGAAAAAGATAATTGCCTAAGATTAAAACAAAACAAATTGCTTACCAGAAGACAATTCATTGTTGTCATTTTTTTTTATTTTTGTCTTTTGTTTTTGTTCATGGAAAAGTAAAAATTAATATTTCCAAAATTTTATTTTTATCATACTTTGTTATTCATTGAATTTTCACATTAATTGTAATTTGGTAGCTGATGTCCTTGACAAAAGTCATAGTAACAGCAAGTGTCCTCAGATTTACTAGACTCTCTCTGGTATTGTTGGTGATCTCAGCAGTGATGCGGTCGGGATGATCTCAATTCTTCCCCAAGTTTTCCACTTCCCCCAGTCTCTTTAGTATTGTCCCAAGAGCTCTATCACTGATATCATTATCACCTTCATGTTCCACACTTTTATTAGTTCTCTAGCAAGGCCTAAGTATTTATCTAGTTTTTTTGCTTTGTTTTAATTTTACTCAATGAATCCCAGTATCCTGGATATGATACTAAACTGCACATGATGAGATTCCAGTCCTTGAGCTTTGGGGAATGTGGAGTACCTCTTCACTGTCATTACTCCCAGGTTCACTTAAATAGATCTTTTTAATCATTTACTAAAGGATTATTATTATTTATTATTTGAAATTATACAGTTGAGGTGCAAATTATTTATATTAGTAATACTTGATAAATAGAATTACTAATGTTAAATGGCAATACCTGAAATCATTCAACTGTGTTTAAACCAACGGGCTCTAACAACTCATTTAGAAATTGTTTCCTGCAAACTATTCACAAACAAATCATATAAAAAGAGGATTTAGTATTAACCCATAAAAGTTGATATACTATAAAACACCAACTAATCACTCTGTTAATCCCTGTAGCTGAGAAGTTCTCTTTTCTTTATAATCAAGGTCTTGACGTCATGGCTTGGACTAAGTAGTATATTTTTATCTTAAAATCACAGAATTTTGTGTCACATTTTTCAAAACCTATTCTTATCTTTATGCTCAAGATTTTTTTCTTTACACAATTCCCTATAGATCACCTTGCACACCCACTGGATTCAGTGATTCATTTTTATCTTAAAATCCCAGAATTTGTGTTACATTTTCCAAAACCTATTATAGTTTGTATGCTCAAGCTTTTATTCTTTGCACAATTCCCAATGGACCACCTTGCCCAACCACTTGTGCTTACTCTTATATTTTTTCTGGTGCCTTTTGCTTCATTCACTTATCATGTTGCCTAGTCACCTGTGGCTGTAAAATATACTGACTGCTTCTCTGCAGAGGGGTAAGACCCCCACCAATGAGTGTCCTGGGTATGACACTAAACAATCTGATGGTGAGGTTTCAGAAATGCTGGAGATTTGGGGAATGTGGAGTACCCTTTCATTGCCATCACTCCCAGGTCCACTTTGACCTGGAATGGTAGCACCTGATAGGGCCATATCTATGGGTTAAATAGAACTAACTGCATACTTATGCTAAACTGAATTGTTTGAATTATAACTGTTTGACTAAACTGAATGACTTGAAATAGAAATATTTTTTACAATTAAACCTGTGTACTTCTGCTAAACTGAATTGTTTTAAATTGAACAATTTTTGACATTGAAACTGTACTTACACTAAATTGAAATATTATATATGGAACTGTTTTGGCATTTAACTGTATGTAAATAAAATTAGCTGAATTAGAATTGTTTGAATAAACTGAATAGTTTGAAATAGAAATGTTTTTGACAATTAAACTGTGTACTCATGCTGAACTGAATTATTTGAAATAGAATTGACAATTTGTATAAAAATGGATTCTGCATTAAATAACCTACAAAGGTTGATATGCCATAAAACCCAATTATGGGGCTGATTGTCTCTTCTTTATAGCCTACACTTGCTATTCTTCGAAGTCTATTCTAACATTTATATAGTTGATTCCTTATTTTACTCTTTTCAAGTTTTTCACACCAGCTTTACTTGGAGTCTTAGTGGCAAAAGGTCTCCCCACATCTTCAAGACTCTGTTAAGGATCCCTGCTGATTTAGGTAGTGCTGTGGTTTGGATAGTTTCAATTATTCCTCTGATCTCCTAATAATCCAGTCCCTTTTTCAGGTTCTTGGGGACTGTTCCATGGGCTCCAATGACAATTGGTATCTCCATCATCTTACACTATGTTTTCAGTTCTCTAGCAAGGTTCATCTTTTTGCTTTCCTTCACTTTCAGTCAGTGGTCTACTGGAATGGCAAGTTCTTTTCTTTATAATTAAGACCAGGTCTTGTCTTCTGGTTTTGATAGGGTGATCTCTTTTTATCTCAAAGTGCTTCTAAATTTTATGCATTTCATTGTCAAGGTGAGATTCTGGTTTGTGCATATGAAAATAACCTCTTACTATAAAATGAATAGTAGATTTCTTCTCTTATTTGTGCAGTTAGGATCTTCCACATACTTGGCAAGCATTATTGGCCTGCAATGACTTTGAATGGTTCCTTTTTTGGGGTCCTTCAGGATCAGGGTAGTTTCCCTTTTTTTCATCCATTGTATTTAGTTTCTGAGTTAATCTGTTGTATCTTGTTATTATTTCACCTCTTTTTATTCACACAAGTTTTAACTGGTGGTCTCTCACTGGAGTCTGAGTGACAAGGAGTCTCTTCAGGTCTCTTCTAAGTATTCTAGCTTCTCTGGTCTGGTCTATATGGTCTTGATTCTTCCTTTGATCTCCAATTCCTTCAGTCTCCTTTCCAACCCTTTGATGGCTATTTCAAGCATATAAACTACAACTAATATCACTGTCAGCTTCCACATTTCATCTCTCTGGCAAGATCCAGTAATCATTATCATAATATTATTTCTTGGAAGTTTTTCACATCAGCATTATGTACTTTCACTGGAGTCCGAGTGACAGCAAATCTTCTTAAGTCTCCTGGACTCTTCTCAGTAATCTGGCCTATCTTAACAATACTGTACTTTGGATGATCTCAATTCTGATTTTGAATACTTCCAGTCCCTTTACCAAGCCTTTGTGGACCATTCCAAATACACCAATCACAATTGGTATCACTGTTACTATCATGTTCTACAGGTATTTTAGTTCTCTGGTGAGGTCCAAGTATTTGTCTCTTTTTCTTTGGTTTTTACTATGTAGTCCACTCTGACAGCAAAGTCCACATTTTGATAGATTCTCTTTTTTTTGTTTACTATCACTCAGTCTGCTTTTCTAGCAGCAATTAAGTGATTTGTTTGTATCTCTAAATCCCAAAGAATCTTATTCTTCAGGACAGATTCTGGTTTGTGCATGTACCATTTAGTAGTATAATCAGATTTCAATTTCTAGCACATTTCCCTGGGTATCTTCTTCCCCACCCAGTCATGTTTAGTCTTAGATTCTCTTAGTGTTAGTTTGCAACATTTGCTTACTATGTGATTAATCATTTTATCTCTATCACTACATAACGTACACTTGCTATTCTCTTGCATATGATCTATCTATTATATTTATGAACCGGCTCATTGTCAAGTGGGTAGAGTGTTCACCAATGGTCCGGAAGACCTGGGTTCAATCCCAGGTTGCATCATACCTAAGACTTTAAAAATGGTACTTGATACCTTCTTGCTTAACACTAAGCAATATATGGTATGTATCAAGGATAAAGTGAAGCAATCCAGGGAAAGGAGTTGTGCCCTCCCTTACACCTTGGTATAGTAGACATTGAAAAAGGAGCCTTCAGGTCGCCCTCGACTATGGTCACCAACTTTACTTTTTTTTATTATATTTATTATCATTATTGCCATTGTTTTTAATGTCTGATTTTAGTCACTGGAAAAAAAGTTACAGCCAAAAACATTAGACAATGATGAAGTCAATTTACAGGCAATGTCTTATTATTGTTATATATATATATATATAATTAGATTTTTACGGGCATGAATTAATTTGATTAATTTCCTTTAGCATGTACACATTGAATCCATAAAGACAAAGATTCAAATAGATAGTGCTTTATAAAATGTCTGTGAGAACTATTTCCTGGATTTTCTATGCAGCATTTGAACAAATAAAGGCAATAGAAATCCAACCTTCATTCAAATTGTCTCTTGTTTGCTGTAGAGTAAAAACAGTGCATGTTTTAGATATGAACAAAATATTCTTTATAATTTTAAATCTCTTTTTTCTAACAAACAATCTTCAGTGAATATTTTATAATATTTTATAAAATCCCCTGCTCCACTTAATGAAAATATTATCAAAATTCATTTTCAAAATATCTTTAGATGTTTTCTTATAGCTTTTATGCCTTGTACAATATACTGACTCATGAGGGTCACCAGTTTTTGGAATGACTGATGCTAGGGAGAATATTTAGGAATGTACCTATTTACCAAGGTCCAATGAGTATTAGTATGTCCAGTGAATCACAAACACTGAACCAAACAAAAGGAAAGACAAGACAAGATAAGATCATTTATGCATATAAGAATATTCAAAATGTAATATACATGCAAGAATTATTGATAAGATTACACAAACATGGCCCCATGGATAAAATGTGCATGTGTTCTATGAACAAGCTGTACATGAAAGATGTACAAAAATGGTAAAAGCCTTACTTGAGTTCTTTGAGTGTGTATATCCTTGTAGGCCTTACATTTCAATGCCAAGGCAAAACAGTCATTCACCTGGTGATGAAGCCAAGTGTGTTCAATCTACAAAGATAAAAAAGATGTATGTTGTCTTCATTCAAAGGACAGGTATGAAAGAGAATAAGAAAGTATTCTAAGATTCTCATGTCACCATGATGTGTGCAAAAGACGCATTCCAAAAATCCAAGGGAGATAATTGTTTATTTTCTCTCTACATAGCAATAAGGCTCTTGTCATTAACTGTGGGTATTGAATGTACCACAGTATAATGGCTTGTGAGATTTGCTGCTTTATGTATTTCATGAAGTTGGCGAAAATCAATTGACATCTTCAAACCAAATCAACCTTTTTGTTATTGAAGTTAGAAGTGTTAGTATGCATTAATTTTTTTTTTCCTATCCTCCAGAAAATAAAATAAAAGATTTTCTGTTCTTGAATAACACCCACCCTACCCTACCCATTGCTGCACAATGAGAGACCTTTTTTGTATCAAAGTAAAATTCTAATGTTCCTGAAGACTAGAAGCTAAAGAAAGGTGGAAGATATAAAGAATGTCAAATGATTACTATCTTGTTTGCATTACTTTTTTTTTTTTTTTTTTACTCTAAATTTTAAGAGTAAAATTGATTTCATCTTTTGTCAAGATCTGATCAGAAGCCAAAGCAAAAACTTTTTGAGGTTGTTTCAATAGAAACCTTGAATCAAATTGAAAAGTCATTGTTGTTGGACATATGAAAAGATCAGAAGATTTCTACCATAGTTCTGCCTCAAATAATGCCTGACATGAATTCAATGAAATACATGGTACATGATAAGAAATCATTTCATTTTATATATATATATATATATAGTCATTTTACTCCCATACCTATTTATAAAGGATGCATTTACTTTCTATATTCATATTTTTATGCACATACATTCGTATAGGCATATACAAATCACTCATTTATATATGAATCCAGTTATGAATCTAGCTTATGGTTAAATAGTAAGACTACTGTTCTTCGATGAAGATAGCTTGGAAATTATGTAACCAATCTAGGACTTATCTACAACAGCTCTGTATGGACATAGGATGTAGTCTAGAAGACCTGCTGGAAGTGATGGATGATTGAAATGAATGACAAGAGAAAGTCTGGGAAATCCGTGCTAGCGGCACAACATGATAATGATGATCAGATATATATAATGTGCTCACACAAAGTTCAGGGAACTTAAAGTATAAGAAGACTTTCCCAAAGAAAAAATGAGTTTCTTTATTTCCTAGTAATGTGTGAAATGTCAGACATACATGAAATGAAAAGTATCTTGACTAAGCAGATGATTCATTATATATAAAATAAAAAGTAAAGTTGGTGACCATAGTCAAGGGTGACCCAAAGACTCCCTTTTCAATAGCTAGTACACCGTGGTGTAGGGGAGGGCGCTACTCCATTCCCCGGATTTCTCCGCTTTACCCTTGATTTCTCTCTTATAATGCTAAGTATTAGGCAAGGTGGCATCAAGTATCCTTTTTAAGTCTTTGGTATGACTCTACCTGGGATTGAACCCTGGTCCCTCAGACCATTGGCAAACACTCTACTCATTAGGCCAATGGTCCAGTCACCCAAACATAACTACATCTGAATAATTTTTTATAAAAATTTAATTTTCTTGTAAATCAGATGTTGGGATTGTATCATATCTTGCAGAACATAATATATGCAAATAAATATTATTAGGTCTTGTTTATGACCAAACTCAACAGTATTGAACTTTTGTAACCAAAAATGAAATTGCATGTGTATGTATAGTTGTACTCCTTTTTGAACTTCCACTTATTCATATATTTGGTCACAGAGTTTCAAAGCTGTGTAATACCCACCACATTTTGAAATAATGAAATTTTGATATTTTTGCTTCAGAAGCAAATTAACTTTTAATAAAAACAATTGGTAGGGGTGTATTTATTTATAAGTGATAATCTCTCTCTCTCCCTCCTTATATAAGGTGCTTCCCTAAATTTTTGGAATTGTAACAGATGGTTCAATCTCATCATCGGACAATTTACCATCTGTTCCAAATGTCTTGACAAACATTAGACATATACAAATTCATTTCCACACACACACACATATGTGCACTTTTTAAGATAGTGTATCTGAGAAGATGATATATGAATACTTGACTTGTTGAAAATCATCATCATCATATCGCGCTGGTAGCACGGATATCCCTGACCCTCTCTCGCCACTCCTCCCTATCGTTCATCGCACTAGGCAGGTCTTCAGGACAGCATCCCGTATCCTCACATAGCTGCTGAATGTATGTTCGTGCTGGTCGTCCTGCTCTTGCACGGCCATGTGTGGGGGTCCATAAGAGTACATCTCTTATGAGTTCGTCCCTGCTTCTCCAGCAGTGTCCTGCATGCCTGGTTTGTCTAACTTGAATAGTTTTCGTGATAGGAGGCAGGTGGCCGTACAGTTGGTGTCTTGTTGGGTGTTGCCGCCAGGACTTGTTTAAGATTGCACGCAGCATTCTTGTGTAATTGCCGTCTAGCTTCTTCTCGAGCCGTTTTGTTAGCATCCATGAAGTGCAGCCATATAGCAGTATCGATGTGACCGCTGCCTGGAAGAAACTGCGTTTCATTTTATCGGTTAGGTCTGATTTCCATATAATCGATAGCCTATTGATAGCTATCCATGCTTTCGTTAACCTGATTTCGATGTCCTTTTTGGTTGATTCGACGCTGCTTCCTAGGTATGTGAATTTGTCTACTAGTTTAAGAGGGGTTCCTTCTAGAGTGGAGATGTCCCCCGTTTGATTATAGCACATATATTCCGTTTTGTGTGCATTAACATAGAGGCCTATGCTTGTTTTGTTGAAAAAGTAAGCTACAAATTCAACATGTTTATCACTATACCAATAAAACATCCTCAAATGCTTTTTTTAAGTAGCATTAAATACAATTGAAACACATTAAACAGTACCGTATGCAGAGCAGCACCTTCAATGCTTTCTAATGAGTTGCAAGACTTGACCTTTTGGGAGTTAACAAAATTTCCATCTTTGGAAAATATTGACCAAATGATGATGTTACTAAAAAAAAAAAATTTAAGCCCTGTATTAAACTTTGAAATACATTAAATTTGACTGTTACTAATGTTTCTAACTTGAGAGCATCCCATTCAAGGCATTCTGCTGAAAGGCTTTACAAAATTTTTTACTTGTTTGAAAAATATAGAAAAAAGACTGAAAAGTGATCATTTTAACATTATACTCTAAGCTACTTAAAAAATGTACTAAGCTCCGTACAAACATTTGAAACACATTAAGTAATACTGCAAATAGTATATGTAACAGCAGAACTATACATATAAGGCTTTTGAATAAAGTGTAAGGCTTTATGCTGAGAGATTTTACAAAATTTTCAATTTGTTTTTAAAATATCAAGAAAAGTTTTGATACATTGTATTCAATGCCGTGTTTTGACTTGGCTACATTTGCAGAGGAGTGATGTGCCTTTGCAGCATGACGATGTAAGATCTCACAAAGGCTTAATCGTTAAAGCCTTGATCCCTCTTCCCTATGCCTATGAGCTATGCCCAAGGCTTTTGCTGAAAAATAATTGAAATGTAAATGTAAAATGCTCTAATCTGTGATTAAAAATCCTAACTTGTTGTATTTTTCTAAAGAAATTGTAAACCAGAAAGAAAAATTCCCTTGTCAGAATTCAGGTAGCTTGATTATATGGACTTTGATATGACAGCACAATTGCAACAATTTCATATCAAGCAATCCCAGTTCTTGCAGTTTTTTACAATGAGGAAAAAACAATGTACTAAGTGAATCTCTGGGCACCTTGGATGCTGTAATGGTTAGCAAGCTGGACTAGCAAACCTTCACAAGTGAGTTCGAGTCTCATTGGGTGACCCATTCATATGGCCTTGTGCCACATTGAAGCAAAAAACGCTTCATAAATAACTACTAATTGAATCCCTCTCAATAAGCTTCAGTAATACATATTCAAAGAGAAGAGCCATCCAACATTATTGGATGTCATTGAAGTTACAGGTTTTACATCAGTGTCCTTCTTTTTAAAAGATGATTTAAGATAAATTATGGGATCCATTACTAATTTTGTATATGTGTCTTTCTCACAATAATATATCAACCCTAGCATAAATGTGGGAGATTGCCATTGACTCCACAAAGAAGTTTAAGTGTGTGTATATATATATATATATATATATAAGTAATTTGCATAGATACATATGAAAAGACCAAGCCATATATATATATGCATATATGTCTTGGTCTTTTCTTTGTATCTATGCAATTAACTCTCTTTCTCTCTGGACATATATATATATATATATTTTTTTTTTTTTTTTTTTTTTTCTTTTTTATCTATATACATACATCACCAACTCAGCTGGCAGGATCTAGAATATGTCAACTTGCACCACTTGTCAAAGGAAATGATAATAAACTTCCTTAAATGGTGAGGATCTTCTTCTGGAGCTTGGAAAATGGGAAGTCACCCCTTTTCTTGTACCTGTTAGAGTCCCATGTCAGGTTCAAACAGATCTATTTGAGATAATCAAGAGTAAAACTGTTTAAAATGATTGTTAATATATATTTTTGTTCTGTATATAATTAAAGACCATAATGGCTAAAGGACTTTAGCATTAAATTACTCGACAAGAATTGGTATGCCATAAAACCAAACAAAAAATGTACTCTTTCTATCTCTCTTTATATATATATATATATATATATATATATATATATATATATACACATATGCCTCATAGAATTTATATGTACATACATATTTCAATCTTACACTCAATATAGGCACTTATCTATTTACTGGTGTGCATTCATTTATTTGGCAATTGTTCAAACAAATGTAGTAGATAAATAAATAAGAGTAAATCAAAATATACTAGTAGCTAGATAAGTAAAGAGAAAGTGAGATGAAAAATTACATAAATGAATATCTCTTGTGTAATTACTTTCAAATTCTTATTTGTTATGGCCTATTTTAAAGATGTCTGGCTGCAGGAAAAACAAGGCAACATATTTATTTCCTTATACAGTGAAGGCAAATCCATTAATTTATTGAACACATTGCCATCCAGGACAGATCAGTGGGTCTGACAGCATCTCCCGACAACTGGAATCGACTAAAGTGAGAAATGTCAGTGAAATAAATCCGCTGAAGTTGCGCAAGACAAATGATATTATTTGAAATTGTCACGGTTACTGAAGAGTTATGGTATAAAAGAAAATTGTGTAAGAGTTAGTATCTGTGTCTTATATAGGAAATGACTGACAGATTCTTGGATTTTGTTTGTTTGGATTTGACAGAGATTAAAATGCTAGATCTAAGTAAGAGAAATACTCTTAAATTTCTTATTTCCTCCATTTTCTTTTTCTTTTGAACTTTTTAAAAATTTTAGTTTACTTTTCCCCTTTTTTTGATAAGAAGGAACATTTCTGTCATTCACTACCATGATTAAAAACAACTCAGCCATTTGACAGCTCCATTGATTCACAGAAAGATAGAGATAAAAAAAGATTTTAAAAAAAGGTTGGCTTAATGGTTATCAATTTGGAATCTGAGAACTGAGGTTGAATTCTCACTGCTGTTGTTTGTTTAGACTACTCTAATGCTCCTGAAAAAGGCATGAATCCATACCGCTACTTTACCTTCAATCATCTTGGAAAAAAAAAATCTTGTCATTGGCCTCAAGAAAGTGGGTGAGTGAACAAATCATCTCCCTAGACTATCTTAACACTAAGGAAGTAGGGACAGAATAGAAAAAAAAATCAGTTATCATTGTCACCAATTTTAAGAACCAGTCAATGGACAAAAATTATCCTGTAAGCTGGAGCTATAGAATACACCAACTACTTCTCTGTAGAGGGGTAAGACCCCTCCCACTGAGTGTCTTGAATATGAGACTAAATAATCAGATGGCGAGGTTCCAGTAATGCTGGAGCTTTGTGGAATGCAGAGTACCCCTTCATTGCCATCACTCTCAGGTCTACTCCAGCCTGGAGTGGTAGCACCTGATAGGGTCCTGTCTATGGGTCAAAAAGAACTAAACTGTGTAACTATGCTGAACTGAATTGTTTGAAATAGAACTGATAAATGTAAAAAAATTGATTTGGCATTAATAATCTACAATGTTTGATGTGCCATAAAACCAAACCAAAATCAGTAGACAAAAAGGCAATGAGATAGATAGGAAGAGATTAAAGAACCAGAGAGAGAGAGAGAGAGAGACTGTCCCCAAAGCATACTCTAAGAGAGTAGATAAAGATAGAAAGAACCTAAAACAGAGAGAGAAAGAGATTGAATATAGATAGATGAGATGTTGATTAAAAGAGAAAAAGACATTAAACATAGATAGGCAGGAAAGATTAGTGAAAGAGAGAGATTGGCCCCAAAACATTGATAGAAAGAGACTTCTACCTAGGATCAATGTGTAGTATCTAAACATGTGGACATGTGAAATAATGTAGTAAAGTTGGCGACCATAGTTGAGGGCAACCTGAAGACTCCCTTTTCAATAGTTACTACACCAAGGCATAGGGGAGGGAACTATACCTCAAAATGCAAAGTTTTAAGTAAGGAGGTATAAAGTACCACTTTCTGAGTCTTTGGTATGACTTGACTCAGGATTGAACCCCAGTCTCTCAGGCCATTTACAAATAGGTATATTACAAAAAAATTTAAATTAAAAAAAAGCATCTATCTTTTTTATATATCTGTTTTCTTACATTGCACTTATTTTTAAGAAAATGTTAAAATCATTCTTTTTTGAAAGTTTTAGCCTTCATGAATTGTCAAAATTACAACAGACATCCTTTGAAAACTGGAAAGTGTCGCAACTAAAACCTGGATGGTTGGTTGGGTTTTAGGCATGTCAGTTTTTGTTGGGTTATTTAATGCTGAAGTCACACCTTTTCTTTTCAAAACAGTTACATGGTTTCAAATAACTGATGATAATAGTCATTTGTAAACAATTATAGCTTCAAGTTACGATTCTGAATACTAATTTATATGCAGTTAGTATAGTTTCAAATGACTTGTTTTTTAATAGTAATTAGTTTGTGAACAATTTTATGGTTTTAAGTATCCCTATATAATACCAATAGTGTTCAAATAAGTCTTGTTAACCCATTTATAGGACTCAACTAGTACTACAACTATGAATCACAGAGGATCTGTGAAACATGACAATGGAACAATGGCTCTACACTCCCCAGATCTCAAGAACTGTAGCCTCACCACTGGATGCAGTTAAGTGTTATGCCCAAGACACCAGAAACTTTATGATTAAAATAATAAAGATAAGAAAATTAGCTCAACTTTTTAAAAAAATGTCATTGTAAAGGCAAATCAGGTGCCAATCAGCAAAAAGTTAACTCATTACTAATTAGAAGACAATTTGACCTCATAGTAAAAAAAAGATATTAAAATAGATGACAAATACAATAATAATAATAATATATTGTCTAAGAGATTGATTGTGCCCTTGACAAATAAATTTAATGTTTCTTATATTTGAGACAAGGTTTTATTCCCTCTTCAAAAGTGAGGCATTACTTTCCTAGTGACCTTTCCACAACTTTCTATTTATATCAGCAATTCTTTTATGTCTCCTTGTGATGTCAAGTGGTACAAGTGTTAGTTTTTAATGTAGGTATATTACTGCATCCAAAAATAATGTAAAATCAGAAGCAAGGTCATTTCTTTAATATGGGCTTCTCAAAAAAATGCTAGAAGCACTTATTGAAAGTTGTGATTTGGCTTATTAGGAATAATGGGGATGGATCTCCAGTGGCAAGAGAGAAACAGAAGACAGAGCAATTGATTTAATAGGTGAAAGGGTAGTTGGTGTTAATGTCAAAAGTCTATTGAACCTAGCTAATTTTTAATCATTTTTTTAATGTAAAAAATCTTTTACAATCTAAAGTACTGTATATGTTATTGAATTATAAAGAATATATAATATTTACTTGCTTTTTTGGCACCACGGGGAGGATGTGATGTTAGGTAAATTTTATAGCTGAGTGAAGCTAGTTTGAATTCAAAGTTTTCCTTCTCTGTGACTAGTTACCTAAGCAAGGCTAAATAACCCAGTCTGCTCTACAATTTATCAATAGCTAATGGGAAGAACAGATGGAGTTGTGCTTTTCTCTTGGTTATTTGTATGATGTAATGTGCAGTGTCATTCAGAATTGGAACTTGGGTCACCAATTCTATTCCCTTCAATGTTAACAGTTACACAAACTGTAGTTCATTGGATCTTAATCGGCTTTGTCAGTGACCCAAAATGGTATTACAAATTTATCATAGAGAGCTATTTTCAGATAAATAAGATTTATTTTAAATATAATTAATAATACCAGTTTCACTGCCTGCTAACTATGAACTTGATCACACCATATTTCCTTAACTCAGAGAATATTAGCAAATTACCCAAGATTAATGTTGTCTTTTTATAAATTTCTTTAATTACATTTTAAAAAATGTTCCTGAATCCCATTGTTTTCTTCTTATGCCTCCAGCTAGAAAACTTTCCAAAGCACTAGGGTAAAAGTATACCTGCATATGTGTTATTGTAATGACAAAAAGTATCCATGGTTGACTGTACAGATTTTTTTAATTTACTTTTGTTTTTATTTCTAATATTTTCTTTTTCTCTTTCAGGTAAGTAAAAGACATTTCTTCAGTTGTGGAATGACCCTTGATTGTATATTTACACCTGGGATGAAGGAAAATGCAACCTGAAATAGCAAGTATAGTGCAGATTCTTCTCTGAAAAATGTATTCATTTTATTATATTTCTGTCTGATTTTTAAAATCAAATTTTTTATAAATACTCAAACTGGTTCATTCTTTCTTTACTTGAATTGCTTATTTGATGAAAAAATACAGACACCTTATTCTAAAAGGTAGATGTTCAGAAAGATACATATGTAATCTAAAAATACAGACACCTCATATCAACAGTCAGTATTTTTGGAGATACTTGGCAATAAAGAGATACATGTTTCTACTGAAGTACAAAATCATTAACCCTTCCCCTATAAAACTTTAACTCTTTTAAAATGTTTCATAATTGATTTTTTACCAAACAAGGAATTATTAACACAGCATTTCTAAACATACTTCTTTATAAAGGGCAATTTTCTTTTATATTTGCATACAATAATAGAATTATTTCAAACGAACCAAAATCTACCAAGGTCAATATTATTAGCCCTCCTTTTTGTTGAGTCACTGATGTTTACTAATATGCTTTAACTTTGTTGCCCAGTCGGTTGGAGATATAGAATACACTGACTGCACCTCTGCAGAGGGGTATGACCCCACCCCCCAATGAGCATCCTGGATATGACACTAAGCAGTCTGATGGTGAGGTCCCAGTAATGCTTTGGGGAATATGGAGCACCCCTTCATTGCCATTGCTCACAGGTCCACTCTGGCCCAGTGTGGTAGCACCTGATAGGGCCCTATCTATGGCTTAAATAGAACTAACGGCATACTTATGCTAAACTGAATTGTTTGTTTAAACTGAATAGCTTGAAATAGAAATGTTTTTCACAATTAAACCATACTTACATTTAAACTGTGTGCCTATGCTAAACTTAATTATTTCAAACAGAACTGTTTTTTGAAATTGAAACTGTATTTACACTAAACTCAATTGTTTGACATGGAACTGTTTTGACATGTAACTGTGTGTAAAGAAAATCTGTACTTATACTAAACTGAATTAGCTGAATAGCTCGAAAAAGAAATGTTTTTCACAATCAAACTATACTTACATTTAAACTGCATGCTTATACTAAACTGAATTATTTGAAATTGAACTGTTTTTGACCTTGAAACTGTACTTTCTCTAAACTGAATTGTTACATATAACTGCTTGAATAGTTTGAAATTGAAATATTTTTGACAATTAAACTGTGTACCCATGCAAAACTGAATCGTTTGAAATGGAACTGGTTATTCACATAAAAATGGATTTGACATTAAATAACCTACAAAGGTTGATATACCATAAAACCCAACAAACTAAACTAAATTGCTTTAACTTACTAATACCCAAAGCATGTGAATTGGTTTGGTTATGTTAAATGACATATCAACCATTGAGGGTTATTTAACGCTAAATCCTGTTTATATGATTTGAGAGGGAATAGTTTGTCAGTAACATAATTTTTAAATGAGAGTGAGCACATTTGTTTGCACACTGTTAAAAGTTTTCAAATATTGCTATCTAATTCTTATGATTATATTTGATATTAATCAATTGTTTGTGTACAGTTAAATGGTTACATGTATAGTAAATAATTGAATTGTTCTATTTGACTCATATATGGGACCCTAACTGGTACAACCACTCTGGTTCAGTACTGGAGTTTTGCCATCAGATGGTTTAGTGTCATACCTAGGAAACTCATTGAGGGAATCTAACCTCTCTGCAGAGATGCAGTCAACATATTATACAGCTCCAGCATAACAGGTTGGGCTTGTGAATCAAAGTTAACACAGGTTTATCTTTAATATATGAACAGTGGTAACAATTTAAGCAAGGGTTTGTGCTGCTATTTGTAAAAGCCTCAATCCAAAAGCAGAAGAAATTACTTTAGAGTTGAGAAAAAGAATTGTTGGTGCTCATAATGCAGAAGCAGGATAAACAAAGTTATCAAAGTGTCAAGAATTAGAGTGAGAAGTATTATCAAGAAGTTCAAAAAGAACTACATATTACAGAACAAGACTGGCAGAGGTAGAAAGGGAAAGATTTCAAAGACTCTGGAAAGAAAATTAGTGAGAGATGTGTCAAAAGACCCTAGAACAACTGCCAAGACATTAGTGAAGGACTTAGCCAAATTTGTAATTGGAGTCTCAAAGAAGACAGTCACCAGAGCACTATACAGGAATGGACTGTGAGGTCATAGACCAAGAAAAACTTCAATTCAGCAAAAGAATCAAGTTCCAGTCAGACTGAAGAATTCTAAAAACAACCTAGAGAGAGATGCCATACACTGAAAGCATGTAAGGAGGCACTCATAGTGTAATGGTTATCATCATAGGAAATGAACATAGGATTAAAGTTCAAGTTGTGAATGAGATTGTTTGCATTTCACATAGAACTAACACCCTTGGGAAAAATATTAATCTTATTTCTCTCTCCCCAGCTATGGGTAAATAGTAGGGCAAACTGAGCTCTTTAATTTTGTTATAGTAATCAGTATAGGAGAAAATTCTGAATTCAAACCAGCTGTACTCCACTTTTAAAAAAATTGACCTTGTGTCCTATTCTGCTTGTGGCAGAGGGACTAGTAAATACATACATACTGGAAGCATGTTATTTGGTCAGATAAGATAAAATTAGAGCTCTTTAGCCATGGAGATGTTGCTTCCTTGAAGAAAGAAAGGAGAGTGATATAACTCAAAGAAGAACATCCCCATAGTGAAACATAGCTTTCGGAGTATAATGCTGCAGAGGTGCTTAAATGAATTCAAAATTGGGAAACTTGTGAGGGTGGAAAAAACATGAAGAAAGAATGAGATGATTTTGTGAGAAAACCTGATACAATCAACAAAACTTGATAATGATATGAAGCATGTACTGCTTCTAGAGAAGAACAATCTTCAGAAGGACAAAGTGAAAGTTATTGATTGGACTGCGCAAGGCCCTGACTTAAAACCCATATAAAATTGGTGGGGTGAACTGAAAACCAGGGTCCAGGTCTGAAGACCATTAGATCCGGTGGGAGGAACTTGAAAGATTTGCCAAAGAAGATTGCCTGAGAGACATGCCAAAAACTTGTTGATAACTACATCAAATATTTGCTAGATGTTATTCAGCAAAAAGGATTAATTAGTGACTATATGTCAAAGACCAGTAAAGGGTCCGGAAGAATAACACAACTCAGGTTTATGAAGAACAAAGTATATTAACAAAAGTATAATACAACAGCGTGTCAAACGTCAGTCTGACTGCCAAAATGTTAGGCAGGGAAGAACTTGCAACTACTGAGATGAATGTTCTACTGGTATTAATAGTCACTGAAGAGTTCATTACCATCCACAGGTTGGGTACCATAACACTATTAGTCATCAGAAAATGAAAATCATTTTTACTTTGGCTTTTTTTGAGTTTTGTGAATTAATTTTGTTTCTTTGGTTAGGTAAGGTTGCTTTGTTTTAATGTCATATCAAACTTTTATACAAAAGCCATACTTCTTGAAGAATGGCAGTGATGCTATTTAACCCATTGCTGGGAGGATAAGGGGTTTGTACCTTTTCCAAGGGTTTTGGTCCAAAAGTAAATGTAATAATGCGATTGTAGTTCAAACTTGCTTACTACAATTCCGCAGTTCAGTGCCTTAACCATTACATCACAAAGACACCCCTGAATTTAGTTTCTTTGTGTAAAGTAAAATAATGTAAAAATATATAAAACTATATTTAGAAATGCCATCATAGGGATAAAATAAATAATTATCTCCCTCAGAGGATTTTGATGTTCAGGAGAGGCCTCATCTTGGGAGTGGGGGTCACATAACCATTCTTGATCTCTTTTTGCCTCTTATTTATGAACAGTATATACATTGTCTCTGACCCCACATGGCTATCTTACCTTCCCTTATCAAATAAATCCTTTTCTATTTTCTATCTTTTCCACACATTTCTTGTTCTTGAAATAGTATGTGTATAGTTGAAAGTGTTGGTACACATTTATGTATTCTTTTCTTTTGATGCCATTTGTGTGTACGTTATGTACATAGAATGTCGAATATTCAATAAAAAATTGTGTTAAAATCCCTTGCTTTGTTTAGCAGAGAGACGATTTTAAAAGAATTAAATTCTCATTGGCAATGGCTAATAGTTTTGAGCATTCACTGCACATGGATATTCATTGAAATACCTGAACTTGTATTTTTGATTATATCTAAATAAATACATTCCCATAGCGTAAGATAAATTTTCATGTAGGTGGCACTGCATTGTAATTAATTCTTAGATTATTTTTATTTCCATTCATACCAATGATTTTCTTAATTGTAATAATTATTGAATGATAATGATTAGAGAGGGAAAATTTCTGTATAGTTCTTTTTTATTTTATTATAAAACAATGAATGGCTTGCCTTAAGTATACTTGCAGAGAATAACAAACATTAATTCATAACTTTGAGAAGTTCTCAACCCAACCAAGGAAGTAAATTACTGTTTTTTAACATCTGTATTGAATTTTTAGTAAAGAGTGGATTAAACTTAAGAAATAATAAGAATAGACAGAATAACATATATGCTTCTTCATGACTTTAAGTCATTCTCTTCTTGGTTAAGCTGAGAACTTTTCAGCCCCTTGAGATATATAATATGTGACAATATGGTCAGAAACAGAACTTGAAAATCAGAAAATATTTTTAAGATGAAGTATTAAACAGGAATAAAACAGTTCTAACATAAACTTCAGGTTTTCTTTTTAAGAGCATGTATGTTTTATGACTCTAAGTCATTCCTTTTTTTGATCTGGCCGAGAACTTTTCAGCACCTCTTAATATTATATGATATAATTTTAATAATTTTACAACCCTTTCAATCAAATATTTCATATTAACTAGTAGTAAGTTATAAAATATATATGCATATATACAAACTGCTTTTGAAAATTGAGTTAAAATGTGCTCAATTCTTTTATGTCAGAACAGGTTTAAAACCAAAATTTTTAAAATAGCCTTCAGACACTCTGTTATGGTGACCTATCTGCACGGTAATGAACTCTTCCTCCTTCATAAATATTAACCCTATTTACTCTCAAAGAGACTTCCTCCCAGCAGTTGAACCTGACAGTTTGGGACAGGCAGTTCTAGCGGCTGTACTAACACTCTTATTTTGTATATTTGTTCTATTTATTTGATACACTTATTTCATCTACTTTCTCTTTTTCTGTGTCTTCTTTCTGGCTCCTAACAGGCCACAACACACTCCTTCCATTACTCCGAGTTTCACATGTCCCTCTGATCTTCACCTATCCCTCTATTGTACTACAATCACCACATGACCCTCTATTGCACTACAATCACCACATGTCCCTCTGATTTTTTACATACATACATACATATATATATATATATATATATATATATATATATATATATATATATATAAGAGGATCATTCAAAAAGAAGTTCTAAGCCTCATTCAGATTTTAGATTTGATGCATACATATCAATTGATAGTGTGCTACCCAATCTTAAATATTCAACAATAGGTCTGAGTAAGACTTAGAATTTCTGGATTGACTTTTGTCTGTGTATATGAGTGTATATATATATATATATATATATATATATATATATATATATATATATATATATTTCTTTTTCTTTCTCCTTAAAAGGGTTGCCCAGTTGGCTGTGGCTGTAGAATACACCGACTGCACCTTTGCAGAGGAGTAAGCCCCCCACAAACAAGTATCCTGGCTATGACACTAAACAATCTGATGGTGAGGTTCCAGTGATGCTGGAGCTTTGGGGAATGCGGAGCACCCCTTCATTGCCATCACTCCCAGAGTGGTAGCACCTGATAGAGCCCGATCTATGGGTTGAATAGAACTAAACTGAATACTTAAACTAAACTGAATTGTTTGAATTAGAACTCTTTGACAAAACTGAATACCTTGAAATAGAAATGTTTTTGACAATTAAACTGTGTACTTATGTTAAACTGAATTGTTTGAAATAGAACTGTTTACTTGTATAAAAACAGATTTGACATTAGATAACCTACAAAGGTTGATATACCATAAAACCCAAACAAATAAACAATCCTTACTAGGGAATGTATATATGGGTTCAGAGTGTAAAAACTGTCTATAGTCTTTTCTTCTCAGTTCAAGCATTTTGAATCATTCTCTGGACATTATGAACCACAAGAATGAGACATGGGGAGTATTATCCCCAGAAAAAAACTATCTTTACCACTTCTCTTCTTGAATTCTAAGATATAAATTACATCAAACCAAGGAAATCTACTATTTTAATGAATCAAAGAAAATGTTCATTAAACATCAACAATACAAAGAGGTTTACCTGAACAAAATTTGGAATGTTAAATCTCCTTTATGTACACAATATAGGTAATATAATGAGAGTGGATTAACATTAATCAGGGCTCTGAGCAAAAAGTGGGCTGTTGGTCCCTTTACCTATCCCATTCGACAATCCATTTCATACAGATATATTGTCCTGAGTATGACTTGAAATTGCATCTGAGTACCCTCTGACCTGAAATTTTAGTATCTGTCCAATTTATGGGTCAAATCAAACTGTTTGATCTTTAACTAAGGATTATTAATATTAGATGTAATTATTAGCATTAAAAAGCCAAGCTTGGAACTAATTAATTGTGCACAAACAATAATAAGCAAGACTTGAAACCCTTTAACTGTGAGCAAGCCAGTGAGTTCTTGCTCATTTTAAAATAATGGTATCAATAATATATTCATTTACAAATCATATATATATATATATATATATATATATATATATATATATATACATAAACAGGGTTTAGCATTAGGAACTGGTACTTGGTAATGATTTTCGAGGATATATGGTTAGGTTCAACAGACAAACTCAGAAGCTATGTTCTCTTATAGACATGGATATGCTACAATTAGCCAACCAGAAAGAACTTTCCATGTGGACACTAGATGCAACCTAGAGGACCTACCAGGAGCAATAAACATTAAGGACAGAGGGTTTGAGAACTCCATACCATCAGCATGACTTAATGTTGATGATGATGATTAAAAAAGATTCAAAATACTACTTCTAAAGCTAAAATACTTAGCTTAGATCTTTATGTATAAAGAATGAATTTAACTCATTTATATGCATGCTTATTATTTATATATTTAGATGATTACAGAGTAGTAACTTTCCCTACACCTTGGTGTAGTAGCTATTGAAAAGAGAGCCTTCAGGTCTCTCTTGACTATGGTTGGCCAACTTACTTTATATATATACATGTACATGTGATGTGTGTGATATTTATACATTCAAAGGGTTATATATTCACAATATATACATTGAATTTAACTCTTTTATATGTGTATTAACCGGCCCTTTAGCATGATGGTTAGAGTATTCACCAATTACTTTAAGAGACTGGGATTTATTTCCATATCAAAGACTAAAAAATGGTACTTGATGCCTCCTCGCTTAACACTCAGCATTATAAGGTATGGATCAAGGGTAAGTGGATCAACACAGGGAAAGGATTTGTGCCCCTCCCCTACACCTCAGTTTAGTAGCTATTAAAAAGGGAGCCTTCAGGTTGCCCGCAACTACGGTCGGCCAACTTACTTATATGTGAATGCAATATTTATAAATCGAGGTAGTTGTATATATATGTGCCCCTTGTATCTGATTCTTTTTATTTGCATTTCTTCTTATTTGTTCATATCCATTCCCATTTCTTATAAGAAATCTGTCAACCTCAGTATGTTTACATTAATTTCAAGATGTTTCTCTTTCTATCTATTTCTATCTGTTTGTAACCATTTATCTAGCTGGGTCTGTCTATATATATATATATATATATATATATATATAGTTCCTGCAAAGTTGTTTACATCACTTCAGATTAGTCATTGATACTTTCTAAATTCAACTTAGTATGGCAGAAGGCCTCTTATTGATGAAGACAATCAAAATTTCATTCAGTTATCTTGGTCATTTAAAGATATTTTTGTTCAAGTAGGGCATAAATATATTACATTCTCTTTGTTATTATTAATTAATCAATTTGATTTATGATCAAATCATTCTGAAAGCACCAGCTCTCCTTGATATTTCTAAAGTTAAGCAGCCTTAAGCTTTCTAAGTACTTGGATGAGCGACCATATAGTAAAGACAGGTACTGTGCCAGACTAAAAGCTTAGTAGATAATAATTCACCAACTAATGTTAAAAACAAAATTCTTTATCTGATTTGTGTCTTAAAAGACACTGACAGTTGGTACTGAATTATAGGAAATGTTCAACAAAAAAATCAATATAAATATCGATTGGGACCTCCCTCCCCAACTAAAGAAAAGCTACTAATGTCCCATAATATTTGTTATAGTTAATCAAAAAAAATTATACACAAATGCTACAACTATTCTGGGACAGAGGTAATAAAGCAAAAACTATTTTTATAAGGTGATAGGCATTTTTATTTGTTTGTTTTTTAATTTTATTTAAAATAGCAAAATATGAAGAGTGTTTAGTCTCCTTAAAAGAAAAAAAAAAGGAAATAGCCATAAACTTTTTAAAAAATTTTTTCTAAATAGAAACAAGTAATAATAAAATGAAGAATTTTTTTTTCTCATTTCAAGGGAAAATTTGTTTTGGAATCAATCTGTGAGTCTTACTCTATTTCATGAAAAAATCAAAAAAATTATAATATAATGTAATAAAACAACCAAAGAAAAATAGCAAAAAAACGAAACAGAAAGGACAAAATTTTTTTATTGTACTTTTTTTCTAATATACTTTATTTACTCAATCTATAAAATGAACAGTGTAACTTTTTCTGTTTCTTTTATTCTTTGTTCATTTGTACTTAACTTTTGCAAGGATGATTGTGTAGTATCTGTGCATACTACTACGAATTAATATCTGTAACTAAAGAAAGCTAACAAAATAGATTGCAAAAAAATAAACCCATTAAATCTTAATTTTTAAAAATGTTATTTGTTAACCCATCTCTAACTTATAGGATCGGTGTGTTGTACCTGTTCCTTCTGAAAAGGTTCAGTACATCACTCTCTGGCATGGTGTAATAGTTATCATGAAATCATGCACATTAGTTCAAATCCTGAATGAAGCTGTTCGTGTTTCATTTTCCATTATTACCTTTTACAGAAAAAATGAATCCTTCATTTATCCCTCTCCAACTCAGGGTAAAAAGTAGGGTCAGTTTGGACTCCTTAGCCTTGCTAGGATAAAGAAAACCCTGAATTTAAGTCAACTGTATTTTGCTTAAAAAATGACATTGTATCACATCCTGCCCATGGTGGTGGGTTAATATATAAATATATATAGTTTTAATTTTTCTATTTATCTGCTTATCTATTTAGATTTTAGTATATTAATTTATTTTCTCTATCTCTCCATCTATTTTAGTTTATATCTATCCCTTTTCTTATCTATAGAAGAAAGTTGTTTATTTATCTTTATTTTTTTTGAGATCTGGAATTTTATTATGAAATAACAATACAATCTTTTATTTAAAATAAGCCCATGTACTCATTTCTGACCCACAATCCAAGCTATGAAAATTGAGAAAATGTTACCCTGAAGGCAAGGAATAATCATTGAAACAGCTATTCAGTCTTTCAGGGCTCCGACATAAGAGTAACAGTCCTGAAATCAGTATAAAAATATGTTCCTGTGTACCTATCTGACTATTTAATTTATATGCATCTCATTTTGCTCCAATCTTTGTTCTCTTTCAATCTATCCCGGTAAATTCCCATTTAAGCATGCATCTATCTCTCCCAGTTCCTGTGTATATATTTATCTATCTCTCTTTCTATCTTTGTAATCTCTCTTGCCTCTGACTTTACATATCCTCTGTAATAGTCACATTAAACTATAGTCACATTGACAATTATCCAGTATATTCAAATTTTAACTTTTAACACCTTTGTTTCATTGTTAAAGATTTTGTCAAGCTAATACTTTCTACTGAACAAGAGTGATAAAGACAAAAATGGCATTTTTATTTTGGAAATCTTAAGCTTATTGGAGAAGAATCAACCACTAATACTGATGTATTGGACATCAAACTTGGCAATGAGCTATCAGATATTTTTTTTTTTAATGATGAGACGGAGCTTTTAATATTTCAGGGGTTTTAGAAAAGAAAGAAGGAATAAAGAAACTTAAAAGAATTAGGAAAAAACAAAAGAAAGAAAATTTAGAAGATTTAGTGAAAGTAAGCAAGAACAAAAGAATGAAAAAGATTTATAGAAAGAAAGCAAGATCAAAAAAGATAGACAAATATTAAGGAAGAACAAAAGAAGAAAAAAATGAAAGGATGTGAGAAAGAAAAGAACAATAATGAATGAAAAAGCATTAAGAAATAGTTAAAGAAAGAAAAGAAATATTTAAAGAAAGTGAAAAAAAAAGAATGGAAAATATCAGAAAGAAAAGAATCAAATTTTAGAGAAAGAAGATAAGCACAAAAAAAAAGAAAGAAAAAGAATGAAAGACATTAAAAAATTATAAAATAACAATTTAAAGAAAGAAAGCTAGAACATAACATGTAAAATATAAAAAAATCTCTGACAAAGGAAGAAAGAATAAAAAAAAAAGAAAATGAAGAAAGAAATTTTCCACTTTATAAATTTTGACATTATAAATGAATATTCACTAATTACCCTCCCCAGAAAGGAAATTCTTCAGATCTCTGTAAATTTTTACATTAAGTATTTCTTTCTTTTCAACTTATTTTGTGTTATAAGACTAAACTTTAAAAAAAAAATATTTTAAAATATCATGTGCTGAACATTAATCTCAAGAGCAACATCTGTCTGCTATTCATTCTCTCTTTATTACCGATTCATTGATAAGTATATACAATAAATCTAAACTCTAAATGACATTTTTAATTTCTCTCTGTGACTCTCAAAGAGTTTGAACTATTATGAGGTAATCTTTTAAGAATAGAATAGAAGACTTTTCTTATTTTTCTCATTTCTCTGTTACAATCCTGACTGCAGTTATTTTTTTGTGTGTTGGGGGTGGGGAGTTTCTTGCACTCAATCTATAAAACTGGTTATTTTGTAGTCTGCAAATCAAAATCATTTTTTAAGCCTTTCACCAATAGCAAAAATAAAAAAAAAAAGGAAAAAATTGCATTAGTTTTTAACACATGAATGTAACTCTCTGAAATAAAACATTTCTCAATAAAAAAAAAAGTAGGTATTTGCTTTAAGTATTTGATTGGTCTATGCTAAAAGTTTTAGCTTTAGAACTTAGATATTGTCTTATCATAAGATATCTTTTAGAAATATGTTTTTCTTCTAATTTTCTATTCAATAAAAAAAATAGAAATTACCAAAAATCAAAAATAAAAAAACATTTGTCTCAAATTTTCCTTTCTATCTAACAATACTTTATAACCTTGTAATGAAGTACTCAGATGAAAAGTCTAACAGTTTCATTTTCGTCAGATTTCTTCTTCTCTTTTTCAAAAGTGACCTTTTTCTAATGTACCATCACATTAAATCTCTTTTCTTATAACATTTTATTTATTTCAATGACATTATTGATGCTAACCATACAATAGCACATCATCATGATTGTACATTTTTCCATTTCGAAGCCCAACTGAAGAACTTGCATATGACGTTCCATAGAATTGTATAAAGCCATAAATTGATCAGGGAATTTCAAAAGATCTGATTGATATAAATGTCTTCTAACCTCAGGTAAGAATATCAGTTCAAGATAATGTTGAAAAGCTGCTTGTAGCTTCAGTCTTACATCAATCTAAAAAGAGAAAGTAAAAAAAATTAATCCAATTCAGTCCTTAAAGATCTTTACCAAGTATCGTGGTCTCCTTTCCAGTACTTTATTATATTAAAAGTAGAAATACCAATTTTTGGTTTTTTGCAGCATTAGCATAAATAATAGAATATCAGTTTAAAATAAAAATAAACAAAAAGCAGGGAGTTTTTTAATAAAATAAATGTTATTTATCTTTCATCAAAAAAATTCTAGTAAGGAATATTTGGCAGTAACAAAATAGGAACCAGAAAGTAATGATCAATAGTTATCTAAATTATTAATACTATGCATTGACTAACACTCTCAAATATGTATGACCAGTCTTCTACAACACTCCAATATGTGCATAACTGATCCACTCTCTCCTATATATATAACCAATATAGTCTTACTTTCCAATAAGTATAACCAATCTGAACTTACTCTCCAATGTGTATAACCGATTGAATCTTGCTCTTCAATAGATATGACCATCAAACAGCATTATATCCATATAAGACACTTCCTTGAAAACCTTTTACAAATCATAACAGAAATTACATTTACAGATTACTTTAGCTCAAAGATATTCTCTGCTTGATATTCATATCTATGTTAGTATGTCAGTCTTTGCAAAAAAATATTAAGAAATAAAAACCTTTGTCTCCTAAGGAATGTAGGTATCAGTCTGCTTTTTCTTTATACACAAAATTTAAAAACCATATGGTTTAAATTAACAATGGAATCATTTTGCATTAAAAATTCTTTCAATTGTGAAAATACACCAAATTATTACTTCTTACAAAAAAGATGCAAGAGAAGAAAAAATAACAAATTTCTCAAAATAGAATGCTGTGCTATCAAAATAACTGAATGACTAAAAAGGAGAATAATATTGAAATTTTATTTTCTTGCTAGGAGTGTTCTCATACCAAGAATTTAGTCTTCTATCTTTGAAACTATTGTCCTTAATAAATAAAACATGGAAGCTGGAATAGACAGAAAGAAAACCTCAAATTAAAAAATGTTAACCACATGTACCTGTGTTATACCCCTGTCTTTATTTAAGATGATAATCATTGTACTAAGTGCACCTCACTTAGCATAACAATTATCATCATAGGAAATGCAATTGATGACCAGAGTTCAAATCCTGGATGAAGCAGTTTGCATTTTACTTCATGTTAATACTCTGGAGAAAGGCATGATTATAACTCTCTCACTCCTCTCAGCTATAAGTATATTCTTGAGAAGATTAGTTTTGGTTAGACAATCTGTCTAGGAGAAGGGAAACCAGCTATCTCCATCTAGTAAACTGACCTTGTGTCACATCCTGCTCATGAGACAGAGGGATTGTGTAAATACATAGATACAGAGCAGACAGAAATAGTGATTTATAAAAGAAATAGATTTTTTTGAACAGGGAGAAACAATGATGAACCAATGAAGAGGAAATGTGTTTGATTTCTTTATATTAAAAACAAGTGATTGACTGAAACCTCCACTTGTAAACATACTAGTATATTGATAAATATAAATAAATTAATATCAATATGAACTTCCACGTATGTGCATACACACACTCATGAATTATGCATATTAACAGATATTTCTTGTCCTCATTGTCTTTCTTAGTGATGAATTATAACTTAGTAATAAACTTATACAACAATGGTCTGCAATACAAGCTTACTAACTTTGTGTTTAACAATAAAGTTTAGCCCAGTTGGCTGGGACTGTTGAATACACCGATGGCATCTCTGCAGAGGGGTAAGACACTTCCAACTAGTTTCCTGGATATGACACTAAAAAATTTGATGGTGAGGCATCAGTAGGAAGCATTGAGGAATGCAGAGTACCCCTTCATTGCCATCACTCCCTGGTCCACTCTGGCCTAGAGTTGTAGCACCTGAAAGGGTCCTATCTATAGGTCAAATAGATCTGTTTAACATTTAAACTGAGAGCAAACAAATGACTTATGTTAAATTGGATTGCTTGAAATAGAACTGTTTGATCATTTGACTGTGCATAAACAAATGACTGATGTTTAATTGAATTGTTAGTTATACATAACAATACTTGGAAGCATTTAACATATTGACTTAAGCTAAATTGAATTGTTAGAAATGGAACTGTTTGATCATTTAACTGTGTGTATCTATAAAATGTGTTTACAAATCATTTATTTAATATATGTGTAAAAACAGGATTTGGCATTAAATAACCAACAGTAGTTGATATGTCATAAAACCAAACCAAATCAATAAAGTTGAACAAAACTTATGTATTTACATATGTCTGTCAGTTTGTTTGATAACTTAGTGTTTTGAGATACATTTAAATGATTTTGCGGAAAGGTATTTACCCAACCCCTCCACCATAATTAGGATGTTATTCATAGTCAATATGTTAAGAAGAGTAAAGCTAGTTTGAATTCAGCATTTTCTTTTTCCTAGACTGTTTTCCTTGTCATAAGTAATGGATGCAGCCTTCACTGCTGAAAGGAAAAGTGATGATTTATGCCTTTACTGAAGGTATAAGAGTGATGTGAAACACAAACAACTTCATCCAGGATATAAACTAGGGTCACTAATTCTATTTCTTACAATAACAACTGTTTCATGAAGCACAGCCCCCTTACATATAAAGGTAAACTAAGAAACAATTGATTAAAGGCATCCATCGAACCAAACTATTTCAGAAGGTTTAAATTTGTAAAAGAGTTGCTAATTTAAAATGTACACAGATAACAGGAGATTAAATAATTGTTCATTCAAAATTATCTCTTAGCTTTTGTTCTGAATTTACATCTGTCTGTAAGTAAATATTAAAGATTATAGATATTTGCTTAAATATTCATTGAGTGTTGATGTTTGTTAAGAGTTGTTGAAATAAAGTCATTGTAAATATTTTCACAATTACATAATTGTTTGTTTATAATGTTCTGCGGTTTTTGTTGAGCAGGATTTCTGTTCATAAGGCTTTGAAATAAAAAGGATGAATTTCATTAGATTTGTTTTTCAAGTTTCCATGGATAGATCTCTGAAGACGAATTATTATTAAGAACTTTTGTCTACAACTAGTAACATGATAGTTTATTTTTTAGTGACAGTGGCATTAATGAAGATGAATTCTTAGAATGCTAAAGCAGCGTCTCATCAACCGAGAAAGACATCGACACACGACTGACGAAGGCATGGACAGCTATCGATAGGCTCTCGATCATATGGAAGTCGGACCTAACTGACAAAATGAAACGCAGTTTCTTCCAGGCAGCGGTTGTGTCGATACTACTATATGGATGCACCACATGGACGCTTACGAAGCGGCTGGAAAGGAGGCTGGACGGAAATTATACAAGAATGTTGAGAGCAGTATTAAACAAGTCCTGGCGACAACACCCCACGAGACTCCAACTATACGGACACTTGCCCCCCATCACAAAAACTATACAAGTTCGACGAACCAGACACGCAGGACACTGCTGGAGAAGCAAGGACGAGCTCATAAGCGATGTACTCCTGTGGACCCCCACACATGGATGTGCAAGAGTGGGACGACCAGCACGAACCTACATACAGCAGCTGTGTGAGGACACGGGATGTAACCCTGAAGACCTGCCGGAGGCGATGAATGATAGGGAGAAATGGCGAGAGACGGTCAGGGATATCCGCGCAGGCGGCGCGACATGATGATGATGATGATTATTGTGAATACAAGGATTTTTTGGTGGCAGTCACATTGGCCATTGCCAATGTTCCACCTGAGCTGAGAACCATGGAACCTAACATTATAGCATCAACCATGTTGTCTCCTGCATTGAAAAAATCTACAAGGTTAGCCTCAAGAACAAAAAGTGCAGGAGAAAGAACCTTATAACACTATGACATCAAACTGCAGGAGCTGTGACCATGTTTTGCATTGGCCTAATCAATTATAAGCATGCCTGCTGTCAACATGGGCCACCCCATTCTTAATTATAATTCACAAAGCCAAGCCATGATAAATATTGATGGTGAAGCTTTATTTTTTATATCTTTATCATATCTTTTACAATATTCCAGTTCATTTATACATAAGATTTCTTGAGTGGTTATCCATACCTCATATGACTATTGTTCTTATCAACTTTAATTTATAAGAGTTACTGGAGTGTATATTTTCTTTAGTTTATCTAACATGAAAATAATTTTTCTGTTTATTTTACTGAGATCAAGAAATCATTTCCTAACAAGTCTTTAAGCATCTTTCTTACACAGATTCTCACATGATATCAATCTCTCTCTCTCTCTTTATATATATATATATATATATATATATATATATATATACATGATTATGCATGTGTATATTACACAAATGTGTATATATATGAGTATTTGTGTGCGTGTTACAGATATATATGTGTATATACATAAGTAAACATGCATAAAAGTGTACATATATATATATATAAGAGTCTATTGAAAAGTTCATTAGTTAACATTACATTTGCTGTTCATGACTTTTTTTACCAATAGGATCCAAGTACTGCCACACTGATGGAAGAAGTAGGTAAACTGAAAGGAGACTGTTAAACTGAAACCTCATTAGGTCATATTCCCAGAGAGTATTATTGTTAGCCTATAAACTTTGCTGCTGACCCTCATGCATATCAGTATGCATCTACATATTACACACATGTACTCAGACACACATAATATATATATATATATATATATATATATTATCTAAAATCATATTCATTTCCACAGGTGTTTGTTAAATCTATATTTTTAGCTTCTGAATTTCATAAAGAATGTACTGCAGTTGACTGAAGTTGTAAATTGTGGAATAAATTTAAAAGATACTTCTGTGATTTCTCTAGTATTATGCTGGGGACTTTAACATCAACTTAATAATAATTGGTATTGACAATGAAACTACTGTAAAAATCAACACCATCAAAATCTATATTATTTTAATAAGTGGCCGTGAGCAAGTATGTCCATTTGGCTAAATGACCGCCCACTGAATTCATTCATCATATGTCTGTCCTTTAAGAGCCTCACAGATTTGGACATTAATATCTAATGTTTCACAGAAAATGGATGGCTAAGTGACTCGAGGGTTTAATTGTGTTCAGTGATATTTGACAGAAAGCAAGCCTACTTTTTAAGACTGAGCGGAAATTACAACTGGTAAAGGTTTGTTTATTAAGAGTAGCTGTAAAGTAGTACCTTCCTGGTCACCACTGTATATTCATATTAACACAAACAAGCCATACATCTATATGCAAGCATTCTAATATTATATATATATATATAAATATTTATCCTCACTATATAATCATTCTGATATTATATATATATATATATATATATATATTGAAGGACAGAAGCATCATAGTAACCAAGTTCAAACTCCAGTAACTCTATTTCATTAACTTTGAAAAAAGATATGAACTCCCTTATCATTCCAGCTATGGTTTAAATAGCACCACAATTGTCCTTCTTCAATGAGGGCTTCAGCATTTGATAACAGATAAAAGTTGATTTACCATTAAACAAAAAAACTATATGCATACATATATATCTAATGACATTTATGTGCATATTGATTCATATATACATATTACCATACATATATTAATATATAAAAGTAAAGTTGGTGACCTTAGTCAAGGGTGACCCGAAGGCTCCCTTTTCAGTAGCTACAACACCAAATTGTAGGGGAAGGTGCTACTCCATTCCCTGGATAGCTCCACTTTACCCTTGATCCATACTTTATAATGCTAAGTTTTAAGCAGGGTGGCATCAAGTACCATTTTTTGAGTCTTTGGTATGACACGACCTGGGATGGAACCCTGGACCACTGGCGAACAATCTACTCATTAGATCAATGGCCCGGTTTAATGTATATGTAAGTCTAAAATACACTTATATGTGCTGGTAATAGGATAACCTTATATTTGTTTGGTTTGCTTTATTTGTTTAACAGCATATTAACTTCTTATGAAAAACATAATGCTAAAATTTAATTCCTATTTAAATGTTTGGTTGTAATTATAACTACATTTTCAATGTTCCATTGCAGTCAATTTTTCAAAATAACACTTTTTATGATAATTATTACTTGTTTATGCCCATATATATAATTTTAAGTATTCTTATATGTAACAATTTAAGTCTGTGTGTTGCTGGTTACCTCAATTCTAAATGATTGACCCTTTAAATAATACTACTAATCTTGCAAAATATGAGACTTAGCTCTTACAGTCATGAACATTAACTCTTGTTCTTCCTTCTGAAACAGTATTTGCAATTTCAAGTCATATCCCTGTACACAAATTTGTCCATAGTAGCATGTAACTAAATTGTGTCTTACCTGAATTGTATTAAAATAATAAATGCTCGAAATTGATCCAATTGTCCATTGCTTCCATTCTTTGTTCTGGGAAGCTCTCTTTATTGTTGCTTCTCTGTGAGCAAGTGTTGATTTTTTCCGTCTTAATGCATCACTTGTTATTGTTTTGCTGTAATTTTATGCCCATCTACTTGCGTCACTTTGAATTACTTGATTTAGTATGGCAGGCAGGTATTGCTGGGTTCTTGTTTTAACAGTACTGAGTTACTTAGAATGATTTTGTTGTGGTATACTGTTCATTTGTCATCTTTTGACCTGTATGCCATTGATGTGTACTTTATTCATTAGAAGTGTGCCAGTATTGTGGCCAACCAGACTGTTGAATGGCTGTCAAAACAGTGGTGTAAGTTGTCTGGTTCTGTGGAAGTGTAGACATAGTTGGTATGTTTCTGGAAGAACTCACATTTTTTTCAGGTATGAGTCTGGCAGAAATGATTTCTTCTTGTACAGGTATAATACTGTTTGCTTTCTGCTGGACATCATCTAGCTTGGTGCAGTTTTGGCATCAATGCCTTCTAGGAGGTGTTATGGTAAGTGACCGGCAGCTGTATTTGCCATTTTTTATTCATATACATCTTTACAGCCAGCTTCCCATTCTAAACTCCATTTTACCAGGAATCTAAGTTTGGATCCTCGGTAAGAGCTTTCTTCCAAAGCTTCTGTTCCAGCATTCTGTAGATAGGTGCATTTTTGTGTTCATACAGCTCTGTATCAAAATCTATTATGTATGCTTTTCTTTCAAGTTAGTTTACATATTCCATTCAACTTAGTTCTTGTTCAGTTGTCATTAGTTTGTACATTTGATGGGTTTTTGTTGCTATCAGTGTCAAAACTGATTTTTCATGCAGTTTTTGATGTAATCCCTTTGCTCATTTCTGACTTTGGTTTGTGCAGTTGTTTTCTGCTCATTATTGATGCCAATGAATTCCAATCAGTTTTTGGCGAGTTCCAGACACTCTCCAAAATTCTATGGAGGTGAAGTGTTTGTTAGGTAGCAGGATAGTTGGGTTATTCTCCATTGGCTCTTTCAGTGTTGCTATCAGTTCTTTGAACTGTTTATCTGATAGTGTAACAATTCAAGTCTATGTTACCATCTACCTTAATTCTAAATGATTGACCCTTTAGATGATACTACTAGTCTCATCAAGTACAAGACTTTACTCTTGTTTTTCATTCTTAGTATTTGCAAACTAGTTCCTAGTTTCCAGTCTTATATAATCTAAAGCAAATAATTTTTACTCAGAGCTATTTGATCCATAGTTGGGATTCTAACAGAGGCAGAGTGGACACAAGAGAATCCTTGTTGCATAGTGGTTAATATGCTGGATTCTTTCACTGTAGTAATCAAGTTCAAAATCCAGTCTTGATCTTATATTCATTTTGGATTAATACCCTTGGGAAAAGAATGAACCTTCTTATCTCCCTAGCTATGGGTTAAGTAACTGCCACTATTGTTCTTCTACAAGGATGGGTTTGGCAACCCAGAAAGGTTGATATGTTATTAAACAAAGAAACTAAACCATTATTGCATGGAGAACATAAATACCTCCCAGGGAGAATATAGTGTCAAACATTGTGTTCTTCAGCCAATTGCTCTCGGGGCCAAAGAGCTGATACTTTCCAATATTCAAACTTCTTGCAGATGATTTCATTGACTTCTGAATGTCTAATCTGAATAAAAGTTAATTATTCAATATAGAAATGTCTTGATTTGTAACTTAATACATTAGATTTGGTGTATAATTCAGCAAATTATTAATATTTTCATTTCAGGTTTAATTTTATCATACCTATTAACATTTGAATGTATAACGTATATCACAATTTCTTGTTCACATGCCATGATGCTGCTATAAGCAACATTTGATGATAAATAATGATAATAGATTTTGCATTCAATATATACATTAAGGAGTGTGTGTATGTATTAAATATAGAAATAAATATGTTTTAATTTAAAGAATTTTTTTCTTGTACAAACCCTAAGTGAAAACTTGATTTTGTCTGTTTTTACGAATTTTTTCTCTCCCTAATTATCAGGATACCTTATAAATTTCTTTTCAAAATATAAAAAAAATATTTTCTTATTGTGATAAGGTCTTTCTAGACAATTGCTTTTGTAAAGGTCCACTAACTGTATAGTCATGACACAAGCTACACACACCACACATACGTATATATGTATGTGTATACCTATCTCTCTCTCTATATATATATATATATGTGTGTGTGTGTGAATATAAGCTTACACAGCTATTTATATCTATTCATCTGCACATATATAGCTCTATTCATACATGTACATATGTGCAAAGGTGATATATACACACACACACACACACACACACACACACACATATATATATATATATATATGGTGTAAGTAAGAAATATCTATGTTATTTATTTTTTATTTGGTTCTCAATAAATTACTGTATATTTATTTTTGATAAAACCTTTACTAATCTCTAAGAAAAAAATTATTGAGATCTGTAAAAAGTTCTATTTCCACAATGTATTATTTTCACCTATTTCCTTTCGTATAAAAAATTAAGAAGTCTAATTATATGGTAGAATAATTCTGATAAGGGATTTTCAGTAATGCTCTATAGGCAAGCATCCATTATTTTGGTCTGAAATACAGTCAGCAATCCCATATTTTATATATAATTTGTTATTAAATTTTATGTCTGGTGCTGATCTTGATAAATATTTTATGAAATTCATGGATATTTCATTCATATCATCCCACAAGTTGTTCAGACAAATATTCAGATCCTTGTAACGTTTATCACAGTGTTTCAGCCACTGCACTCTTCGGCCTTCCCAATTCACTCAAGTTCTCAAATGAGTCATTACCATTCAATCATAAGTTGTTTTGACTAATATCCTCCTTCTTGTAGCAGTGGGACAGTCCCTGTGCTGTAGTGGCTAATTTACTGGAATGCAATATTGTAGTGAGTTCAAATTCTAGTTGCCCTATAATGTTCACTTTTGGGCAAAAACTCTAAGAAAAAGAGTTATGGGTCAAATAGTGCCACTAGTGTTATTTTACAAGGATGGGTTAGGAATTAAATAGCCCTAAAAGTTTGATTTGTTATTAAACAAATAAACCAAACTGATTTTATCACGAAGTTTCAGCCAATGCATTCTTCAGTTGTCCCCATTTTTTTTAATTACTCAGTTTAGTGATTATCATTATTCCATCAGTTGTTCAGATTAATATCCTCATGCTTAATGGTTTTATTTCTAGACTTTTTATTTATGTTTATTTTAGTTTTCCTCATGTCTATTATTCGTCTAAAAGATTGATTTATCCTGAAGTCAAAAGTTCATGCAGTTTATTTCTATGACACCAGTGAAAACTAATTCTTATATTTCATTTTAGTTTTGACTTATTTTTAAAGTGTATATCCCTACATCAAGTTGAACTCTTAACCAGATTGGCAGATACAGTCTCTTGTCAGATTCATTTAACTCATAAACTCTCACAGCTATCACTGCCACTATATAAGCAATTCATAGAACAAATCAGTGAAAAATGAGAGAAATATTTCTGATTTTCTAAGCCACTAATTGCAGGTTTTTGACCATGACTTTAAACAAAGGCAAAGGAGATCACTCTGATATATTCAGTATATGAATTTTGGATGGCAGTGGAATGAAACAGAACAAGATATTAAGAGTTAAATGACTATCCTGGATATGTCTTACTATTTAGATTGAAAAAAGATTTACAGAGACAAAAACAAACCATGAAACATTAATTTTCTAAAGAATAATTACCTTGGCATTCAATCCCTTTATTTTAGTGAATTTTCCAATGGCAAAAGCACCTCTGTAATTCATCTTTTGATATTGTGTGAAGCTGTGCACTCATATTTCTTTTAATGTTATCTTCATCCTCACATCTCACCCTTGAGATGAATTTCCAGTTTAGAAACAAGAAAAAGTCACATAATGTTAGGTCAAATGAATATGAAGGGTTGATCTACTTAGACAATCATGTATTCACCAAAAACTGTTGTTCAAAAATATCAAGAGTGGCTTCATAATTCCCCCACCATAAAAAATCATTCCAACTTCATGTAGACAGCATTCTGCCCATTATTAACAAATTATATCAATTTCTCAGCTGTACTCAGATCTTCATTTAAATACTAAAATTTCAAAAATTGAGTTTTCAGTCTTGACACTTTTGATCCTACCTTGTATTTGTGTGAATCTGGCTTTTCTAAATATGGTTGCCCAAAAACTGAACATCAAAACCAACTGCACCAGATATCCAAATTCAATTATCTATTATTAAACTAAACATTTCTGAGGACACTCGAATACAAGAAGCAGCAATATTCTTCAAATTAATCTGCTTTTAATAAAGTTTTTTTTTTTTCATAACAATTGCAAATTTATAACAATTGAAATAGTTGATATTTTTATTTGCATGTATTTTGAATGAATAAATTCTTTTTCTAAAAGAATATTTGCTTCATTTCATGTCTTATTAAAATGAGGTTGCAGCGGGTTGTCAGTATGATATTCATATAGGTTCCACAATCTTTTGAAAATTGTATACAGTTTCATTGACAAAATAAATCTGAGAACTCCAGTACTAGATACCAATCTCAAATAAACTTGTATTTGGTAACAAGTGTCACCAAACTTACTTTGAAAAAAAAAATGTATAATGGTCTGTCATGTATTCTCTTATGGAGAGACAGTATGAAAAGTAGTTGTAACATCTACTGAAAGCGGTCAACATCAGAGAAGCATGAACTGCTATTGATAGGTTACTGGCAACATAGAAATCAGATCTCTCTGATAAAATAAAACAGAAATTCTTCCTTGCTGTAGATATGTGGGTACCATTGTATGGCTGCACCATTAAGACATTGATCGAGTGCTAGGAGAGAAAACAAGATGGAAATCATGCAAGGATCCTGGAAATAGAACCTCACGAAACAGCCGCTGTATGGCCACTTACCTCCCATCTCACAAGCCATCCAAGTAAGATGAACATGACTTTTTTGGAACTACTGGAGAAGCAGAGACAAACTAATAAGAAACATTTTCTTGTGGACTCCCACACATGGACATATCAATGTGTTCTGACTTACATTACTCTGAGCAGACTTACATCAACTCTGAGCAGACACTAGATGCCATCTGGAAGACTTCCCAATAATAGTGGTCAATAGAGATTGATTGCAAGAGAGAGTCAAGGAAGTCCATGTATAACTCGATGATGAGTTGTGATATTGTACAATGAACATATTTCCAAAGCACTTGCAGGATTTGTATTGACTTTCCATGTCAGTTTTGACATTCATGCAAATAATGTAAGGCAGGTGATCCTGAACAGCAGAAAGGCTGTTATTTCAAGGCATATTCTTTAGTGACCGCTACTGTATGTTTACATATATTCTTCAAGATGCCTTCCATTAAGTACACATTTTTCAATCGCAGTCTCTTTATCTTTTACAACTCTTATCCTTCCGATTTTGTCAATACGCTGTTATCTCTCAGATGAAAAAAAAAACAATTTCTTGACTTATAAAGTGATCTTCAATTTTTAAAAAATAGTTCTTTTTCTCATGTCACTATTCAAAAATTTCTTCAGCCAAAAATTAGAATGAACTGAAATAAAATGGATGAATGAATAAATGAAAAAGAAATTTGAAAATAAAATGAAGAAATAAGCAAAAAATTATATAAAACTGACATAGATATATTGTGTGCACTGTGTTTATGTGCTGAATCTGGTTTACATATTACTCCTAATTTTCTCTGGGAACTTATCTTTGAGGAAAAATAAGTATTTTCTTAACCTCCAAATAATATGTGATTTTAAAAATAAAGTTGGGGTTGATTAAAACATTATTTTTTACTAGAAAATACAAATACTTTTTCCTACATAAATTCATTTATTTAACATATTTTTACAACTTTATGAACTGAATACAGGATGAGATTTAGTGGAATGTTGCTCACTGTTCAGCCATTATTTTTATCATGCTCCCACTATCTCATCATTCAACCAGTTCCAGATCATGATACAACTGGTTATGGTGGCATGCAGTGCAAACTCAGAAGTACAGCCCAAATATACAAGTAAACATTTACTCAACTCCTCTGCCATTGACACAAGGTCAATTTTTAAACAGTGTACATCTGGTCTGAATTCAGACTTTTTTCTTCTCCTAGACTAAAGAACCCATTCTGTCCTATCTATAGCTGAAGGAGTACTGATGCATTCTCATCTTTCCTTAGGGCATTAGTACAAACTGAAATACAAACTGCCTCATCTAGGATTTGAATTTGGGTCACCAATTCCATTTCCTATGACAATAACCATTATGCTAATTATGCCTCCCAAATATTCAATGATGACAGAGTATGATAACAATTAATTCCTTGTTTGAAAAATCTATATAAAGAATCTTACTTGAAAAATTATAGGGGACAGAAAAATTTGTTACTCGTTATGATCCCTGATAACACTACTGACTGAGATTAATATCTATGATAAATTTACCATCTAGAGCAGTTCTTACCTAGAATATAAAACTGCTTTGTAGATAGAACTATTAATAAAATTGTATGTCTTTTAGATTTCGTTACTTGTCAAGAAAGTAGCAAAACATTTGAAATTCAAGCTAAAAATTCCAACAGTTTCTAGTTGTAAAAATATTAAGTTAAATTTATTTCTTCAAGAATATAATCATTTAGAAGTGGCAAAAGCCTAGAATAAAATAATTTTGTTCTTTATTTCAAGAATTTAGGATTGTGGATAAAAAGAATTTTGATAGTGCTGAATTGATCTTTCCTACTTGTAAATATTTCTGCCCCAAAGAAAATGCTCCAGTAATCTAATGAGATGGAAATTCTAAAGTCCAAAATCAGTTGAGTTAGAAAGATGGGATAATGAATCTGAATCTAATTTTTTTAAATCTTTTTTTAATCTCTTTTTTTATTTTTTTAATTGATTATGGGTTTGTGATGTGATGGATAGAAAATTTTTCTGACCTTAAAAAACTTAACATTTTTTCCTTACCTTAAGACCTTTTACCTTTTTACCTTTTTACATTTTTTCCTCACCTTAAGACCTTTTACCTTTTTACAACAAAGTGGCACTTTATGATTTTTTGTGACATGTCCAAAGAATTACCAGAATAACTATTTCATGCTTTGGGGCATTTATCAACCCTTTGACTCCCACTGCAACACCAGTGTCCCAGTTAAATTTCAATTTCATTTTAACCCTTAAAAAAATAGTTCTTTTTCTCATCATCTTATCCTATCATTTTATATATCCAAAACTATTTCTTTTTTTTTTAAATGGGGTACTGATGGTGTTTAACTGTAAAAGACAAGCAGCAGAAAGATTTTTTTTTTTTCAAATGAATTATTTTTTAACAAATTCAATCCAACTTGGTAATGAAAAGGTTAAGGAAATCTTAAAAAATTGTTCATTCCTGGTGCTAAAAACAAAACACAAAATCATGAATGAACAATTCTAAATCTAAAAATTATTTATGTGTATAATCTGCAAAACCATTCTAAGAGATTTTCTGGGTGAGTAGATGCTTGTATGTATAACTGGGAACTTTAGCAGTTAACAAAGACATGAGCTCTTTTGATTCTATACACTCCCAGTCTCATGAAATTTATTGACTAAATCCAATATTCTAAGTTTGCTGGGAAGAGTAGGCTGGGAAGATTTCATGTTAGATTAGTCTATCAAATATTTCAAAGATTTATTAGTAAAAAGTTTGCTCTTATGTTGTGTAGTCAGTGGTCAGGAAAGAAAATTTAAAGATATTGTAGAATAATAATAATACAAATAACACTTACCAGTCTAGGAGTCCCAACTAGCTTCCAGTTGGCAGACAAAAATAAAACGGCTATAACTCAATACAGTCCCGGCAAAACTACTAAATTAAAAGCTGGCATATATATATATGTATATATATATATATATATATACTAATATGTCCAAGTATAGACCAGCTACCAATCAGGATTCAGGGAATAGACTTACCAATGTGAGTATGATTGAATGCTCCAATGCACCATAAATGACTCTCCTTCTTCAGAGTTCATTTTGAAATTAATTCAGCTTGGTACGCAACTGAGTTCTGATTTTGGTAACCTGTCAAACGCAATTGACATATTTATAAGACTGAGATGTCTTTTTATACCTGCTTATTCAGGTAAATATATTTGCAATTGCTAATATATACTATACCTATAGGGTGATTGAAAAGTAATTCCCTATATCAAAATACTTATAATTTGTTTCTTGAAAAAATTATAGTTAAAAAATGAATTATACTGCAACTACTACTGCTAGCTGTCCATTGTACCTGGGGATGAAATTCTGCTTATTTTTTCCTCCATTTATTTTGATTTTGGGACAGATATTGCCAGTTGTCTAAAGGGAAGTTTATGATTCCTAAGTTCCTTTTATGATGCCCTTATGCCTGAGTTTTTGTCTACCTGTTTTATATGACACTTCTCTAAGTTTCAAGTACAGGATTTGTTTTGGCAATATGCTGTCCTTATGTCTGTTCAAGTAGCCAACACATCTCAGGTTGTGTTGGGCAAGTATATCGTACATGCTTGGATGTTGAGATTAATACAGGATGAATTTATTTGGGATAAGCTGCCACCATTTGACATGTACTATTTTGCACAAGGGATGCATCATATACAAGAGAAGTTCTAAGTCACCCACTTTGTTTATTGTGAAAGTAAAAAAATTATTAGGAAACAGGGGCATATTCTTTTGTGCCACCCTCACAACTTGAGCAGCATTTCTGCTGGGACATCTGTGTCCTGTTTACTTTATGAACCAGGTGTGTATCCTGTTATGCCACCCCCCGCAACTTATGTGGCATGTCAAAAGAATCTTTTAGTTGATATACAACATAATTTATTTCTTGTAAAAATTACAGTTAAGAAATAAATTATTAGAATTTTGAAAGAGGAAGTTCCTTTTCAATCACCTGCAATACATCAAATCAGCACCAATCATGAACTTGAGGGAGAAAAGATGATTTTGAGTATACACAAGAGAGTTTGGCAGAAAAGGCTTACATGTAGTTAGCAGTAGAATTGCAATCATATGCATGTCAGCAGCACTCTGATGTTTCACTACAAGATAATTATCTGTTTGAAATTCAGTCATAAGTAAATAAAGTTGGTGACCTTAGTCGAGGGTGACCCATTGGCTCTCTTTTCAATAGCTACTACACCAAATTGTAGGGGAGAGCACTACTCCATTCCCTGGATTGCTCCACTTTACCCTTGATCCTTACATTATAATGTTAAGTGTTAAGTAAGGTAGCATCAAGTACCATTTTTTGAGTCTTTGGTATGATTTGACCTGGGATTGAACACCGGTTTCCCGGACCATTGGCAAACACTCTACTCATTAGGCCAATGGCAGGTTGGTCTTAATTTACCTTGTTTTATGGTATAATTAAAATATCCTTTTGTTGTTAGGCATTTTTGTACATTTGACAGATTTTGTGCATTATAGCTGTAAGTTTTATATGGGTCACCCTCGACTAAGGTCACCAACTTTATTTACTTATGACTGAGTTTCAAACACACAATTATCTTGTAGTGAAACATCAGAGTGCTGCTGACATGCATATGATTGCAATTCTGTAAGTTTTATATAAAGTGTGTGTGTGTACATATATATATAAAGTAAGTAAGGCTGGTGACCATAATCGAGGGTGACCTGAAGGCTCCCTTTTCAATAACTACTACACTGAAGTGTTGGGAAGGGTGTCTCTCCTTTCCATAGATTGCTCCACTCTACCTTTAATACGTACCTTATAATGCTGAATGTTAAGTAAGGAGGTATCAAGTACCAATTTTTGAGTCTTTGGTATGACTCGACCTGGGATTGAACCCTGGTCCCCCTGGCCATTTGCAAACACTCTTCTCATTAGGCCAATGGGCCAGTATATGCCCGCATAACCAAACAAATGCATGAGTATGGATGATAATACAAATCAAAGTCTGTCCATATCAGTATCTGGATAAATACATCTCTCTCTCTCTCTTTCTGTATATATATACATATGTGTGTGTGGTCATTTGTTAAGCTTACCTTAGTTTGACTAAAAGAGAGAAGTATAGGACACCAATAGAGAATTGAACTCCTTAACATTAGTCTGCCAGCTTGATAAGCACTATGCAATAAAAGACATGCAAAACTAATCATAGCTAATGTACAAGACCAGATGTATAAGGAACCTGGTGAGGATTAAATTCATTTTACTATCATTATTGATCTGTAAGACTAACCCAACAAGTTATTCATTTATATGGCTCTGTATGTGAGACATAATTCACATGCGACTATAGATATACTCATATCTGCATCTATCAATCCCTTTTAGAATTTTTCTTCTTTTTTCTACCAATTTTTGCTTTTATTTCAATTTTCTTTCTTTCTTTTCTGGTGTTTATTCTCTTTCTTCACATTATTACTTTTCTTTTACTTTCAATTTCAGTTCCAATTTTCACAATTTTTATTTTTTCTTCTCTTTACTCTGCATTTCCCTTTCCTTAAGGTCTTCCTTTTTATTTAGATTTTAACTTTTTCTTTCATTCAATTATTTTCTTTGAATTTTCACTTTCCTATTTCTTCCAAATTTGACACTTTCTTCCTTCTTCTAATTTTGTCATTTTTCTTTATTCAATTTATCAGCCCATTTTCACTTTCCTTTTTCAATTTTCATTCTTTTGTTACCAATATTCCTTCTTTATTTTTCATCCAATTTTCACTCTCAATTCCATCCAATTTCCACTCTCTTTTTCTTCCAATTTCTCCTCTGTTTTTCTTTCAATTTTCCCTTTTTCTTTTTTTAAGTTTTTATTCTTTCACTTTCAGTTTTCTCACATTATTTTTTCTGCAATTTTCACTCTTCTAATTTTCATTCTTTCTTTTTTTTTCCAATTTACTCTTTACTTTTTCACTTTTCATTCTTTCACTTCCATGATTGCCTTTCTTTTTCGATTTTCACTTTTTCCTATTTTCAGTTTTTATTCTTTCACTTCTATTATTCTCATTTTTTGTCTTCCTTCTGGATTTTGCTCTTCTTTTTTCTTTCAATTTTTATTCTTTCTTTCTTCCTCTTTACTTCTTCAAACCTGGCATTTTCTATTCATTTGTTTGTTTTTTCCATTTCAATTTGTCTTGATTTTATCGAGAATCAAGCCTAAAACAGAAAAAAAAAAACAGAAAAAAGCTCATCTTAAACACAATCTTATTCCAAACTGATCCCCCTACTGAACAAACCCCCACCCAAACTCGGATGCAACTTAAAAAGATAAACACACACACACACATATATATATATATATATATATATATATATATAAAACATTATCCAAAATAAAAGAATCTTTTAACAATCAATAACAGACGACACCAACTTGTCTGTTGTTTTTATTGTTTTCCACTTGTTGTGTTCTGTAACATCTCAGAAATTTTGCCTTTTACAGAAAATTATTGAGTTTGAAGATGTGTTCTTTTTAAAATTAGTTATTTACTAAACTCATTTTTGCAGCAACCTAGTGCATGTCATATATTGTTCCATAAAGTTTGTAAATCATTGTACCCTATATCTGATGTTAATGGGAAATTGCTCTTGGTTCACTTTCTGAAAAAAAAAATGTTTGGAAAATATAACCTCTGTACCATATTTAAACTCTAAATTTTATTTGATATTCTATATTCCTCTCTTTCTTATATGATATAAGTGAAGTTGAAAAGTTCTCAGCTCATCCGATTGCCCAGTCGGCTGGGGCTGTAGAATATTCCGACTGTACCTCTGCGGAGGGGTAAGACCCCAATGAGTATCCTGGATATGACACTAAACAATCTGATGGTGGGATTCCAGTAATGCTGGACCTTTGGGGAATGTGGAGTATCCCTTTATTGCCATTGCTCCCAGGTCCACTCTTGCCCGGAGTGGTAGCACCTGATATGGGCCCTATCTATAGGTTAAATAGAACTAAACCGAGCTTCCTTCACTATCCTGATTATTGCAGTTAAACTACGTATTTATGTTAAACTGAATTCTTTAAAATAGAACTGTTTTGACATTTAAACTGTGAACTAATGCTAAACTGAATTACTCGAAATAGAACTGTTTTGACGTTTAAACTGTGTACTTATGCTGAACTGAATCATCTGAAATAAAACTGTTTGACATTAAATTCTGTGTATTGCCTAGTCAGCTGGGGCTGTAGAATACACCAACTGCACCTCTGCAGAGGAGTAAGATGCTCCTGCCCAATGAGTGTCCTGGATAAGACTCTAAACAATCTGATGGTGAGGTCCCAGTAATGCTGGGGCTTTGGAAAATACGGAGCACCCCTTCATTGCCATTGCTCCTAGGTCCACTCTGGCCTGGAATGGTAGCACCTGATAGGGCCCTATCTATGGGTTAAATAGAACTAACGGCATACTTATGCTAAACTGAATTGCTTGAAATAGAAATGTTTATGACAATTAACCTGTACTTACATTTAAACTGCATGCTTTTGCTAAACTTAATTACTTGTAATAGAACTGTTTTTTGACATTGAAAGTGTATTTACACTAAACTGAATTGTTTAACATAGAACCGTTTTGATATTTAACTGTGTGTAAACCAAATCTGTACTTATACTAAACTGAATTAGCTGAATTAGAACTGCTTGACTAAACTGAATAGCGAGAAATAGAAATGTTTTTCACAATTAAACTGTACTTCCATTCAAACCGTGCTTAAGTTAAACTGAATTGTTTGAAATTGAACTGTTTTTGACATTGAAACTGTACTTACACTAAACTGAATTGTTATACATAACTGCTTGAATAAACTGAATAGTTTGAAATAGAAATGTTTTTGACAATTAAACTGTGTACTCATGCTAAACTGAGTTGTTTGAAATAGAACTGATGATTTATATAAAAATGGATTTGGCATTAAATAACCTGCAAGGGTTGATATGCCATAAAACCAAACCAACCCAACCCAACCCACACTCAGCTCATCGAAGAGAGGAATGATCTTTTTTCTTTTCTAAATAATATTAACTTTTTAAAGAATTAAAAAAAACTTTACAAATGATGTTCCAAGTGTGTTAAAATTTAGGGTAGATATGTAAAATACAATGTATATATCATCCCTTTCTTGGTCAGGCCAAGAACCTTTCATGTTCCACATAATACAACCTTAGATTATAATGAAACCAAAATAAGAAAGTTAATCTTGCATAGAAAAATAGTGAAGCCATGAAACAACCTCCCAAAGAAAATTGTTACGAAATTCAAAAATAGACTAGATAAACAATGAGAAAATAAAATTCCAAATTACAGTTTAGTAGAGTACAAAAGTTATCTCAGATAAATTTCTCCAACTTTTGTGTTCAACTTTATATCTTTATATATTTGTGTGTAAATGTGAGTTTTTGCTGTCTATCTCTGTCTAGATAAACTATTGATATTGTATATTAGATATCTATCCATCTAGATAGATAGATTATTGATTTTGTGTATTTGATATCTGTCTAGATTGATTATTAATCTTGTGTATTTGATATCTGTCTAGATAGATTATTGATCTTGTGTATTTGATATCTCTTGAGATAGATATATTACTGATCTTGTGTATTTGGTATCTGTCAAGATAGATGCATACATAAATATATATAAGATAAAAAGATAAAAACATTTAAAAAAACATAAATTATGATAGACAATCTGACTCGGATTAAAATGCATGTGTACATATATAAAAAATATACTTATGTACAGACTGTTATAAATTGATAAATACTTCTAAAAAAAACAATGCTTGGAATATTGTGTGAATTTATGGTTTCTTATTTCAATCTAAAATCTTGTGAAATTAAAAGAAAATATGAGAAAAGCAAATAAAAATTGAATAAAGTCAATCCATGATTCTTTATTATATGTAGTAAATTGAATTTTTATATTTTAAATTCCCTTCTTAATCATAAAAATCAGAAGAGAATAAAAGCAAAAAAAATAAAATATCATATCAAAGGTTCATTAAAAAAAACAAGACAAAAAAATATAACACTAAAAATAACTATTTTCATTCCTGTACAAAAAGATCTTGTGTCACGTGATGGCTCACGGAGACGAGGAGGTGGGAATGATACTCCCCCCCCCCGTTGAACTAACATTATCTAGCAGTCAAAAAGTGACCGTTATGAGAGAATGTGGGTCACACAGATGTTCGCACCTAAGTGACCTTGGGTCGCCGGACATCGGAAGGGGAAGGAGAAAATGAAGCCAAATGATTGGTGGGGGGACCCCAAACGGAAGTGGGGTTCCCTTCCCCTCAACGGAAGTAAATACAAAAAAGGTAGTTTTTGAGCAACGCTCGTGGCAGACGGACGATAGCCATTTTACTCCGGGCTAAAGACAAAAAGACTGAGACACAAAGAACTCCAAAATCCTTCAAGCCAGCATTAAAAACAGTACAAAGTCTATTAGCCCGTGAAAGAAGAGAAATTCTCCAGTGGAACCCCGTCAAAAAAATAAGATAAGTAACTTTGGGACATTTTTCCGTTACACCCAAATTTTGTTACCACTCTCTCTCTATTTGAAAAAGGATAAAAAGCCAGGAAAAGACATTTATATTCATGGACTATCCTATATATATCTTTGACATTTTGAACGTATATGTATATATATAACCGTAGTAAAGAACCTATGTATTTTCATTTTACCATGTGGTCTATGTTATTATTCCATGCTTTCCTTTCAGCTTCTATTCGCCTTACATTATCTTGCTTAGAACTGTCCTATTAATTCCTAAAGTATCACACGGGAAACCGGAGTTGCCGACTATAGCAATATTAATATTATTACAAGTAAGACCTATAGGCCCGTATTCTTCTATTATCTAAGGGGAAGAAGTTTAGCGGCCTGGTGGGTGTGTGATAGTGTGAAATTTTGGACCCCTTTGCCAGCAGTGGCCAGTCTGGCCCTAGATTATTCCCTCACGTAATATGCCAGTTCTTATCTGCCTGAGAAAAGAACTCTGAACAGGACTTATTTCTGTAGGGGATCAAGTGCCAACCTGCCCCGTCTTCACACGTGCGAAAATAAAGTCCCGTTTAGGGATTTTAATCAATTTCCCCGTCACACTTGTGTATAATGCTGCTCTCTATTCGTATATGTATAAAAAACCTTGAAAGAATTCTATTTTTTTTTTTATATATATACATTATACTCATTTTATAATGTATGAAAAGGTATGAAAGGATCAACTTTCAGTTTGTGTGACATTTTCATATCATTTAGATGATATTAGAAGCTAAACAGACTTGACTGTCTTTAACTACTTAAGTGGAATCAGCAATGCAAAGCTGTATACGTTGGGGTGGTCAGTCATGAAAAGTTAAGGAAATCTGAAAATCTTTTCAACTAAACAAAATCAGTCAGTGTAAAAATTATCTTGAATTTCTTCCTTTTTAAGTAAAACATTATCAGTCATCATCATTATTATTATTATTAATAATAATAATTTAGACTATTAATACTAGGATGAGTCACAAGTTTTGTATCATCTTGGCAATGTGTGGCACAATTCGGTAGATTAGAATGCTTTTGCCAAAGTCATGAAGGTCACAAATCACACTTGTTTGAGAAATGCTGAGCTTGCCTGATACTCTCTCAGTGCTACATGTCAGGTTGACCTCTAATACTTGAAGAATGGCCTCAGATTTTACAGTTTTAGACCTTCACAATCTTCCCTGATTGTTGTGGTTCTTGCAACCTGAGCAAAATTTCTTGAACCATTTGGTTACTATAGTGTGATCAACTGCACCTTCACCTTTCCCACAACAAATGCTGTTGCTTGTTTCCATTGTGTTATGGCCAAGTTGGAACTCATAAAGCAAAGACTATATATCATATTTATCTGTGTGGTTTTCAAATCACACACAGGGAAGCAATGCACAATGTGTCAATGCACCAACTATCAAAATATTACCAGCCACAACTTGTATTGCTTTGATCATGTGATATATAAGCGACAAACTAACACATACCAAGATATTGCAAAATGTTTGACTCAGCCTAGTATTAGCATTAATAATCATCATTAAGTTGTGATTGCAGCTCAGCTTTTCCTGACACTCTCTCTCTCTCTCCATCCATCCCTATCATTCATCACTCCTGACGGGTCTTCTAAACTACATCCTGTGTCTGCACAGAGCTGATGTAAATAAGTTTTTGCTAGTTGACCAACACTGGCATGTCCATGAAAAACTTCACTTATGAGTTTGTCCTTATTTTTTTAACACGAAGCATTATCAATCAGTTTTGTTTATTTTGAAGAATATTTTCTTTCATATTTCAATTTTTAGTTGCTCTTTTACTACTAAATTTGTTGTTATTCTTTGGTAGTGTGGAACAGTGCAAATGAGAAATATTAACAAGGATAAGCACTAGGTGAGACTCAAGCTCACATCCTCTTTTGCCTCATGAAAATATCAAAATTCATGAAATTCAATGAACCTGATATTCAACCTATTGTTTTTTTTACATCTTAGTTTCGTTGTCTTTTTATAAAAAGCAACAAGATTAAAATGGACCTAAACAACTAATAGAATAATTACAATAATGAAGTGTTTAGAGATCTTGTGTTTAGTGAAAGAAAGCAACAATATTAAGATTAAATAAAACTAGTTATAAAATAAAAGCAATAATGAAAAGTTTATAGATTTTGAGTTTAGCAAAAGAAAGCAACAATATTAAGATTTAGTAAAATAATAGAACGAATGTAGAGTTTCTGGTTCATTGGTATTTTGATAAAAAGCAATATTAAGATAAAATAAATCAATAATCATAATAATAAATTGGAATAACACTTTTACATGACGTATTATCACTCAATTTTAGTTATTTTAGATAAATATTTTTTAGGAATTACTTTTTCAGATACTTTTTATTAAAATATCTTCACAGTTCATCATTCTATGACAGCAAAGAACAGAGTAGGTCTGATGCTCAAACTGATTCTCATTTTAACTTGCAAGAAAATATCCATCAAAATTAATGACCAAGCTAGTCGATTCTTCATCTCATACATTTTTGTTTTTTGTAAATCATTGTATTATTTTAATGCAGAATTGACTTTCTGAAATTTCTGAAATTGCAGTTGAATAAGGAGACTATGACTTTTCTGAATAAATAAAAGAAAAGAAAATTACTTAATGAAGGCTCGTAAAATGGTGGAAGGTGGCATATTCCTATTTTCTGGATTTTTTAAAAATAATTTTTTGATCCACATTTGGTTTAAATGAGCAGAGGCAAAACTCACAGATAGGAACTTGAATGGATTTGTTTTATAGTTACTTCCTTTATAACAAGAATTTGGAGGATCAAAAAGTAACATTCAGTGCAAATGCAAACCCCCCAAAATTATCATTCAGCTGCAAATTACTTTATATTTTAAATTAGAGCATTTTAAATATATATTAATCTAGTAAAAAAATCATACTATCATGTGTCATATTTGCTGGATTACAGCTATATATATATATATATATATATATATATATATATATATATATATATATATATATATATATATATGCATCACAAGAATTTTAATGATATATATTTATATAGATGATATCAAAAAATTATTATTAACATTCAACTCCTTTTCATCAATTCACATTAAATTACTCTATTCAAGATGCCTATCTAGTTGTTTAATGAGCTTTGATTGGTCTGGCACAAAACTTGAGTAATGGAGGGTTAGATTCCTAAAAGTAAAAATTATAGATAATTTTTTTTTCCTAAAAATTTTGCATAAAAATAGAATAAAATGTTTACAAGTTGATGATTTTGATCAGATTTATGTTTGGGCAGTAGAAACAGATTTAAATTCCATCTTCCAACTTATGGACATGAAAAGAAATCTAATTCCCACTTTATCCATTAAATTTACATTTTCCACTTAAATATGTCATCTCGTATGGAAAAATTGAAATTTTCCATTGACTAATGTATATATATATATATATATATATATATCATAATTTATTACCTTCATCATTTCCTCGAGAAAGTTGTCTACAAATTAAATGACAAGAATTTTCCAAATGCTCACTACTTATTTTATTTTCATTTCTCAGAACTAAGTAAAATGCTGACAACATATTTACTGAAATAAAATGGCAAAAATGTCTGTTGGTTAAAACCTAAACATTTTAAGCCTAAAAGGGTTTAGCATCTCATCTCAAAGCTAAAACAGGGCTTGTATAACAATAGAAATATCAAAATGTCATAAAAATTCAAAGGTTTTACTTTATGCACTCTTTAAGCTATCAGCCAATATATATATATATATATATATATATATATATATATATATATATATATATATATAACAGTGGCAGCTCTTGGTCATCAATGTTACTTAGGTCCATATTTTTAACAAGTAACTATTTGTATAATTTAGAATATAAGAAGAATTTTACCATCCAACATGTTTTTCTAATTACAATTCATCATATTTGTGTGCCTGAACAGGTTTTTACAGTGGATACTTGAAAAATTGTCACTCTACAAAAAAAGAAAATGATATTTTCTCTTTATATGATTCTTTAATATGGCAACCAGTGTAAAAGAAGGAAGAACTAAGTCTACCTTACTATTTACTTATAGCATTAGTGAAAAGCAAAATACTAACAGCTTTTTCCAGAATGTTATTATGACCAAATAATTTAATATTTGTTTTATTAGACCAGAGGATTTTTGTTCTTTTGTGCAGCCGCAAACTGTAATCTGCCTCTTTTTTTTAATTGGTTTTGGAACATCGGCTTCTTTCTTGCCGATCAGCCTTTCAGGTATTCTGTTTTACAATATATATATATATATATATATATATATATATATATAGGTTGCTGTTTCCTCAAAAAATTTTATGAAGTACTTTACTGTTGTTCTGAAAGTGATTTGCTCTTTTTCCAATAAAATACTTTAAACTCTAAAAGATAGAAAATGTCTCCTTGAGCAAAATGACAGCTGCATGGTCCAATGGTGTTTATACTTGTACTTTTGTGTGAACACATTGGCATAGTATCTTCAGGTGTTTAAAAATTGTTCTCAGGAATGAACCAGTCTTTTGGAAGACAACAATTTTTGGGCAGATATTTTTTGATTTTCCTATGATGTCAAGCAAAGAGGCCCTGAGTTTGAATGTAAATGTTAAAATACATTCACAGGTACTATGACAACGGACTCACATGATGTCAATTATCCCAGTAGAAATGTCAACAGCGATATTATTCTCTAGGATATTCTAAAATGTTTGAATGATAGCCATCTTAGTGTATGTAAATTTCTGAGTAACTAGGAATGTGATGAAAGAAATAACAGCTGAAATAAATCATTATCTTTATTACTATTCTGTCATCTGACATTCCCAAAATAATGATCCAACCTTACCAAAGACATGGAATCTGACATTTTCAAAATAGTGATCCAACCTTACCAAAGACATGGAATCTTTACTAAGATTGAATGTCAAGAATTATGAAAACTGAGTTTAAATGTGCTTCATTAAGGTGTATATAAATGTATATATGTTCAATTATGTTTTGTATATATATATATATATATATATATATATATATATATATATATATAGTAATTAATGTATAAAAGTTTTTATTTACCTTATTTCACAAACTTTATCACTCAATGCATATATACATTTAAACTTGTGCTGATAAAAACACCTGTTAACACACACATATGCATTCACAGTGTACACACACACACACAAATATATATATATATATATATATATATATATATAGTAATGTTTAAATGTGTGTATGTTTAAATTTCAGTCAATCACTTAAATCAGAAATATACGTAAATATTGGTATAATTGCTAATTATACCAGTCATATAATTGGTAGAGTTACTTTCCTTCTATCTATAATTGTTACTTTATTCCATCTGAAATATAAAATCCATTAAGCAAATGCCATTAACGTCTGTCTCTTCTGGTAATCTTTGATAGCCAGCAAATAGACAATGAAATCTTTTTGAAAACAACTTATGGAAAGATGTGTGCAACCCCATTAGAGAGACCAACAATCAAATGCATTAAGTCTTCAGGTAGAGCAATGTAAGAGTGAGAACAAGACCTGGGAATGAGAATATCTTCTCTGATGATGATTATTATTATTATCATTATTAACAAAATCATCATCATCTTTTGATTCAGATCAGTTATTTATATATATGTACATATATATATGCTATACCTATCCAAAGTGAAAGGATATGCCATGTCTACAAAAGAAATATTGTTCCAAAAATTCATTAAAAATACTGACACTCATAATACAAAGGTTTGTGAAGAAAGACTTGAAATTTATTAACAAGGTTTCCTGTGGTTCTATGTGTTCCATTATTTGTCAGGGTGCCAAATATTATACCCAAGGCTTTGTGAAGATGAAGATGGGTTTATGGAGTGATGAGTTGACTGAAAGTGGCAGTAATAAACTTCAAGTGTCTCACTATACAAATCTGTGAATTTGAATAAACATATCTTTAATTGTTCTTTTTTAAGAATTTAAAAAATGTTTCTTTCTTTTGTAGACAAAGTATAACCTCTTTAGACACCACCCCATAATCATGAAAAGATTGTTTTTTCAGTCAAAAATGTTGCATTATTTTATTGTGCAAAAATAAAATAAAAAATCAATGTGTATTAATCAATGTTGAAAAATTAGAATTTATAAGTTAAGTATTTGTTTTTAATTAGAGCCTTGGGACTGGAAGGCATCAATACAGCAAATCTTTAGCACTGGTCACTGTCAACCTCTTGTGTTTAAATTATCTCTATTACTTCTAAATTATCTATGGTATCTCTATTACTTCTTCTAAATTATTGATAGTAGTGATTTTTATTGGTGTGATCTTCCTTTTTATAATATTCCAAAGATTCTCCATCAGAAAATGGTCTGCTGAGTTGGATTACATTTCTAAGATCTTCATATCAAAATTCTGAGTTCAATTTTTTAATACTTATAGTGGCATGCATAAAACAGAACTGTTTATTATTATCTACATTAAAAGTAGAATGGCATTTCGCCTGGTATAATGGATAAAATGCCAAGGAAGCAAACCATTGTTAGGGAGTTCATTTCTCACTGGGTGCCCCATACTTCTGGCTTTATGTTAAGCTAAGCTTATTAAGTGACTAAATAGTGGTATGTACAATGCATTGCTGAAATATTAAAAATAAACAATACTGTTTAAAGAGTCAATGGAGTCCCTAGATGTTTTTCTAATTGTCACAGTGCCAAGCCACTTTCAATTCATAAATGTTGCTGAATTGGTTCTCAAGATATTCAAATATAACAGGATACTTAACAGATAAATCTGGTGAATATATGATTAGTAATTGTCTGCATATATATATATATATATATATATATATGTGTGTGTGTGTGTGTGTTTATTCAGAAGTATTGATGACAACCATTAACTTTGCTGAAGTAGAGCAAATTAACTACATAGGTAATTTGTTATTGAGTGGTGAAAGCTTGTGTAGAACCAGCCAGCCACTCTTTTAGAATGAACTAATAACAGAAGAATGTTACACTGAAAAACACTACTCCAATTTTGAATTTGGCGCCTTTCCTTCTATTAGACCAGTTGTTCAACCTTATATGCAAAGTCTTGTACACACACATACACACATATTAAATGTCTCTTTATATATCAGTACATTATATATGCATATGTGTGTATATATATATATATATATACAATTAGTAAACACCAATTATTTATAAATAAATATATATATATATATATAATATAGGTAAATACCCATTATAAATATGTAAGCTTAGACAGATTTGCTTTTTTACATGCAAATAATCATGAATGTGAAAGAAGCAATTTGACAGAGCAAAAGAAGAAAAAAACTTTTGTAGCTGCTTTCTGTGTAGTTTTAGAAATTGACTGTTTGGAGAAATACATTTGTGTTATTGTTATTCTTTATTCCAAATCTATCATAATTTTGGTTTGATAAAGGAACAAGAATTATTTTTTATAAGGTTGTACAGAAACCCAATATCAAAATCTAATGCAAAATTATACAAATAGCAACTGATCTGGCAGAGAGAGAGAAGAAAATTACTTTTTCAGTGATTTTTGCAAATATATATGCACATAAGCATGTCAATTTAATATTTATTTACTAAGCATAGTACAACACAAGGACAAACAAATAAAATGTATATTGGAAGATTGTGTTTTGCCAATTTTGCTTTTGGAAAAGATCTGCCAAACTGGAAAATTAGTAGTTGAAACACGTCTTAATTCACTAGGAGGTCAAATGGAGATAATATGGTCTGGAAGATTGTGTAGAATCAGTTTTCCAAATGGAGAAGGATACAGTACTAATATACTTAGATGTCTTACCTACTGCTGCTACTTAAAAAAAATGAATAAAACGCTACAACACACTGGTATATATTATAAACACCTACAAAGTAGTAATGTATATGCAAAGGTCACACCACTTTTGCAATATACACACCTCTGATGATGGCCCAAGAGTGGGTAGAAAGTTCTAGGGTAACAATTAGTCATGGGAGTTTCATCAACTAATTCCCACTGGATAATATAAAATCAATATGGAAACTGGAAAGGACCTATACAAAAATGTGTAGATAAAAGATGTATATATTTTTCAATGAAATTTGCATTAATGAAGAAATGCTGCCCAAATACACACTTCCCCTGTTGGCTGGGGCTGTAGAATACACCGACTGTGCCTCTGCAGAGGGGTAAGACCCCACTTCATGAGTGTCCTGATATTTGACACTAAACAATCTGATGATGAGGTTCCAGTAATACTGGAACTTTGGTGAACACGGAGTACCCCTTTATTGCCATCACTCCCAGGTCCACTCTGGCCCAGAGTGGTAGAACCTGATAAGGATCATATCTATCGGTTAAATAGAACTAAACCATGATTTCTTTACTGTTTTTTGCATTTAAACTGCATATTTTTGCTAAACTGAATTGTTTAAAATAGAACTGTTTTGACATTTAAACTGCATACTTATGCTAAACTGAATTGCTCAAAATAGAACTGTTTTGACCTCTAAACTGTGTACTTATACTAAACTGAATTATCTGAAATAAAACTATTTTGACATTTAACCCTGTGTATTGCCCAGTCAGCTGGGGCTGTAGAATACACCAACTGCCCCTCTGCAGAGGGGTAAGACCCCCCCCCACTTCCACAAGTGTCCTGGATATGACACAAAACAATCTGATATTGAAGTTCCAATAATGCAGGAGCTTTGGGGAACACGGAGCACCTCTTTATTGCCATTGCTCCCTGGTCCACTCTTGCCTGCGTACTATGCTAAACTGAATTAATTGAAATGGAACTGTTTTGACATTGAAACTGTACTTACGCTAAATTGAATTGTTTAATATAGAACTGTTTTGACATTTAACTGTGTAAACTAAATCTATACTTATAAGTAAGTAAAGAGCAACCTTAGTTGAGGGCGACCCAAAGGCTCCCTTATCAATAGCTACTGCACCAAGGTGTAGGGGAGAGCACTACTCTTTTCCCTGAATTGCTCCACTTTACTTTTGATCCTTACCTTATAATGTTGAGTGGGATCAAGTAGCATTTTTTGAGTCTTTAGTATGACTCAACCTGGGATTGAACCCTGGTCTCCTGGACCATTGGTGAACACTCTACTCCTTAGGCCAATAGCCCAGTTCTATACTTATACTAAACTGAATTAGAACTGTTTGACTAAACTGAACAGCTTGAAATAAAACTGTTTTAGACAAACTGTGTACTCATGCTAAACTGAATAGTTTGTAGTAGAACTGATTATTTGTTTAAAAATGGATTTGGTATCAAATAATCTCCAAAGGTTGATATGCCATAAAACCCAAACAACCAACCAAATATACACACACACATATATATAAATAAAGACAGATAAATGCAAATAAGAAAATTAGATAAAAATTACTCAATGCTACCTTTGCAGAGTAGGTCTAAAACCTAAAATATTTAAATTATGTGCACTGAAAGCCTCGAACTTAAAGTCCCATAAGGATCACACAATCATCAGACAGAAATACACATTCTCTCTCTCACACACACACACGTGTGTGTGTATGTGAGCATTTACATCTCGTGTGTGTACGTGTGTACGAACATTTACATAGTTTATATATATATATATATATATATATATATATATATATATATATATATATATACACAACATAGATTTTACTTTGTGAACAATGGTTTAGAAATTTCCATGGTTATTGCAGGTCTGTGAGTGGCCTGCAAGGCTCAGGTAGATAAGATTAGTTTTTCCAAAGCTTTTAAGATCAATGCTTTTTTTTTCATTGTTGTAGCTTTCTAGTTTCAGATTATGAAGTTTCTTTTAATAACGCGTATCTCTATGACTCCTTGTTAGCTGTCACTGTTTCCCATTGGGTGTTGTCATTTCCACTAGAGACAAGAGTCTTTTTAAGGATTCCCTGTATTTTGTCTGGTGTGGTTTTCCTCTACTGTATGAAAACAAGTTCACTTTGAGAGTTCTTGAAAAATATTTAGATACATACACAAAAAAAAAACGGAAAAAATATACATCTTTTGAAATATTCATATCTACACTCATGTGTATATATGTGTATATATATATGTATATATATATACTCGACCACTAGTTACCAGAGTATCCACAGTTACCAGCCAAAGGAATTAATTTTTTTTTATCTAAACATTTGTCTCTGAATAAATCTTGCCTTTCACAAATTATTTTCTTATATCTTTTTTAAGTGTTGTTAGCAATGCAATGTCTACTTTTTTGAGTTTCCTTTATGTCCGATACCCTTCAGGGCTTCTGTACTAGTAATGTTATAGCAATGATGATATTTTTTTCCTATCTTTTTTTCTCCTGAAATTCCATCCAAACCATTTCAATCTCATTTTTATAACCTTCCATGATTTTTTGTTATATATCTGCAATTCATAATACTTTATGGCAATTTCTCCTCTGCCAAATCAGTTTTCAAAAGGTTGTGTTAACTTTTTCTTCAGGAAATACCCTGAAAATTTCTATCTTTATGTATAGTTGAACATAATTCTGTGAAGGGGATGATTCTATGGTGTTGAATTCAGTAATTAAATTCATGATTTCTTGAAAATTCTTCAGATGATTCCTTCTTTTGTAGAATTTTTCTTCTCATATCTCTTTGGGTACTCAGGAATAAAAGATCATCAATAAGTTTTATCTTTTTCTCTTTTAAATTAACAAATTATTTACTTCATTAAGCCTTAATGACATTTTATTTAACCTCATACTATTTGATTGAAAAAAAATTTCTTTTCTTTTAATAATTATAGTATGGAAGCCTTCCAAAAATAATAAAATAATTTAAGATTGCTATGTATATCTATCAAACAGTAGGTTCATTCAATAAATTAGGGAAATGTATTTTTGGAAAAAGCAAAGTAATTTTTTTTTTAGAATTTTTTCCATAAATGTAAACTTTGCATTGCTTGGAATTGGTTCAAAGCAAAGATTATTTCAATCTCACAAAAATATTTGTTTTCTGTCTATTCAAAATTGAAAAAAATTAAGGTACTCCAGTCTGGCATCAGATTTTGGGTGGCTGAGGAGTGAAAACCATCTAAAATTTATTGAATAATGTATGATATGAATGAAGAAGCTTGTTTTAGTCAATCTCTGCAAATGGGTTAACATGGATTTGCCACAATGAGCTAAAAAAAAGACAGTCCATCACACTATTTGAAAAAGAAAATATTCTAGATGCAGTGGTTAGTAAAGAAGATCATCCTGACAGTGTTTTGAGATATGAAAAGACCCATCATTATAGATTTCCTTGAAAAAGGTGCTACAGTTAACAGTGCTTCTTACTGGCAACTCTGTTGACAAAATTCACCTTATTTATCAAAATAATCCTCATTTGAAAAGATCTATCTCATTCATTTCCTTGGATATTTGTAGGATCTAAAATATAAACATTGTAATTTTTGTAAACATCCAATAGATGTGATGTAGTGTATATTAGGTTAAATTTTTGAGAGAAGATTCTGTTATAAAAGTGGAAACATAACTTTCCTGGATCTGATTACTAATGTGTCGGCCATCAATAATAAAATAGCAATTTGGGAGGAATCATGTGGCCTACTGACTTATTTATTACTCTTCATGTATATCTTTGTATGTATATATGTTTAGATAGTGCTATCATCAAACCATGAACTCTTGGTCTCATGATTGTATTGGTGAGAAACTCTTATTCACCTAGTGCCATTAACTCTGTGTCTGCACAATCCAAACTTGGATCTACATATGCTCTATCACTAATATTGAGCACTCTTTTCTATTAAATATAACAAACCATATAACTATATTATTAATGTTTGCTACATATATAAGAAAGATTCTCGCAGATAATACAATAAGTATATATAAAAACAATAATAGAAAATGATTACAAATCCTAGAAGCAATATGCATAAAAAATAAAAAAAACAAACATATATAAAATGGCATTTAACACCGACACCAACATCTTAAATATTTTTAATTACTAAAATCACTCACTCTATTAGTAACCATTTTAAAAATAAAACGCTGAAAACATTCCAACCAAAAACTTCAAAACAAAATGCTACAAATAATTAAAATGATAAAAACTCAAACGGTATACTCAAAACTACACTACTCTTGATAACAACCAAAAGTATCATTAAAAGCAATTAGGCGAAAGATATGGGACAATTCCTTTGCCACTTAGATCCTGACACAAGAAAAATAACAAGCTGACTTGAAAAAATAAAATTAGCAAAGCCCAAATTTGTGCAAGTCCAGCATCAATCATATTCAATAGACCAAAATCTGTGTGACTCTTATTTCCTAAACTGAAAATTCATAGCCAGATTAATAATTGAGGACTTGGAAGACATTAAAAAAATATCCCTGTGCAGCTTCCTACTATCTCAAAAGAGACATTTTAGGGGTGTTTTGAACAATGGAAAATTCAGTTGAATAAGTGTATTAAATGCTTAGGGAAGTATTTTGGTGAAAATAAACCTTTAACTCGTTGCTTGTCTCTGACTTGATAAATACAGCTTCATCCTTGATATATTTTTAACATACCTCAGACAATATATATATATATATATATATATATATATATATATATTCTAAGGTTGTTAAATTATAATTTAACACTTTCATATTAATGAGCAAATATTGTAAAGTGTATCGCTATATGGATCTCTTGCAGTTATGAAATAATTCTCTTCAAATGAAAAAAATCAACTTAAATCAAATGTGTTCATATTTTATTTGCTTAAAACTTTCTGCATATTCTTTTTTAAACATTTTGAACAGTTAAAACAAAGTGTTATTTTATGGTAAACATCAAACACTTTTTTTTTTTTAATTTATTTATTAAAACATTCAAGTGTTTAATTAACTTTTAACTAATAACTATGACTGCTACTGACAAGCAAACTGTGTAAATCCTTTTTTTGTTGTTGTTCTTTTTTTAAAGGACACCCTTGTATTAAGGAAAATGAGTAAAGAACTAGAAGAAATGTAGCTGCTTTAAACAATATGCATGTGATGGTCGGTTGCATTTTATTTCTAAGTTAAAAACAAAAGAAGAGACTAAAATTAATGGAAAGAGACTGTATTTGACATGTCTCTCTGCTGTGAACTACATGCTGTTTGAATAATTTGCTCAAACACCTTTCTAATAAAACTTGAAAATGGAAAAAAGATTTTTCTCCCCCCCCTCTCTCTCCCCTTTTTGTATCACGATTTAATCCAAAACTCTTTGAAAACCAAACTATCCTATTTTACTCCATTAATTCATGGACAGATATATTGACACCTTGTAGGCAAGGTTTTGAATAGATTGATTGCATCCTCTTCCAAAGGGTAAGACCCCCCTCCAAAAAAAGAGGTGTCAAAAATATAACATTAAAATGCATCCAGCTATTTAGATTTGAGGAATATGGAATAAACCTTCATTGGCATTACTTCCAGGTCCACTCTGACCCAGAGTGGTAGTACCTGTTGAGGTCCCATCTATGAGTCAAAATAGATCTGTTTAAAAATTATTAGCATTAGTTCTTGATACTATATAGCTGTAAATAATTTGTATTTAGAATAGTCACATGAGGCTATAATTGTTTATCTAAGCTGAGTAAATACAATAGGGAAGTATCAATCATAGCTTAAGTGTTAGTAAGTTTGTGTCAGTGAACAATTTATTCATGCAATGAGTTGAATATTCCCTGGGAACTCTACTGCTTATTGCCTTATACCATACTATATTAAGCTTAGTGAATATTTCAATGTGAGATAATGTTTATCATTTAGTACATTGTATTACTAGACACAAAAGTGTGTGTATGTGTGTGTGCTGGATGGATGGCCTTTTTAAAATTTTAAAAGTTTTATCCACTCGTATTCTATTAATTTCAGTTTTTACTTGTTTGCCTATCACTTGATTGATTTTATAAGGTTTAGTGAGAAAATTACATTGAAGATGTTTTTAAAAGTCAATCATATTTATTAATATGATTTTATATAATTCTATTAAAACAATTTATTTACCAAGGTTTCACTAAATTACAGATTTAAAGAATTCTCTCACATTCGTTTTTTTTTTTTTGGTTCACCAAGATTTTTCCAAAACCTTGGAACTGCTTCTCACTATTTTCTCATTTCCCTCTTGTTTACAAAGTAAATCAACAACAGCTCATTTCAAAAGAAATTGGTGGAGATGATGGAAGGAAAAGGAGAATACAGAGTTTGTCAGAGAACAGTGTCTGGACATGGGTGTGGCCTTGGATGAAAAACTGGGCAGACATCCCTTCTTAGTATAAACAGGTATCAATGATCTGTTGCCAGCACGCTTGTACTGAACAAAAGATACCATTTTTATACATATATATTTATTGGTCTGTCTAGCATGTTTGGGTCCTCCACCTCTCATGAATTTGTCTATGCTTTGATGAGACAATCTAAACCCACACTTGTTTTCAATTTACTGTTTATGAGAGAAGATGGAGTCAGTTGAAAATTTATTTAAGATATTTTTTTAGCTTCTTTCCCAATTTCTTCTATTTGAGGATTTTTTTTTCTCTGTTTGTTTAGGGAAAATCTTGAGAGAGGAAATTATATGTGAAATTATAAGGGAGTCCACTAAAGAATTGTAGACTCGTTTTGTTTTGTTTTTTTGCTTCTTTCTTTTAAGCATTTTTGGGTGGTCAGAAAAAAAATGAAGCTTTTATCATTGGTCGATCAATTCCAAAACAATTTTAGAGATTTAGAAGAAAACATGATTGAATTATTTATTCATATATATGAAAAAGGAGGGAGTCTCTGTGGCATAGTAGCTAATGTGCTGGACTGTCACATCATAATAAGTGAGTTCAAACTCTAGTTGCAGTATTACATTTATTTTAAGCTAATAATCTTAGGGAAAATACTAACCGCAAGCAATGTGTTTAATAATAATACTACAGTTCTTCTACAAGGATGGCTTGTGGCATTAACTTACCCATCAAGTCTGATATGCCAATTAAACAAATAAACCAAACAAAATCATATGAAAAAAAACAAAGAAATTACTTTTAATTGTCTTAGAAACGTTTTAATCATTTACTAATTTTTGCTTAGTTTATTACGAGGAAGGAAACAACAATGGGGCACTCAGATGACTAATCTTTACAATGTTTAAAAGAAATGTTAAAATTTTCCTGACACATTTTTAATTAAAATAGTCATTTACTTAGTTGATGGTTAGTGATCATATTTTTATAAAAATATTTTTTATAAAAAATATTATCACAAACTTATGTTATGTTATCATAAACTTATGTTATGTTAGCATTAGTGAGAACATGTTTTAATGATAATTTTAGTAATATTTAAGGGCTGACATTAATTAATTGTAATGTTGTTAGTTGCATAATATTTTAGTGGCAACATTTTTGGATATCTGCTGAGATTTGGGGAGGCAAAAAGGTCATTTGAACCCCACACACCCTACTGGATTTTGGATCCTCCTCCTTACTGAGAGTGAAGATGTTCAAAAGATAAATTCCGAGGACGAAAGAGTCACTATGAACCATGCACAGACTCCTTGATCCCAGCACTTTTTCCATGGGGAGGGAATGTCTATTGTGTAACAAGGTTTCTTGTATGATATATTCCAAATATATTCTTTTTTTTACCCCAGATGTCCTGGCTGGTGTAATGGTTAGCAAACTAGACTAGCAAACCATAACTTGTCAGTTTTAGTCTCACTAGGAGCCCAATGCATCCGGCCTTGTGCCATAATTAAGTAAAGGTTAGTAGACTACATATCCTTTTTGTTACTCTTCCCACTACAACAAAATGGTAACAAGTGCTATTGGTAACATTTTTATTGGTAAATTAATTACAATAGAAAGTCTATCAATATATGACAGTTGATTTAATATTTGAACTGCTCAAGTCATCTATTACACAGGCTAGATATGGTTAGATTTGAACTTCTGTTATCAGTAAAGCTCTGGTATCTCGAGTGATTAGAACAGCTATCAGAGAAAGATTAGCTTCCAAAGGAAGAAAAGGTAAAAGGAATAAAAGTTTGTGTCTCAGACTTGCTTATTTATATCTGGTCTGCATTGTTTATTTATGACTGTAAAATGATACTCTTGGTAGTTGAAGAAAATGCTATCATAATTAAGATAAAATGAGTTCTTTGTTATGCTCTGAATGAAATGTCATCCTCAAACTTCTCATTCTCTTTTCAACTAACATTTCAAATAAAACAATAACTATCTGTAGTCGAAATTGAATTTTAATAGTTTTACTAATTGACAAATATCATAAGTATCCAAGAATGAAATATAATGTAAAATTGTTCAAGTTCATGAATGGGAAATTTGTGGCCTTAAGGCTGCATATGATGTTGTAAATCATCAAATGTGACCTTCCACAACCTTGACAAAAGAGTAATTAAAATCACACATCTTCACTTCAGAATCTGATATGACAATGGTTTCTTGAAAAGAGCAACCGAAAAACATCATTAAAATTTTTTAAATGTTTTTAATTCTTTTTAAGAAATATATATCAATTAAATTTTGGTCAAATTATTAACAAATGGTTTGAGCATTCGATTTTGTTTGAATAATACTCAAATTTTCTTGAGTTTGACTTTGATAGTTGACAATGAATCTCAATGCAACATTTAAATATTAAAAGTTTCCTCATCACTATTAGATGATGGCATTTTACTTTTTACTAATGCAAAAAACAAAGACCTTTAAAAAGGCAAAAGAAATTAAAATTGTAACAAAAAATCAAAAAACGAAATTTTTTAAAATAAAATAATAAATAAGATAAAATAAAGAGAATTAAATTAAGAAAAGATTAATGATGAAAATGTTTATACTTTTGATTAGTTAGAGTTTTTGTTTCTTTCTTTTTTTAATGACATATCAACCACCATGGGTTGTTTAATCCAAAGCCAGTCTTGTATAAGGACAGTGGAGGTACTATTTAACCCATAGGTGGGGAGATAAGAGAGTTCATACCTTTCCTAAGGTTATTAGTCTGAAAGTGTATATAACTGTGTGACTGGAGTTTGAACTCGCTTACTACGATGTTACAGTCCAGCACATTAACCACTATGCCATAGGAATTACTCAATACATTTTTAAGAGATTGATCTTTATGACTATTGAAACAAAAATTCAATAACAACTATGCCAGAGGTAGAGAACCAAATGCCTTAAGGCTCCATGCAGTATTCTAAACAGCCAAGTGTGATCTGCTATAACCTTGTTAAAAGACAAATTAAAATTGAATACCTTCAACTTAGAATCTGTTATCGAAATGCTTTCTGGCAAAAAGCTATTTCAAAATAGCCAGTAAAAACTTATTAAAGTTTAAAATTTCTTTTATTTGGTATATATTAATTAAATTTGGATGAAGTTATTAACAGATAATTCAAGCATTATATTTTGTTTTAATCAAATGGATTTTTGATTGAATATGACCTTGATTCTTAGCTATAAATTTCACTTTAGCCTTTTAACATGAAAAGCTTTCCCCATCACTGGTCTATTTAATCTATTTCACTAGGCTTTTTATTTTTATTTATCTATTTATTTTTTTGCTTGCTTTTGCTTAAAGACATATCAAACTTTTAAGAATTATTTAATGCCAAAGCCATCCTTGTGGAAGAGCAATGATACTGTTGAACCAATAGCTGGGTGATTATGGGGTTCATACTGTCCCCATGGGCATTAGTCCATAAGTGAATGCTATAGCAAGACTTGAGTTCAAACTCATAATAATGTTGCAACCCTGCACATTAGCCATTTCCCCACACTAAATCCTTATTACACTTTTTAAAAGTGAAGCAATCAATTTTTGGTTTCTAGAGTCACAAAAATCTTTTACAATAAGTAAACGATAATTTGTTTTTGGAATTTTTTAATCTTTTATTAAGTTCAAAAAAGGTAACTACTAAAGGAAAATGAAAGGGTTAAAACCTATTCCAAAAAATATTTCTTATTGGAATGTTTATTTCTGTTTCATCAAAGTTCATCTGAGTTTATTTAATTTAATTGAAATGCTAAAAAACAAGTGGATAAAAATCAATATTCAGTTTCTATATATATGCCACCTTTCAGGTAAATTGTTTATTGTATTTGGTTAATCCTAGAATTTCCATCATTTTTTTCATAAAGACTTTTCGTATAAAATGATAGCATTATTATTCAGTCATCAAACTATTTTCCTAAGCTTTCTATGACCTTCAACCAGCTTTCAAAGTTTGTAACATTTTTTTAAGAAAACATTTTATTCGTCTAAATTCATAGAATCAGTTTTTAAATTATTGTAACATAAATGAACAAAGAATGAAATGTTAATTTTTTTCAAAAAGTCCCCTTGGCATTTATCACACTTATTTCAGTAAGTTTTCCATTGGTCAAAGCATTTGTTAAACTCTTCTTTTGATATGAAAATATATGATTGCATTTCTTTTAATGTCTTTCATATCCTCAAATCGTACCTTTCAGAAGAATTTTCCATTTAGGAAACAAGAAAAAATATGTACAGAACTAGATCTAATGAGTATGAAATGTATGAAACTTGTATTTTGCCATCAATTGTTGAGCAAAAATTATCAAGAATTGGCACTGATTTATTTAGAGGAAGTCTAGACATCATCACTTTACGTTACTCAATTGTGAACATGACTTCTTTCTCTTTGCTTAAATAAAAATTTGATGGTTCAGGTGAGATATGATAGATAAGCAAGTAAAAATTAAAAATGAAAAGAAGTTCTTAAAATTGATGATCATATTAGCCTAACAGTCTAGTAATGGAGACCATTATTGTGATGAGTTTGATGGTTGACTGAAAAGTTCATATGATGATGTCATATATTCTGTTGATAACTTGTGGCTTGTGGGATCCAAACACTGTAATACTAACAAAAGAGCTATGTGGACTACTCATAGAATCATGTTAAAAAATAAACTTTATTTGGTCACATTCCATGAGAGTATCTTGGTCAGCCATTGAACTTTTCAGTTAAGTCTCATACATGACTGTGTTATTTAAATTCTTTTCCCCAGGATCCCAGATCCTTTCAATAAGGAATAAAAGACTTTTGGTCATTTCTTTAAAGGTGATTTTATCAATAACAAATTTAAATTTAGTCAAATTTGATTGGGTTTTCATCCTCTTTCTTCAAAATTCCAACATAGTAAGCAACCAAGTATTTTTCAAAATTGTGATTTTATTTTGACAAGTTCTTGTTTTTTCTGTTGGTCAATATAACCTAATAAAAACTAATATAATAAGAAAGTCTATTCAAAATTCACATTTTGATTCTAATTTTTTTTATAGCTTTTATAGTGTTGTAAATTAAAAACTAGTAGCAAATTTTTACTACAAAAATAAAAGAAATAGCTTCATAGTGAGCAATTCCTATTGTTAATAACAATGATTATAATCTTGGTAAATTTATTAAGATTAAACAGCTTTTTTCTTCCACCTGTAATATTATGGCATTGCTAGTTGAACAAGCACTATCAACCATTATTGTTAAGTGCTTTCTGCTGACTTTTCAGTCATCATTAGCAATTCAAAACTTTTGCGATGTTCAATCTGGTTTACATATAGAATTTTAAAACATAATGGCATAAAATTAAAAAATATGAAACAATTATAATACACTTTATGAAAATTCCTTCTTAGTCGTTTTTAATAAAACATATTCATGAGAAGGACTGTTATAAATGGTTTTCCAGTGATTAACTCTGCAATATTTGAAGGTGTTTAACATAAATGTTATCATTACTGGAAATGGAATTGGCAGCTCAATCCTGGATGGGGCTGTTTGAATTTTACTTTATGCTAGTAACTTTCAGAAAGGCCAGACAACATCTTTTCTCCCCCATTTATGAGTAACTAGAAAGGCAGACTGGGTTCTTTGTTTTGATTAGGGAATTAGTTCAGGAGAAGGAAAACTTTGAATTCAAACTACTGTATCTGCTTAAAAATTGACTTGTGTCACATCCTGTCTGTTGTAGAGTAATTGAGTAAATATATACTTAGCAATATTTGTATATGGTCAAATACTGGACGAGCAAATATTTTCACCATGAAAAACATCAAACTCTGAAACTTAGTTATTTACATCTTGTTGAAAGAAACTGAATTCATTTTAAAAAATTATTTCGAAAATTAAAGCTTCCCCAGAAAGTCTTGATTGCTTTTTCTGTCCTGTTTGGGTTGTTTTATGCTGAAATCAATTTAACAACTATAGCATTGGACTTATGGTAGAAAAATGTATTTTCATTTTCATTTCAGACTGTAAAACCCTTGGTTATCCTGAAGAAATTTATTTGACCCATAAATGAGACCCTTACAGGAACTTACATTCTCAACCAGAGAAGACTTAGGACTAATGACAACAAAGGGGTTACGGCAAGCATTCTAGAATAAAAGCCCTATGACTAGATGCAATTTAATGTTGTAATCAGGACATACTTTTTGAGGAGGTTCTACTCCTCAGCAGGGAATGCAGTCTGTATATTCCAGGTCTTGCCCACAGAGCTGAGAATGTTTTGGTGAAAAAGGAATTTTTTAGATTTCTTCTATTATGACCCCTTTGTATAAAACAATCACAGTAAATTCTTATTGCCAGGAATTGTTGAAGAGTAAAGATTTATACCAAAAATGTTTTGATTTTGTCAATAGAAAAGTGTGTCATTTTGAAGAATGACAATGTAAGCTCATACTCAGTAAATTAAACTGAAAAGAAGATTAAATTGTTAAAACTGGGAATATTTTATCACATCTGCCAAACTCAACCATCTTTGCAACTTAAAATTTCCATTTAATCAGATTTCTGTGATTCTTTTGTTTGTCATAAAAACTATAAAAATAGGAAAAGAGACCAATTCCATATAATCAAAATTCTTTTGGTTCAGAATCCCAGATACTTTCGACGACAAACAAAAGAATGAAGTTACATTGTTGACTTTTGTTCATTTCTAATAGTTATTATTCTAACTATTTCTTTCCTTGTGATTTCGTGGTCTTTCACGGGAGTTTAAGTAACAGCAAGTCTCCTCTGGAAGTGCTTGCTGATCTTAACAAGGTTGCAGTCTGAATGGCCTTGATCTTGTTTCTGATTTCCAGTTCTTCCAGTCTCCCTTCCAAATCTTTGGGGACTGTTCCATGCACACTAACTGCAATTGCTATCACTGCCACATTCATATTCCATGGATTTTTAGTTCTCCAGTGAAGTTCGAGTATTTGTCTATTTGCTTTCTTTAATTCACTTAATACTGTGATTCACCCGGATGGCAAAATCAATTAGATAGCAAGTTCTTTTTGCTTTATTAGTTAACACAAAGTCTGGTCTTCTGGCCAGGATTAGGCAGTCTGTTTGTATCTCAAAATCCCAATGAATTTTCAGAATCTCATTTTATAGGATGGATACTACTTTGTACATATACTATTAGGTAATCTGCTCACTTTTTTTTTTATTATTCTTGTAACTATAAGCATTTAATTTGCAGATTTATTTTCAGTTTCTTACAATCTTTCACTAGGTCTTTACCTAAGGGATTATATGAATTCTACGTATTTATGTTTCTGCTGCTTTTTTGGGTGATATTTTTCAGTCACATTGACAGTACTTGCCTAAAGAGATGAGCAGTTCCACAAAGTGCAATTTTTTTATATTTCACATTGGCTGGGACTGTGAGGTATCTTGTTAATGTGTTTTTCTGTCCCATTCTTAATTATGCACAGATTTCCCACTATTATTGGCATAGTAGTAGCTTTAAGGTGTCACACTTTTTCAATTTTTATTTCCAAGTCTTTGTATTAATTTATCTTATTATGTTCTTTGACTGATAAGTTATCTATTGGTACTGACATATCAGTTAGAAGGAATGATTTTCTTTTATAGTCTTTAACAAGTATATCTGGTCCAACGCTCTTTATTTTTTATCAATTTTTGATTGCAAAATCCCAGAGAATGGTAGCTCCTTTTGCTTCTGTTATTGGTTCTTAACTCTTATTATTATCATTGTTATTATTATAATGTTAGTTTTTCACACCAGCATTAGCTAAAGATCTTTCAATTGAGTCCAAGTGACAGCAAGTCTCCTTGGGTCTCCTTGACTCTTTTCAATATTCTGGCTGATCTCAACAATGCAGTAGTCTTGATGGTCTCAATTCCTCCTCTGTTTTTCAACTCTTCCAGACTTCTTTCCATTTGTGGGGTCATTCCAAGTGGGCCAATTATAATTACCTTTATGTTCTACAGTTTCCTTAATTTTCTTTCAAGGTCGAAGTACTTATATCTCTTTACACTTTCTTTGATTTTCACTCAGTCACTTACTGAGATGGCAAATTTCACAATATGGCATGCCTTCTTTTTTTTTGTTAATTATAACTAGGTCTGGTCTTCTGGCCAGGATTAGATGACCTGTTTGCATCTCAAAATCTCAGAGAATTTTATGCATCTCATTATCTTAGATGGATTCTGGTTTGTGGATTATAACATTTGGTAGTATGGTCAAATTCCATTTCTTGCAAAATTCCCAGTGGATCATCTTCTCCACCCAGTCATGTCTAGTTTTATACTCCTTTTGCACTAGTTTGTTACATTAGTTTATGTGATTTATCGTTTCATGATTGTCACCACCCCCAATACCAAGTGCAACACCAGGACCAATAACTCCCACAAGCAATGCTCCTCTCTTGCACCCCAATCTCTGAATATCTTCTGGTAATGGCACACACACAGCAATTGAACCCCCCAAACAAGCCACATATTCGATCGTCAAGAATTCCTCGAGCTCTGTCCAGGTTATTACCACATAACAGGCCAAGCCTAAAAGTAGGGTACAGCTCTCATACAACCCAGCCTACTCGTCGGTGGTGGGGAGAGGAGAGATGTAGAAGTCATTACTCTAACATGCAGAAAAAACAACAAGAACAATAACACTTACCGGCTCAGCAGCCCCAGCTAGCATCCAGCAGGCAGACAAAAAATAAAAAAGGGTGGTAACTCAATACCAAGCCTGTAAAATGACTGAATCAAGCTGGTATATAAATATACACTAATATACCCATTCACTGGGGTGGCAACCAATCCCTGTCCAGAGAATAGACCTAGCGACTTACGAATAATGGAATGCCTCAATGTCCATATAATCTCACTTCAATTCATAACTCATCGTTTTTACGCTGACTCATAGCTACCAAGCTTTATGAAAGAATACCAACATAATGGAGGGGCATCATTGGTATTACAAGCAGTAATGTTGAAAGCACATCTTGAAAGATGCACCTCAGGATTTTCACCTTTGCTAAAGTTTTTCCTCCTCCAGTTTTTTATGGTATCTGTGATGAATTTTATGACTTTGTCAGATATCTTGTACATTTTTTGACAACCTTTCAAGCCAGAATTGCAGGATCCTATCATAAGCCTTTTTGCTGTCACTCTATGCTATGGCTACATTTTTCCACCTCACTTTGCTCTCCTTGAGGATGTGTAAATCAATGTACAGTAAATCCCTTGTTCCTCTGTGGCATCCCTTCTGTTTTTCTGGGAACAGTCAATGGTATCCAAGTGAATAATAGATCACCCTCATCTGTGCAGTTCAGATTTCCCCCATTTTAGGTTGACTTGTTATTGGTCTATAGTTGTTGGGGATTGTTCCTTTTTCGGGTCTTTATGGGTCTAGGTAGTTTCTTCCGGAGTCATCCATTCAAGTGCTTTTGTTTTTTCTGGGCATCTATTTAGTTCAAATGGCATTCTTTCATGGATGGATATGAACTTTTAAACCAGATTCCAAGTATGCCATTATGGCCATGTATTTTCCAATTTGGTACTTTTTCAATGTTTCTCTAAACAATTCTCAGTGAATTTTAGCCACGGGACACTTTTTCAAGTCCTTGAGATTCCTTTTTCATGTTATTTATCCATTCTACCTTTCTGTTATGTTCTTTCTGTTTCCTTATTTGACTCCAAAATTGTTTTGCTTCCTTTTCATCCTGTCATTGGTTTGTCCTTGAGGATTCTCCACCAACCTTTTGGTACAATTTTCTTTTGTTATTTTGGAATATCCTGTTTTGTTTGCATTGCTTGACACAGTCTCAGTATCTTTTAAGTCTCCCTTGTTTTGCCAATATTTTTTTATTCATCTTTTCAAATTGTATTGTCAGACTGGTATGCTGTTTTGTTTTGGTTTTCTCATTCCAACATATCCTTGTGTATTTTCCCCTCCTCAGCACTTTTGCTTGTTGTTGCAGTGTCTTTACCAATCCTTCGAGCCTAACTTCCCATCTAGATATTTGATATCTGTTTAGGTTCTTCAGTGGAACACTGATTATATCACAGACTAGTTTTACTCTGGAATGAATTGTTTTGTTCAGTGATGTTGCATGTTGGGATATTGGGTAATGATAATGATGATAATTATTATAACTATTACCATAATTATATTCTCCTCACATTATTTAACTTTATTTTTTTAGATAATTTTAACTCTAAATTTTGATGAGTTTCTCTTTCTCTGCTTTTTTGCAATATTTTTGGTCTATCAATAAAAAAACTAATCAATTATTATTGACAATAAAAACTAACCAATTATTATAGACAATTCATTTTTTTACCACATGTCACAGAACAGTCAAGGAACTAGATTGTTTTTGTTTTGAAAAAGAGACAGAGCAAACCTCGTAACAGTACATATTTATTTTTGAGCAGTTTATGCAGCACACTTTTGTTTGATTTTCCTTTATTATTTTCTTGAAAAATGCAAATGTTAAATAACTATTGAATGGCTAACATTTACTTATTCTGCAATATTTTGATTTATTTTTCGTGGGTCTTCTTCATTAGTTGTTTTCAATTGGTTGTCATATACTGCAGAAGAGTGTCTTCAACCCTTAATCTTTAAAACTCTCTTCTCTTAATAAATACATAGAACCAATACTGAGTCATGTGTTAATTGATAGTTTCCTAGCCAAATGTTTGGTTAATTTTGTGTGCTCTTTTTTCCGCTTTATGAACCATTTTAAATTTGAACCATAAAATTCAGCAAATTCGAATTTTTTCCATCTTTGACAGTCTCAAATATACAATGAAAACAACAAATAAATCAGTAGAGTTAAATGTATTTCTTAAAATGGTTTTCTACTTGAACATAGTTAATGAAAAGTTTATTTCAATTTTTGGCAACGAAGATTGAAAATATGAAAAATAATAAATATTTTTGCCACTAACTAGGAAGTCTCTACAAAAGTGGTGTCTTGATACTAATTTTTAGCAACTAAACTTTATCAAATCATACATAGGATACCTCCTTATTGAGCACTGGCTGTTTAACTAGCCATACAAACCATTACTAATGTTATGAGCTTAATCTTCACTGGGTGCCCTATACTTATATCCCTATTGTAGTTGTGAAACTCGCCTTACAAACCATTATTATTGTTGTGAGTTTAATCCTTACTTGTCGTAAGTTTAGAAAAAATCAAAAGGTGAAGTAGCTCAATTTAACAGCTTTAATTTTTATTTTCAGAACAGATTTCTCTTATAATGAACCCAGTTCAACTTAAGTGTGGCAGGGGCCAAATCTATTTTTGTTCAATCTCGTCAAAAATCATCTCTCATATTCCAAACATTAGTCACAAATTTTCCCTTCTTTATGATTCATTTTCTACAAAATCAAATCTGCATAAATTTGTTAATTTTTACATTTTGAGTGGACCACTTTATTATTTGAAAGTTTACTTTTTTTCAATATTCAAATATTCAAACTTTGTGAAAATAGAAAAGAAACAGTTAAATATTTTTAAAAAGAAGTGCTTTAAAATATTCTGTTTTTACTTTTAAATTCGGCCTGATTAATTTTATCTGCTATTAAGTAAATCAGAATTACATAATTTTCTAACTCAGAAATTTGAAGAGTTCCAGTGCATTTTCTAAAATGGAAGGTAATAAAAACAGATTTGTTATAAAAGGGAACAAAATATGGGAGCGGGGTAAAACTTCTATTGATTTTATTTCATTAAAAAAAAAACAAACCTGGAAACAGTCACTGTTTTTGTTTTTAATTCAATTTACTTGTCACAAAATGATTTGCCCAAATCAAAACTACATCATTTTCTTAACTTTCACCTTAAGAGAGCTTTAATCCATCATTAACTCTACCAAACATAACCAGAATATTTTTGAAGAGCAAGAACCATAAATTAAAGATTTAAAAAGAAAGATGCAAATATAGAAAGATAAAGCAACAAAACCTAAATGTAAAAATGCTTCATAGAAAAAGGTTTTAAACGGAAACAATTTTTAAAATCTCCCTCATTAAATCACATCATTTAAAAATATTCTTCCTTTTAGTCCCAAATTTACCCTGCATAATTTTATCTGCCTCAAAATAATCCTTAAAACTCACCAGCAGCAAATTAAGGCATAAAAGAGTTAAATTATCATTTGTTTGCATTTTTCATTTTCTCTCGTTTGTGACAAATTCCAAATAAATCATTAACATTAGCTTTTTCTCTCTTTTCTTTCCTTTTCTTGTATTTCCCATAATAATTCCTCTTCTCCTTTTCAAAAAGATCCTGCCATATTCAAAACTGCTATAGCACTGCCCAGCCTGTAAACTCGTTCCTTATTCATCACCATCTGCCTATAATAATCATGATAAGGGTTGCTACAATAATTGATTCTTGTACTCATTCGTGTCTGCCTTCCCATCCAAACTGGGCTTTACTATATCATGATCATTATATCCTCAAATAAATCGTCTTTCACAATTTATAACTTCCACCACCAATTGTCATTTCTATGAATTCAATGAATCGCCACTTCAACTTGAACAAATGTACTGGATACTACAACTAACTCCTTCCAGGACTTTCTTTTATATGTCTCATTTCCCTTTCATTTTCCTTCCTTTACCACACTCCATTCTTAGACAATTGGAAGTAGAAGTAAAGAAAAAAGAAGAGGAAGAAGAAAAAAGAAAATAAGATTATGTGGAAGTAAAGAAATTAAGATGATGATGAAGAAAGAAAATAAGTTGAAGAAAAATGTGAAATTTAGATGACAAAAAAAAGAGGTTGATCTGGAAGATAGAAAATTAGACAAAGAAGAAGAAAGAAAATAGGATGATGAAGAAAGAGGATGAAGAAAGAAAACAGAAAATAAGATGAAGAAAAACCTGATAAGAAGAAAGAAAATTAGGTAACAAAGGAAACAGCAAACAAATGATGAAAAATTGAAGAAAGCAAAATTAATTGAAATGAGATAAAGAAAAGAAAAGAAAATAATGAAGAAGAAAGAAAAGAAGTAATTCTTTACCCAAATCTTCCATTGAATTTCATTCCTACTCATTCTTTTTTTTTTTTCCCTGTTCATGCCTTTTCTGATTTTAGGTTTTTTCTTATCACTTTTTTTCTTTTTCTGCCACTTTTCTACGTGTTGATTAAGCAGCTACATGTTTTGTTGCCTCTAACTGTTCTCTTGCACACATCCAACCATTAGTTTAGCGCAAGCTCTTGCCTGCTGTGGCAAATCTGATCCTTTCTCTTATTCTTATCCCTTATCTTTCTTTCCTTTGATTGGAAGATAAAGAAGAGAGAAAAAAAAAAAAGACCTAGAAAACATTCTCCTCTATTTGTCTTCCCAAATATTTGATCTTTTATTCCTTATAATGTTTGTTCTACTTCTTTTAGAATATATGAGATGATAGATAATTACTAATAAAGCCACAAATGTGAGGTTCCCAATGATGATCAAAGACATAACCGGACCATTAGTCTAATGAGCAGAGTGTTTGCCAATGGTCTGCAAGACAAGGGTTCAATCCCAGGTTGAGTCATATCAGACTCATAAAATGGTACTCAATGCCACCTTGCTTGGCACTCAGCATAAAGTGAGGATCAAGGGTAAAGTGGAGCAATACAGGGAATGGAGTAGCACCCTCTTCTACACCACTGTCTATTGGCTATTGAAAAGGGAGCCTTTCAGGTCACTCTTGACTTTTATTTATATATTTACCCAACTCCTCCCCTACTGGCAGGATCTGATACAAGGTTAATTTCTAAGTGGAGTAAAAATAGTTTGAATACATTTTTCCTTCTCCTAGACTGGTTGCCTAACCAAGGTTAAAGAATAGAGTCTACCATACTTCTAGATTATTATTTAATTTACTAGGCTTCTCCAGGTACAAAGCAATAGTAATGAGCTATCCAATGAGGATTACAACAGTGTTATAAGATTGTTATCATCTTGGGAAATGGACATGACCACCTGAGTTTAAATTCTGGACAATGCTCATGGGTGAGGCTTGAATACATCTTTTTGTTCCCCTACTATGGGTAAATAATAAGGCTGACTGGGCTCTTTTGCTTGGTATGGAAATTGGTCAAGCAGAAGAAAAACTGAATTAAAATCAGCTGGACTCTGTTTAAAAATGGATCTTGAATTGCATCCTGCCCTAAGAGATAGAGTTAAGTAACAACTTGATTTGAAAGATAGTCTTGCTAATCATCCCATATTAATGTGATGAGGTGTCATCATTTATTATTATTATGAAAAGTCAATACATATAAATTTGGGATCTGTCATATATCTGGTTTTGAAATTGGTATTGCAATTTTCTGTATGAATACAATTCATATAGTTACAAAAATTTTTTCTGAAAGTGCTCTATTTTATCAGTTATGGTTCCTGGTGCTCCAGTAATTACTGGCATGACTTTTGTAATGACATTATTTATTCTCCTTTTCTCTCTTGTGAAAGTCTTTAACTATTTTTTCACTTATATATAACATTAATTTCAGCAGATGCAGTTACATTTATAATGATGCTTATTAATGAATATTAATAAATTATTTCCCCCCCCCAGTCATAACTGGTGGTCTTCACTGAAGTCCATTTCAGATCAACTCTCTTTGATTCTCTTTGGTATTCTAGCAAATCTCACTTGTGCTTTGGTCTGGATGATCTTAATTCTTCCTTGGATTTCCAGTTCCCTCAGTGTCTTTTCCAGGTTCTTTGAGATTGTTACAAAGGTACTTATATACTTACCAACCCCTCCATATGAGCACAATGTGACATAAGGTCAATTTTTAAGAGGAGTTTAACAGGTTTGAATTCAGAGTTTTTCTTCTCTTAGATCAGTAGCCATACTAAGTTTAAACAGCCAGTCTGTCCTACTATTTACTCATAACTGGAGGGAGAATAGTTGGATTCATCCCTTTCATAACTTTCCCAAAGTTATTAGCATTATGTAAAATGCAAACAGCCTCGTCCAGGATTTGAACTTGGGTCAGTGTGTCTATTTTCGTCAATGGTAACCATTATACTGTGGGCACCTCTACAAGGGTACTTATCTATTTTTTAAAAATTTTCTTTTGATTTCAATCTGTGTTCAGCTGAAACAGTAAAGTCAACTTGCTGACAAGTGCTTTTCTTCTTGCAAACTATCATTCAGTCTAATCTTTTGGCATGGATTAGGTGGTCTGTTTTGATAGCAAATTTCTAGTGAATTATTGTTTTAGTCCGAGTGAGTTTTTCAAACAAGTACTAACTGTTTGTTTTTCACTGAAGTCTGATTGGCAGCAATTCTCTTCAGATGTCTAGGGCTGATCTAAGTATTCTTGCTGATCTTGACACTGCTGTGGTTTGAATAGTTTTGCTCCTTTCTCTGATCTCCATTTACCGCAGTCTTTTTCTAGGCTTTTGCAGACTGTTCCAAACACACCAACTACAACTGATATCACTGTAACCTTCATGTTCTACAGCTTCGTCAGCTCTCAGGCAAGATCTTAATACTTTGTCTATTTTTTCCTTTTTTTTCATTTTCACCCTGTTGTTTGCTGAAATGGTAAAATCTACTACATGGCAAGTTCTTTACTTCTTGTAAATTAATACTTGGTCTGAATTATTATTTAAATCATTGCAAGTTTTTTTACACTTGTCCTGATTGATGTATTTTCAGTTGATTCTGAATGACAGTAAGTCTCTTTAGGTCTCCAGGACTCTTCTCAGTAAACCAGCCAATTTTAGTAGTGCTGGGTTCTGGATGGTTTCAAATCTTCCTCTTATCTCCAGTTCTTTGAGTTTCTTTTCTAGTTTCTCAGGGACTTTTAAAGTTTCCAACTATGATTGATATCACTATCACCTAGATGTTCCACTGTTCAGTTCTCTGGCAAGGTTCAGGTATTTGTCTATCTTTTGCCTTCTTTCACTTTCACATCTTCTGGCTCAATAAAAGCCTCTATATGACAGTTCCTTTTCTTCTTGGTAATAAAAACTAAGTTTAGTCTTTTGAATAAATTAGGTGATTTTGCAGTATTTCAAAGCCCCAGAGAATTTTATACATTTCATTTTCACTGACAAATTCAGATTTGGACATACACTATTTGTTAGTATGTTAAAATTTTAGTTTCTTGCACAGTTCCCAGTGGATCCCCTTTCCCATCCAGTCCTGTCTGTTCTTGTGTTCTTTTTGTGCTACTTTGCTGTTTTCTCTATTGTGATCAACTGTTTTATCTCTATCACTGTCAGCTTCATCTTCTACAGCAAGGTTCGTGTATTTGTCCAGTGTTTCATCTGCCTTGTCTCTATCATTATATAGCCTACATTTTCTGTACTCCTGCTTATATGATTATCATTAATTTTCAATGATTCCTTTGAACTTGTATCATCCACTTTGTTATTTTTATCAAGCTTTGGTTTACTTTAATAAAGGTTATAATTTAGGACTGAGAGAAAGCAATTTATTTCTGATCCTCCTCAGCACAGTCCTTGATATTTTCACAAACACCAGCACAACTTAGATCCAGCAATTTCAATCCTTTATCAAATCCATCCAATTTTAACTTTGGAGATTTTATCTTTTTTAAGGGCACCAATAGTTATAAGTACACTAATAATCTTATGTTTTCACCAGTCCTTCACCTCCTGGATAAGGTTCTGGTATTTTCTTATTTTCTCCACTTCTTTTTTTCACTTATTCTTTCCTCTCTACCTCCTACCATTCCTCTTTCCTTCCCCTCTTTCCCTCTGATGTTCTTATCTTACTTACTAGCATCTATTTTCTTTTTGTTTCTTTCAGTTTCATAATTTCTGTTCTAATACTCAATTCTTCTCTTTCCTTTTCCTCCATATCTACTTTTTTCCTAGCCTTCTCTCATCACAATTCCTCTCTCTCTCTCTCTCATTCTATTTTATTGTCATTTCTAATAATTATAATTACTTTTATCTTCTCTGCTCTTTCCACTCTATAACTGAACCTTTTCTTCCTCCGCCTGTTACCATTCCTCTCTTTTATCCTCCTCTTCTTGCTGCTCCCTCGCCATCTTTGATTTTATTCTCCCACTGCATTTATGTTGGGATGAGTCAGTCAGGCTCAATATCTCCTGGGCTTCATTCCTTGATATACAGGCAGATTATTGAACTTCTTGTCAGCTACCCTAACAACAAGCTGGCTGGCTGGTCCTGGATGCTGGTTGGCTGGTGGACTCTGGGATGGGACAAGATAGGATGGGCTGATTATAAGAATAGGCAAAAGATGGGGCTGGAGTTACCAATGCAGATTGGCTTGACTTTGTGAATTAAAATGGGTTGAATGAAGAGTTGACAGAGGGAGGGAAAGAATTGATAGGAAAGACAGAGAGAAGGTGGGTTGGTACAGAGGGGGAGGAGAAGAAGGAGGAGAAGGTTGTGTCCAAGAGACTGTTTAGGAAATTAGCAGTTTGTATAGTGTAGTTAAACAGAAGGAAAAGAAAGAAAATTACCAAGCATATAAAAAGAAATGAGAAACACAGGAAAAGATACACATACACTGATTGATAGATAGGAATAATGATGACCCATACTATTTTGTATGAATAAATATATATATATATATATATATATATATATATATATATATGATTCTGCTTACATTTATATTTATAATTGCACAGTGTACATCAACATTAAAATGCTGTAGCATATGTTAATATATATATATATATATATATATATATATATATATATATATATATATATGTATATACACACACCAATATATGCATACACACAAAATCTATATATAAATTTATTTTTCATGGCTATTATGCCTAGTAAGCAGACCATTACTAATGAGTTTGATTCACACTGGGTACCCTATATTTCCGGTCTTTGGCCATAATTAAGCTAAGCTTACAAAATGATGCTCTCTCTATATATATAATTCTATGTGTGTGTGTGTGTGTATATATATATATATATATATACACACACAAACATAGATATCCATTTGCAACATTTGTATATACATGCAAGCATATACATGTATATATACCCTTTCTGTTTATGCATGCATTTATATATTTATATGAGCAAAGGGGATCAATAATACATATATAATGTCTAATGTAAAGTTAGTGTAAAAGAATTCTGTGATCTTAAAATGGTGAGGCATATTTTGGGAAAAATAACTAATATATCAAATTTAATTTGCATATCGCGAGATTTTATTTTGTATCATTTCAAAGCTTCTCCTCAACATTTAAATGACCCTCTTATATTCTGGTTTTGATGAATAATGTTTCAATTATAAGATACTAAATGCGAAATTTACACATAAGCACTCAATATTTCTTTAAGTGCTAACAGATTAATAAATTTCTCTGAGATAGAGACTAAAATTATCACTCTTTGAAAAACACATGAAAATGAAAGAGAAGATATATATATATACATATATATGTATCTTCTCATCCTCTTTTCAATGAGTGATAAATAATATATATATATATATATATATATATATATATATATATATATCCATATTTTAAAATTCTAAAAAAAGGGAACACTTAATTTTGATCATTTCTCATCAAAGGAAAATACCTAGATATATGTATGGTGATGAGGAAAGAGACATGAGTTAGTAACCATCGGAAAGTGTAATTGGGAAGAAGATAGCCCCAAAAAATAAACTTTTTGACAGTCACTAGTTCATGTCTATTTCTCCATATATATGTATATATTTATATATAATTCCAGTAAAAAAAAAAAAAAAAATTGAACTTAGAATTTTAGAAATGTTGATCTTTTCAGTAAATTACAACCTAAATTGATTTTTTTTAAGACTATTGTTCTGTTGCTCTTTTCAAATCTTTTGTAATATAAATCTCGTTCCCTTTTAATTTTCATAATTTCTATCTACCACCCACTTGTCTCACTTGGAGAGGTGAGATTCTTCAGAATATTGCTTAATGATTATGAAAACTGTGACTATTTGTTGACATATATGCGGTTTTGATTGTTTGTGTTACACACACACACACACACACACACACACACATACGTGATGTATTCAATAAGTTTCCAGACTTTTTTGTACACACATTTAAAATTGTAGTAGACTCTTGAAAATACACTATGTTATTGTTATACATCTTATGAGATGACTGACCAATTTTTATGATTTCACATGAACAGCTACAGCATGAATTGGAATACACCCGACTAAAGCCTGATTGTCACTGCTGTTGAATTTCAAAAATGCTATCTGGACGTGAGGACACTTTAGAAGAACGATATATAATAAAATTGTGTTTTAAACTTGAAAAAATGCCACAGAAACAAATGGAATGCTTCACACTGCTTTTCAACCATCTTGCATCAATCGAGCATCGGTTTTTGAGTAGCATAAGAGATTCAAGGAAGGCAGGGAGTCTGTAAGGGATGATGGGAGGAGTAAGGAAGTTAATACATCAGAGTTGATTGGCCAAAGGGTTACTATGTTGAGGTTTTAAGGGAGTTCAGGAAGAGATTCTGTCGGAAGAGGCCAACACTCTTCAAATTGGGTCAGTGGCATTTCCACCCGGACAATGCACCAGTTCACAACTCCATCCTTGTCACAGACTATTTGACCAAGATGGGCATCAAGACAGTTCCTCACCATCCCTATAGTCCAGACCTTGCTCCCTGTGACTTTAGGTTATTCCCTAAGGTTAGTGATCCTCGTATATGCAGAAAGGGAAAGAAAGAAAATCAAAGAGAAATATACAAGAGATGATTTGATAATTTAAACACCAGAAAGGATCTTTTACTCACCCAGTTTTTCTCTCTCATATTTATAGTAATACAGTTTTCAATATTTATAAAGGTTTGCTTGGTTTGGTTTCTTTATTTAATGGGATTTCAACCTTCATGGGTTATTTAATACCGAAGCCACTTTTGTAGAAGGACAGCAGTGGTACTATTTAATCCAAAGCTGAGGGAGTGTGGAGTGTTCTGAGAAGGGCTGTTTAGTTCATATTGCATGGTTATTTATTTGGCTATATCATATTTTGTGAATTATTAATTTTACTCTCTCCCTCTTTCTTTCTCTATATAGGGCATATTTCCTCTAGTGTTAGAGTTTTATTTTAGGTAAGCTTGCAGTCAAGAACAAGATGCATGCCTTTGATGTAACTTGGCAGCCATAGGCAGTCTTACTGTAAATGCATGAACATATTCTCTCCCATGAGGTCTGCATCAGTCTGCAGTGAACTTGTACACTGTGTTATTGTTGATTTTTCTGTGATCAAGCAAGTAGATAAAATTGCTTACTCTTCATGTCTCACGCAGGTTGTTTTTTGTTTTGGCTCCCTTTAAGATATGGGTTTTCCAAAAGCTAAAATCACGGTTGGAAATGAGATTTCAGACAGTGGACAAGATTAAAGTGAATGTGATTTGAGAACTGATGGTGATCCCAAAAGTGAAAGGGATACTAAAATAAACAAGGTGAGGACTTTGAAGTGAATTAGGTAGGTGATTTGTTTTCTTAGGGAACAGATCTTGTAACTATGATATTTACAAATTATGATGGAGGGAGTCTCTATGGTGTAATGGCTAAAGTGCAGGACTGCAGCTTCAAAGTGAGTGAGTTCAAACTCCAGTTGCTCTATTACATTCACTTTCAGGCTAATACCCCTGGGAAAGGTATAGAACCCTCTTATACTTCCAGCTATACGTTGAATATTATCAATTCTACAAGATTGCTTTAGCATTAAATAACCCATGAAAGTTGATATGCCTTTAAACAAAGAAACCAAACCAAACCTCATAATGGTTGTGTATATCAGCTTCAATAAAAGCCATGATTTCAGATCCTGATTTTGATGACAATCCTTCTTGGTGCAACTGTGAGACATCAAAGCTAAAATGATCTAACCATCTATCATGTTGAATTATACTCTCACCATGGCATAATGACTAGTAAGCTGGTCTCATACATCAATATTACTTAATTCTAAGTTCACTCCTTAAGGCTTTATCATACTTGTGACTTTATTTCAAACCACATTATATATAGTACTTCTCATAAATATTTGAACAAACAATGTGTTTCTAAATAATTTTGAGGATTTAAACAAAAATATTATGCACAAAGAACCATATTCTGTTGCTATCAGCATAAGAAGGCAAGCATATAGCTATGTTTTGTGGTTCTGAATCCTACATTTCTGGAAAAATGTTTTTAATGAGAGTTAAATTCTTAATAACAGATAGCAACTTTTTTATTTTTTTAAATCAGGGGACTGAAAAAAAAACTCCTTTTACTGCTTGGAAGAGTTACCAAACTAGTAAGTTAATTTTGACTCCCCTTGCACAAATTCTTTTATGGTTCCTGCAATTTTAAACAATGTTAAAACAGATTTTCTGCTTGTTAAATACTTAGAATCAGAATTATAATCCAAATAAAAATTTCAGCAAACACTGGTGCTAAGTATAATGGTCTTTATGTTCAAATACTTGCGAGAAATATATATCTGTGACACTGTTTTAATTTTATAAAACTTGACTATACTTAAAAAGTAAACTTGCACACATTGAATTTCTAAATATATTAATACAATTAAAGATAGTGGAATGCAGTCACAGTCAATAGATATCAACACTTATAACCAAGGCATCATGATTTTCTATTGTTTAACTTCCAAGAACAATATTCACATATATTTTTAGTGTAAAAGTGAAAGTTGTACAATCCAACATTGAAGAAAATCAGAGAAATAAAAGAGGAATTACTTCATGACAAGCAATCAAAAAGATTGTTTATCATTAATTTTTTTTTAAATTCAGATCTTACATCATTGAATTTACACTTTGTTCCTGGAAAGTTGTGAATGCATCAAAGGAATACATGAAGAGGCTGCATCCTAATCTGTCATTCTCATGATGTGACCAAAAACCATTCAGCCTAGTCAGCTGGGGTTGTAGAATACACCGACTGCATCTCTGCAGAGGAGTAAGAGGCCTCCCACCAATGAGTGTCCTGGATATGACACAAAACTATCTGAGGATGAGGCTCCAGTTACGATGGAGATTTGGGGAATTGCCATTGCTCCCAGGTCCACTCTGGCCCTGAGCAGTAGCACCTGATAGGGTTCTATTTGTGGGTTAAATAGAACTGTCTGACATTTAAACTGTATATTTATGAAAAATTGAATTGTTAAAAATAGAATTTTGATAATTTAACTGTTTAAACAAATAACTGATGTTTAATTGAACTGTTGGTAATACATAGCAGTACTTGAAACCAAAAAAATGAGCTCAGGCTTGTTTTAAAATGTTATCAACAAAGTTTATTTACAAATCATATTTAATATATATATATAAATAGCATTTGGCATTAAGTAAACAACAATGGTCTATATACAATAAAACCAAACCAAACTGAAAACCATTGAAATCTGTCTGGTGATATTATAAGATCCTGCAGGGACACTCTGGGTTAGTGGTAATGATGCTTGGGCATCAAGAACCATGCTTGATCCCCAGAGTTATAAAGGCTTTGTTGGCCACAGATGTATTCTTTTGCAGCAGTATGTGTATATAATATTATGATGATTTGATTTCATAAATATACTTAGATATATATATATACATACACATGCATATATCATCATCATAAACACTATCAAGATATGTTGAAATCATGGATTCCTTTGACTCTTTCTTGCCATCCATCTGTACATGAGTACATATATCTACATATACATATATATATGTAATAATAAGTAAATATATATTAGTTTTTATATATATTTAATAGCATGTAAGCTTGTCTGCAACCTCAAGTTTCATCACACACACACACACACACACAGAGTTGTACACAATTCAAACATTCTTTTAACTGTATGTTTTGATTTTTTTATCATCTTTCATTATCTGCCTGATGATTGTCATTTATAAGACAAGCTTTCATGCTATTAAATATATGTAAAAAAATAATACATATTTACTTACTATTATTATATAATAGCTCTATCACAGATATTGAACACTCTCCAAATTATATTACCTTTGGTTTGCCACAAACCCACAATGTGAGATAGTGACAACCAACACTGTTACAATGATACAGATGTATGCAAATATCATAAATTTTCCAATGGAAATCTCATCTATCTTATGAAATAAGATTGGACTTCTTTCAAGCTTTCACTGTGTCCATACTACTATATGGATTCACCACATGAACACTAACAAAAAGCATAGAGAAAAAGCTAGATGAGAACTACATGAGAATGCTATGTACTATCTTAAACAATTCCTGGAAGCAACACTTCCACAAAACAGCAGCTTTACGGCCACTTGCCACCCATCTCACAAACAATTCAAGTAAAACAAACAAGACACATAAGGTACTGCTGGAGAAGCAAGGATGAAGTCATTAGCAACATTTTCTTATGGACTCCTACATACAGATGTGCTGGTGATCAACAAAGATTTACATTAGCTCTGTATGGACACAGGATGCAGCCAAGACCTGCCGGAAGAGATGGATGGTAGGAATGCACGCTGAGCAAGAGTCTGCAAATTCTGTGATAATGATGCAAACATATATTCATATATATACACATACATGTATACACAGATATATATGCATACAAACATATTTGTAATTCTGAGTGCTAAATTTCTGCAGGATTACTTTAATAGAATCTAATTGTCAAATGTGGAAAAAAAAAAATTTAATCCTTCAAAAATCTTCTTGAGAATCAATCAAAGAGACTGAAGAGGCAAATCTGGCTATTTTAATGAGTTGCCAAACTTGTTAGTCTATTTGGATCCTGATTTGCTCAAAATTTTTAATGCATCACCCCAATCCAGAATCTTTGCTTGTTGATTACTTATGCACATAACAGTATAGAAAGTATTACTCATGGTACTGATGATCTGAGACAAGTATGGGTGTATGTGTGTAAAGAATAAGAGGCGAGGCAAAGAAGCAGATAAAGAGTAATGCTGTAAGAAAAGAGAATAAAATTAATCTTATGGAAATGTTCAGGAGAGAAAGAATAAAGGAGAGAGTGAAAATGCGAGTGAGGCAGATTTGAATGGGACAAATGTGAGTAATGCTGCTTCCCTTATCTGCTTACTCATGTCTCCATCTTGTTGCTATTGGAGCCAAAATTGTTGCTTGTCCCATGTGGACATCAGAACTCTAAACTTAGTGGTTACAGTTGGCATCTGATCCTTGTGGATACAAGTCAATTAGTGTCCTTCTTTTTTTCTGTTTCAATGAGTCTGTTTCTATCCATCCATCTATATTGCTAATTCAAAAATAAAAAGCTTCCATTTGTGGCTGATGAGGAGGAAAATGTGAAACATACATTTGCAATTAATGTTGACATTTAAAAAAAAAAAAATATATATATATATAATATTTCAAGATGTAGTCTCTCTCTATCTCTCTCACTCTATATATATATATATATATATATATATACTATCCTCTCTTTTCCTGATGTTGACTTATTATCAGAAAGATATATATATATATAAGGGTACATCAGTAGATGAACAACTTGACATGTTGTGTATAACTATACGTAGCAGAAAATATCATTTGTGCTATGCTCAGTCTACTCAATAATAAATTAAGTGCATTGACAAGGAAGGCAAAAATATTAAAAATGAATATTTGTCATGTGAAATAATTTTTTTTATCATTACATATATATATAAATGTGTATGTACATATTTCCTTTGTATACACACACACACACACACATATATATATATATATACATATATATATATATATATATATGTAAAATTGCACATCACACATATAGTAAGAATTATTCTTATATGTACACATTTAGATATTTTCACAATATCTTGTGTATGTAGACACATCAATATTTTATTTGCAAATATTTATAAATACATATGTATACATGTACATATATATTATTGCAGCATTGTCTATATGTGTGTGTGTATGTGTATGTATGTATGTATGTACATGCATATGAAATGCATTCTATGTAATGAATAATATTTTAAGAAAATTATTCATTGACTGAATTCCCTTTTTATTCAAATCATCATTTTATAAATACTCCACAAATATAACTGCTGGTTTGACATACACAACCTGTGAGCAAACAAGACAAACGTGAAAAATATGCAAATTTTGGTAACAAAAATAAAAACTTCACAAATACATAAACAATTACTAGAATGAATCAATGAATATATTGTCTGGTGACCCACTAATTATTTGAGCAGACATCCATTGTATGTGTGTTTGTATATATATATATATATACATATATATATATATATATATATATATATATATATATGTGTGTGTGTGTGTGTGTTTGTCATTTTTGTGAGTCAAGTCACAGTGATGTTGTAGCCAACATGCTGGATTGTGACATCATATTAAATGAGTCTGAACTCCAGTCATATTATTATGTTCACTTTCAGACTAATATCATTGACAAAGGTATGAACCACCAATACCCACTGGTAAACCAAACGAATTTTGTGTATAAATGTATGTGTATATTTGGGTAAATTAATTTGTCTGTCTTTAAATCTATGCATAAATGAATATTTTTGACTGAATATATGTGTATTATACATACATACATACATACATACATATGTTTGTGTGTTTTGGGGATCTTTTTTGTATAAATCTATATATTTTGGAAAATGTATGTGGTTATTTAGGAATGAAATATATATGTGCACACACACACACACACATATAGAGAGAGAGAAAGAGAGAGAAAGAAATAGATCAAGAGAGAGAGAGAGAGCAAGAAAGTGATTACCAATCATATGTTGCATTTTTGTATGAATTTTTGTATTTGCTTGTATGTTTTCTTATAGATGTGTGTGTGTGGACACACACACACACACACACACACACATATATATATATATATATACTCAGAGGAAAAGACACACACACACACACCCATATGCTTGTGGGTAGGCATAACTGATGAGTGTGTACACATACACACACACAATCTTTTCTTATCAGCTCTTGCTATATTTTTAATTGGTGTGTGTGTGTATATGTATTACTGAGAAATAAGAAGTGAAACCAATTTAGTGGAGTGTATATATATATATTATTATTCCAAAATTCTGCAGCGTTTTTTTAATTTAAAATGTTTCCAAATCATTATCTGATGAAGTGTATGCAAGTTGAAACATCATAATGAATATATAAGTACTAGATCATATTGGTTTTCACATTTCATTTCTTGTCCATTCTGTTAGATATCATATTCATGTATTAATTTTTAGGTTTGTATGTATATGTCTGTAATATATATATATATATATATACATATAACCTGTTACCCTCACTGGCTACAGATATTTAATTGAGATTCTTAAATGTTATTCATTGAAACAAAATCCAGAATTTAAATTAGTCATTATCCTAAGCATCCTTTTTTAGCATCTATCATCCATAGTTCTTTATTAATTTTCTTTTTTTTCATTTAGATTTTTCTTTCTTTTCCTTATTTATATTTCTTTTCTGTCTTCTGTTCTTGTCTTTCTTTTCTTTATTTCTATTCTATTCCTCATCCCCCACCACCATCAGCATAATTCTCCTTCAGTCTTTATTTCCTTCATTGTTTGTTTCTTTTATTTCACACTTTTTATCTCTTTCTGTTTGATTTACTCACCTTCTGTTTTTCAATAAAATCATTCTCTTTCTTTCCTTATTCTTCTTACTTCTTTCCTTCTCATAGCTTTATATCTTTGGGTTTTTTTACCTTGATTAATTCATTTTTTCTCACTTTTTACCATATTCATTTCTTTTTTTTTTTAACTTTTTATTAATTTTAGTTTATTCCTTTTTCTTCTTATTTCTTTCTCTCATGAAAGCATCATTTTATTTCATTTATTTTTTTTACTCTTTATTTTTCTCTTTTCCTTCATCATCTAATTGTGTTTCTGATATGCAGTTGCCACAAAAGGCCATATCCAATGGCCACTGTCACAGCTGCCATCTCCCAACTTTTGTACAACACATCTCAGCTGCTCTTGTTTCTCCCTCTCTCCTTATTTTGGTTATTATCTTTCTCATGCAAATCATTTGCGACAGGCATGAATGAAGTGATTCACTTCTCAAATTAAATCATTTCTCAATCTTGTGTCAGAGGCATTAGAGGTAGCAGTTAGATACAAATACTTATAGCAATATAATTTACACACACACACACACACACACACACACACACACACACACACACACACACACACACACGTGTGTGTGTGTTGTTAAATATTTGCAATCCTGTATTAGAGTTTGGTAAAAAGGAATTAACATACAAATTTTTAGGGTTGATATATCATTATAATTCAAGAATCTTTTATAAGAATTCTTTCTAGTAAGGAATTTTCACATGGCAAGTTATCAATCTTATGAATTATCTGCAATATGTGTTCAAAATCTCTCAACCCTGATGCTGAATTTAACAAGAGAAAAATGAACAATCAATGAAACTAATTTTCTTCAAATTAGTCCTCTTGGCATTCACTATTTAAATTCCAGTGAGGTTCCCATTAGTCAAAGCACCTCTTAATCTTCTCTTTTGATATGGTATGAAGCTGTTTCAGTGTATCCTTTTTAATATTCACAGATCATAGCAATGAGGGGAATTATCTCTTTAAGAAATAAGAAAAAGTGGTTTTTACATCCTAGTCTGGTGACTATGAAGGATGCTACACATGCAAAATCCTGCTCTGCAAAAAATCGCTAGTGAAAAAGTTTTGAGATTGACTTCATAATTTTTGGAAACTGGCGCTGCCTTATTTAGATTTCATTTTGACAGAAGTTTAAAAGTTTAGACTTTATCACACTATTATATATGCTGCTCAGCTGTGAATACATTTTTCTAAAAGTATGAAAATGCACCAACATATTTTTTTTTAAATATTCTTCACCATATTTTTAAATCTTGCTGTTATCATATAATTTTTTGTTTTGTAAACAAGAACAAGTCACAAGGTATTAGATCTGGGAAATATAGAGGGAGGCACCCGATCAGCTGTGGAATAAGCTAACTGCATTTTTGCAGATAGATAAGACACTTCCAACAAGTGTTCTGGATATGACACTAAACTATTTGATTGTGAGGCTTCAGTCCTGGAGCTTTTGGAAATGTAGAGTACCATTTTATTAACATTACTCCTAGGTTCACTCTGACCTAGAGTGGTAGTACCTGTTAGCATCCCATCTATGGGTCAAATAAAACTGTTCAATCTTTTACTAGGGATTATTATTAATATCAAATAGAATTATAAATGTTAAATAGCAATACTTGAAGTCATCTGTGTACAAACAAATGAGCTCAAACTCATTTAAAAATAAAGTTAACCCAAAACAATTCTCTTAAAAATCATATATGCATGTATGTGTGTGTGTGTATGTGTGTTTAAAAAGAATTTGGCATCAAATAACCAAGGGTTGATATGTCATTAAATCAAATGACCAAGCATAATTGAATATGAGGCAGGGTCCTGCAATCAGACAATCCTCTGTTTTTCCAAAGATGGATTATCAGAAGTGTCAAGACTGTTGTTCAAAAAGTAACCAGAAATTTGGCACTGACTAACCTAGAGGTCATTACTTTATAAGTCAAGTTACTCAGCCTCTCACATGTCACATCATATAAAATTAGAAATTTTAAAGCTTCAGTCTTGTTACTTTTTAATTACTCTCAGATATGCTTCATTCTAATGATAGTATATAAATGTGGTTATAATATTATAATATTCAAGTGTGACACTTTCACTCTTTAATATTTTCAAAAACAAATTTACAGATACAACATTTAAATTTCAAGTTGTTTCTTTTTATCAGGTATGACAAAGACACTTTTCTTTTGAACCACCTGAAATTCATGTTAAGAGTTTAAAGAATAAATGAGTTCAGTTTGAGGGATTTTTCCTCTAGAGTAATGCTTACCCCCTTATATAAGCTGCATTTATTGCCTGATGTCTGCAGTAAACCAAAAATGTAAATCACAGCAGTGGTAAGTTATTTTTGGTACTGTCCCCGAGGGAGGCTTACTTTTTGTGGGGTCCCAACTTTAAAAACAACCTTGCATTGTATTTAAAAAGCATAGGAGGTTGGTTAAATTCTTCTTTCTGAATTCTAGTTTCAAACAGACAAACATGTACTTAGTGTTTTCACTTGTCATGTAAATTTATCTTACTTCAATCAGAGTATAATTTTTTTGCCACCTATTAAGAGCTAAGTTGTGTCATCAGGATTGTGTTCATTCAATATTACATCCATTTTTAAAAAAACATGATTAATATGGATTACAACATTCAAGTTGACCTGGTATATAAATTGACCCCAGAATTTTTAGCTCAAAATTCTGGGTTAAACATATACCTACTGTACAGGTCAAGCCCCAAATATACAGTAGGCTACTGATAGAATATATGAAACATGTAAATCTTACACTTTAGTGCTTATATTCATATGAATTCACATTCTATTGTGCAGATAAACAACATCCTGTAGTTTTCTGACAGGCTGCCTGGGTGCTGTTATGTTTCAGTCAGTGTTTGCTGCCATTGCCTCAGCTGCTGGAAAAGGTGTATGAAATATAATACTTAATTTGGACTACAGTTTTATTAAGTTATATTATCCTGATGTTAATTTGTTAAATATTTTCACAAGTATGAGTTTAAGTTGGAAATTTTGTGGCAGTCTGCAGGAGTTACAGTAAGTGTGTAAATCATTTGTTAGTACTGTTCCACTGGTTGATCACTCTGTGGTAAAGGTTGGGATTTTAGCCCTGCTGTATAAGTTGACTACAACTTTTGTAGAGACTTTTTCAACTTATACCCTGCAATTTATGGTAATAATTTCTTAAATATTATCTGAAATGTCTACTACCAACACTGTGACCATAGCTTTTGGTTCATGATGAGTGCAGTCAGAATTGCTGCTAATCTACTTAGATCTCTCCAGTAATCTTGCTCCTTTAAGGTGTGTAAAAGCAAAGAATGTGCTGAATTTGAATTAAGGATTATCATATCAATTTTTTATGATTGATATTTTCAGATTTAGTTATGATTCCTTCTTTTAGGCTGAACAGAGTTTACACATGAATCTTTGGTGATAATTTTACCTCTCAGGAAAATGTCTATCATGAACCAGAAGCATTTGTAGGGAACACTCAATTATGTTGTGTCAAAATCCAAAATAAATAACTGAGGAATTTGAATGTAAAACCTGTAGATTAACTACTGGTAATAGTTGTAATTTACTAAGCTTAACTTAATATGGGGCACCTTGTGAATATCAAATTCACTAACAATAGTTTGATAACCTAGCTTGCTAAGCATTACACCACTTAAGGAGCCCAACTAATGATGATAGTAAACAGTAAATGATTAGTGATTGATAGTTGAGTACTTTTCACTTTAAAAAGGTAGAAATTTTCAGTTTGTTTTTTCTCCTATTGTCAATTTTCTAAATGGAATATGAAAAAATTCTAAATCACTTAACAAGCCAAACTCTATCACTCAATTGTGTTTGATTTTTCCTCTTATCATTACACAGCCCCTTTTTTTTTTTTTATAGTTCTCTCTTTTTCTCAGTATTCATCTTCTCTGTTTTACACATTCTCTTTTTCTTTCTTTTTGTATTTCTTTCCTTTTCCACTTTCTTTTTGTCTTTTTTTTTTTTTTAGTTTTTACTTCAACAACTTAATTATATTTCTTTCCCTCTCTCTCCTCAGGTATGCTTTCTTTATCTCAAACTTGATAATTACTCAGCATAGCAAAACACATGGGAAAATCAGACTGCAAAGCAGGGAAGACTGTGCAGCATCAATCTTCCAAAAAAGGAGAGCCTGTCTGCTTCACCTTGAAAATCAGCATCATTATTTCAAGAGTTGGTGTGGCTCTGCCAGCCGGCCTTGAAAATACGCACTTGAATTTTTGTCTTCTTGTTATTTATTAAACTTAGTTTAGTAGCGAACAAAACCAAATAAAAGAAATTGAGTAAAGAAGACTGTTTTGCACCAGTCTGCTAAATGAGTCGGATCTGCCTTGAAAATTAACATTTTACCTAGCCTACACAAGCAATTACTTTCAAATATACCACAATCCCAACTAAATAGCAAGCTTTATCTTTCTTTATCTTCTACTCTTAAGTATTTTTCTCCATCTCTCTTCTTTGAAATTACGATCATATCTTCAAATCTTTCTAATATACTGACAAGTTTTTGTTAGACTTAAGAAAACTGAACATAACAGCTGAAGTAGTTGATGAATCTTGACCATCAATTTAAAGATGACTGGGGTGGTAGGATTTTTCAGGGACCTCATTTCATAGATATATACAAAGCTTTTATCAAGGCAATGATGAGAGCCTGACACTTGAAATGCTCTATCAAGAGCTAAAGAGCTCCTTGTCTGCATCGAAGTAAATCTGTTCTGAAGAGCTCTATTCTTCATTGGGTTGGTGTGTTGCCCAAGAATGAGGAGGATTATACCAGGAAGATGATAAGGTGGTCATTCAAGGGTGTTAGAGTCAGTTACAGCCTGTCAAGTTAGAGCATTTGATGAAGACAAGTTGAGATATGGTCAATTGGAAATCATGACATTTATGCTATTGAAAAGTGTAGATATATACTTACCTATCTATCTACTTATATAGACATACATATATATATATATGTGTGTGTATATGTGTATATACAGTAATAGACAAAGATATTCAAAGACATTTTTATGAATATATATATATATATATATTTAAAAATGTTTGTGTTTATCTTTGGGTATTTTTCTATATCCATATATGAATTTGTGTGTACTAAACAACCTGTGAATCCATTCAGTTTTGTAATTTTCAAAGAAAAAATAATGATTGCTTTTATCCACTCTTCAGTCTATTATTTTATGAAAGGGACAAAAGAAAATTCTTGTTCACATCCTTAATCAAAACATTGTCATCTTAATGTAAATATGAAAAAAAATAGATACACACACACACACACACACACCAAGATATACACAGACATGTTTATAAATATATATGTATACCAACAGTCTGTGTGTATATGTGTACACCAGACAACCAGTGAATCCATTCAGTTTGATCTAAGAAAAAAAGGAGTGATCCTTTTTGCCTACTGTTATTTTATGAAAGTGAAAAAAGAACTGTTTTGTTCTCACCATTTATCAAGAAATTATCTTAATTTAAATATGAGAATAAAAGTCTAAGAAATGCAGGAAGAGTATCAAAATTCTTCATCAAAGAATTTCAAAGAACAGATGCTATATACAGATGAACATATTATTATATAGTCAAAAGGGAATTTACTGAGAGGACTGTCTTGTGGTCAAGAGACAAACAAACAGTGAAGTGATCATCTGCTGATGTAAATAAGGAAAAACAACCATATTCAACAACAAATTGTATTTCTTCTCAACCTGATTCAGAGACTGAACTCCTGACTTCAAGGAAAGTAATCAGACTTATTTGCTCGACCATGTCCGGTATGGCACTCAGACTGTGATATTTTTATTTTGAATTTTTCATCTATTTTTGGGACTTAGTTAATGCTTGCTCTTCTCTAAATCTTCTTTTACTCATTTTTTTTTTAAATAAAACAAAAATTAGCTGTAGAAAACAAATTTAAAAGTGCAATAAAAAAAAAATTCAATAAATCAGTCAAAATCAAAAAAGAAAAAAAGATAACCTTAATAGAGAAATCAAGAAAAATTCACACAAGGTCTAGACATGTCAGTATAAAACAAGATAGAGAGTGGTCGTCATAAAGAGGCAGTGAAGTAGAAGAGATGCTCAGGTTAATGACAGACAGCAATGTTGCATTGATTTCTGTTTCAGTTTTCTTAAACTTTTAGACAAGTGCTGGCTTTAATGGATTGAATTAATGGAATCATCTTGTTCATCTTCATATCCCATAACCTATTAGATTGTTGGAGGTGTACGACGGAGTAATTCCCCTTTGTGGCATCTCCCAGGGCGATGGAAAGGTTACTATACAAGGGTTGTGCCCATGACTTCTCAAAGTAACATGTGACCAGTTGTACTCTGTTTTACTTCATGCTAATGACTTTGGGAAAGGCATGAATCCACCTTTTCACCTCTACCTCTCCAAGCTGTGGGCAAATAGTAAGATTGTCTGGTCTCTTTAGCTTTCATATAATAACTAGTCTAAATTTAAAAATTTGACTAAGATCTGCAATAATGCTCATACAGACATCGTTCAACATATATTTACCAACCTTTCTGCACCAGCAGGATGTGACACAAAAATACACTCTACATCTTTATTTTCTATTTAAAATGAAAATAAAAATGACATTACAATTTAAAAGGAAATACATAATTGTTATGATAAAATATACTTGTTTGACTGTTAAGACTTTTTTTCCACACCAGTCACCTCGGCATAACATCATGTTGTACAGAACAATTACAAATATGAAATGACTTTGAACTTCACTAGATGCCCCATATTTGTGGCACAAGGCCACAGATATGATGTATTTTAGTTTTTGAGGATACTTCACATGGTGTTTCAAATGCTTTTATATGTCAGAATAGAATATATAAAGAAGTGAAGCATTAATCTCTAGGAGCAGCTATTTCTTTTTTGGCCAGATGCGCATGTATTAAAAACCCATAGCTGCAGGTACTTCTTTTAGCATGATGGGAATGTGTTAAAAATCCAGAGCACACATGGCATAAATTTTAAAGGGGTAGTTTCTCTTTTGGCTAATGCTATGACCAAGAAAAGAGATGAATCTCTACACACCCAGAAATAATGCATGGCCAGTACACTACCTTAACTCAACATAAAAGCTAGTCAACCCATTTCGTCAGCCTATTTCATCCATTCAGTCTCAACAAAATCTGTACAACCTGAATCTACTACAAACCAAATAAAGATATGTAAAATACATAGCTATTTCAAATAATCCCTTCATATATATATATATATATATATATATATATATATATATATATATATTAACTAAGAATAAGTATTTTGTCTTATTTTCTTTTATCATCTGATTACTTCTAAATTTAAAAATTTTCCAGTTTACAAAATAACATCCACTTGAAATATGTTCCTGTAATAAATTTTATAAAAGACAAAAAAAAAACATAAAATAATCTCTTCTGAGATGTGTGGAGCCAAGAAGAATATTTCTATATCAAGGAGCTCACCTAAAGAAAAGAGATCAAGTTTTCTGATTCTATAACATTTATACAGAATATAGGAACCACCAAAGAATGGTCTAAAAAATTGAACAGCCATTTATTAAAAACCAAAAAGGAATGTTTTGCTGAATTGATTTAATTTTGATCCTAATTTGACAGAATGTGGGAATTCCTTTCATGCTGTATTATTTATTACTGGGAAATTTTGAAGATCTGTCTCTGAGGTAGTAGGGGAAAAAATGGTCTTCAGAAAATACCTGATTCAGCAAAATTTCTATAGGGACCTGCCAGAAATGCACCCAGTTCTTTTATTTAAGACTACTTTATTTAAAATCAAAACCAAAAAAACAGGAAGTTTATATCTTGGTTTATTACCACTCTCCCTCTCTACTCTTCCCGTCTCTCTCTTTTTCCTAATCTCTTCAAGCTCTCCCTCTCTCTTCCCTCTTTCTCCCTCTTATTTTTGATCCATCCACTTTTATATACAGTCTCATATATAACAATATTTAATAATAATTGTTTCTAAACCAATGATACCAGGATTTTGTTATTTCTAGAAGAAAATGTATAATTAAAAGAGGTATTAGTAAGCATTATTTATTACCAAACTCTACATCATTGAAAATTGTTAACCAAAAGTAAAATTGCAACACCTCTATAAACAAAAATAAATTTAGCAAAGATATATATGAGGGGCTCTTATTTTTGGACATGTATATTTTCATATTTTCATTACAGAATTTCAGTTTTGGAGAGTTTAGAAAAGATATGAATATTTAGCAAAACAGAAATAAGTAAAACTCTTACATATATATTTATAAAATTTTATTTTTGGTTAGAAGTGTTGCTGTACTATTTTTTGGTCTCAGTGGGTTTTAAGTACAATGTTGTTCAAAAATGAATAAAGCCTAATAATACCCATTTTGATTTTTAGCCCAGTTAGATGGGGCTGTAGAATAAACCAACTGCATCTATGCAGAGGGGTAAGACCGCCCCCTCCCCCATGGGCGTCCTGGATATGATATTAAACAATCTGATGGTGAGGCTCCAGTAAGGCTGGAGCTTTGGAAAATATGGAGTACCTCTTCATTACCATCATTCCCAGATCAACTCTAGCCTGGAGTGGTAGCAACCTGAAAGGTTCCTATCTATGAGTCAAATAGAACTCTTTGACATTTAAACAGAGTGCAAACAAATGACATGCTAAATTGAATTGTTTGAAATAGAACTGTTTGATCATTTAACTATGTGTAAACAAATGACTGATGTTCACTTCAATTGTCAGTGATATAGAGCAATACTTGGAACTATTTAACTTTGTTCACTAATGCTTATGAATCATATATATCTAATATATATGTATAAACCAGATTTGACATCAAATAATGTATAATAGTTGATATACCATAAAACCAAGCCAAACCATTTTGATTGATTATTTTCGGTAGAAAATTAAGCAAATTCTGGTATTTTAGGTTTAGAAGGATGTTCAATTTGTATTTATTTATAGATGGAAATGTACTAATTTTCATTTAACTTGGTAAAAAATCAGAGTAGGGGGAATTATTATCCTATCTATCTATCTATCTATCTATCTATCTATCTATCTATCTATCTATCTATCTAAGTCTTTTGAAGTATCCCTGTCTATCCATGTCCTCATCCTCCAATTCTATCAGCCTTTTCCCCAATCCACTGCAGTTGATTGGTCTTTTTCTGGCTATGCCACATGACATTAGTAAGAGGTTTGAATTCAGAGTTTTCTTTCTCATTGACAGGTTGACTTTGCAAGATTGAAAGTCCTGTCAGCTCTACTATTTAAATATTGGCAAAGAATAGATGAGTTTATGCCTTTAGCACTGTGAAACATAATTTCTCCTGACTTTGCTTATCCTAAATTCATAGTCAGAATGAATAGAAAATTCTAGTTATATATATCTATATCAAATGTGCTCATGCACTAAGCTTCAGTTACTCTGATTCAAAGATTTAAATGGAGTGTGTCATCCAAATTTCCCTAATACAGAGGGTCTGTTCAGCTTGAAAAGCAGAATTCAAAATTTTGTCCATTATATTGATGCCAGTGAAAAATATATAGCTACTCCAGCTCCTATACTCAAGACCATATATTCATGCATATATACTATATGAGAAAAAGAATAGAATTAAACTAATATGTTTTCCTATTAGAATAGCTTCCTCAGAATGAATTATATTCTACAAAAAATTTACATGACAAAGTGTAGAGAATCATGCCATATATATATATATATATATATAATGGAAATGAATCCAAAAGTATGAACTTCTTTTCTTTTCTTTCTTTTCTTTCTTCTTCTCTTTTCTTTTGAGTGTTTTTGCAAATTTTTTGCTTTTATCATCTTTTAATCCATTGTATCTCTTGAAGTCCCATACATTTAAACACCATTGCCAGTGCCAATCACATGATAGTTTTTCAAAAAAGAATGTTGAATGAATGATTATATGATCTCTCTTTGTATATGTATATATTTCTTCTCCTCTGTTTTATATTTTATCAAAGCATCCATTGTTATTCAAGCAACACTTCTTTCACCCTCTTAAGATACTGATAAAGGTTTACTAAAACTGAAATGTTTTAATGTTGACTTTCCTCTATAATAAATTCATCACTTTTGGATTACTTTGTTTTTCTATTTTCTTCATATATATATATATATATATATATATATATATATATATATATATATATAAAATTTTCATCCTTAGGAATGAGTCAGACAAGGGAAGATTGCTCATTATAGAAGGTGGTGATATCCATTTCATCACTGGCCTTAACTGGGACTGTAGCATGAGACAATTGTTGTATTGGGTTTGTACATATTATTCTCTCATAAGATATGCTAGGCACTGCCAGAGAAGTATGATGAACTCATGAGTGATGTTCTTCAATGGACTTCTACACATGGATGCACCAGTGCAAGTCAACTAGAAAGACTTATGTATATCACCTCTGTGCAGACACTGGATGCAATCTTGAAGATCTGCCAAAAAATATAAACAATAGGGATGGACAGAGAGAGAGAGAGAGAGAGAGAGTCAAGGGACTCTGTGTGATCAATATCAAAGAATGATGATAATGATTTATAAATGTAAAAGTAAAGTTGGTGACCATAGTCAAGGGCAACCTGAAGGTTCCCTTTTCAATAGCTACTACACCAAGGTGTAGGGGAGAGCACTATTCCATTCCCAGGATTACTCCACTTTACCCTTGATTCATACCTTATAATGCTGAGAGTTAAGCAAGGCAGCATCAAGTACCATTTTTTGAGTCTTTGGAATGACTTGATCTGAGATTGAACACTGGTCTCCCAGGCCATTGGTAAACACACTAGCCATTATTCAAATGGGCTGGTACACCACCAAAATTTGTTTGAACTTCAAATTTACAGAACCATCACAGTCCAACGAATTAAAAAAATAAAAATAAAACTGAATATCAATAATGCTCTTCTCACATTTGCAAAAAATTAAGAATCCTTTGGTAATTCTTGAAATAAAACCAAAATGAGTGATACTTTTCAAGAACCAGGTATGCTTGAATATCAAAGGCCTAAAAATCTTAGAGATATAATAGCAAGTAACAAAATCTTAAACAACAATGTTATCCAAAATAAATCTACAAAGAAAATAATACAAATATTGCCAACAATTCACTACGTTGACAACGAATAAGACCTTTAAAATTTACCACAAATCAAATTGTAATAGCAAACACACCATCTGTCTTTTAAAATGTACAAGTTGCTTGAAACAATTTATAGAAAATTAGAATAACCTGGCAATTTTAGAACAAACAACCATACATACAGAATTAAACCTTGAAAACATAATAAACTTCTCCCAGGAGATCAGAATTTCCAACTAACAGAGATAATAAATTGAATATTATTGAGAAGGTTGAAAAAAAATTATCCAACACCACATTAGTTTTGGATAGATGGATATGATGTCTTAAAACCCTTACTTTAAATGGACTCAACAACAGATCAAACCATCCAAAAAAAATATTCCATTTTAACCCTCAAATATTCATCATTATATCTTAGTGACTGATTTTCCTACTTCATATGCAGAATCAGATGATATTGTTGTTTATGCTAAAGTTCAATTTACATTCACACATGAAGCCAATACTTTGGTATTCATAAGCCTTTAAGTCTTGAATTTTTAACAGTCAGTAATTAAATATTTACTAAATATCAAAATAGATTAATAAATTAATAAAAAAACTTTTTGGCTGCATCTTTGTGTCAGTTCTTTCATTCATTCTATATATAATCTCTTAAACTTTAGTTCTTATCTATTTTTTACTTTTTAGATACTAAATTAACATTCATTGTTTATATATGATATTAACATCTTTATTGGTTATATATCATATTATAGTTGGCAAAACTATATATATATAAGACCCTCCAAGTTTCCAGGAATTTAACAAGGAAAAAATTGTTCATTCTTATACCTACTTTCCTTTGAAGAAATCACTGGCTCCCAAAGGTGTCTGGGGAAAAGTCCTAGCAGCATATTGACTAAAATGCTGGACTACACTAATGTAGAAAGAGAGTTTAAACTTCAGTTGTGCTATTAAATTCACTTTTGAACTAATACCAGTGGGAAAGGTATAAACCCCTTTATTCCCCGAGCGGTGTGAGAAATACTAAAACTGCTGTTCTTCAACAAGGAAGGCTTTCACATTAAATAACTCATGAAAGTTGACACAGAACCAAACCAAATGAAGATCAGAATATAGCTTTCAAAATGTTATGGCAAAAGTCTCTTTGACATTTTATTTGTGATTAGAGCTCATATTCTTTGAAATTTTGGGTAACAATTGGTATATATAATAACATTGTTCCATTTAAACAATGACAGGATTATTTTTTGTAGGGATCAGAGTTTATTATCTGTTTTCTGCTTTGGAGGTATGTGTTGTGCAGTGGTTATCATCATAGTACATGGACTGTGTGACCCAAGTTCAAATCTTGGATGAGGTTGTTTATATTTTAGTTCATGCTAATGTCTTTGATAGAGACATAAATCCATCCCTTATCCCCACAGCTGTGGATAAATAATAAAGCAGACTGAGTTCTTTTTCTCTGGTATGGCAGCTGTTATAGAAAAAAAGTCAGTATCAAAACTAATATTCTCTTTAAATATTGGTCTTGAGCAGTATCCTGCCCATAGTTGAAATGTTGGATGTAAGGATCTATTTGTAAGGATCCCATCGATTGGTCATTATAGATCTGCTTCAAATCATTAGAATTTGATAGAACTGTGAGGCAAAAAACAAAACTTCTTCAGCAACAAATACACAAAAAAATATAAATATGAAAATACAATGAATGCAATTCCTTAACATCTAGGCATAAAATAACTCTGGACGAGTTGCTATGCCATAAAAATTAATCAAAATATAGTGGTAATGACTCTTTTTCTGAAAATTTTATATCTGAAATTCTTTTAACAAACACTCTTTGTTTTGTTTTTAAATAAAATTATGTTTTTAAGAACTATCTCCTCTTTGATAATTTTTCTTAGCCAGAAGTAAAATTTTACTTGAGTTTTCATAAATTTTTAACAGGACAGCAAGTTAATTGAATTAGTCACTTAAAAAAATATTGGTGTGTTGAATTCCCTGAAACCACTGACTTTTTTTTTTTTAATGAGCATTGGATATTTGAATGGAACATGTCAATTTGCAAGGGAAAAAGAGGCTAAGAGCCAGCAAAAGAAGATTAAAAACCAACCAGATATGATTGAGATTTTTAAATATTCAATTGGGAAATGCAAGTGAAAAGGCATAAATATTCCTGTCATTTTTGACAGGTACTATCAGAGTATATATATAAATGCATGTGTATGAATTCATCTCCATATAAAACATGATCATGTTGAAATACGATGCAAATAAAATCCATTTTCATCTTCAAACTTTAATCCTTTTCATGCTCACTGATAAAATAACAATTCACTCCATTACCCACCCTAATCAACTATCCCTAAACAGAAAGCAGCCCTGACCATCTTCATCTAACCAAACCTTCCAGAATCAAAATCCTGTGCCCAACAGATCTATTTTTTCTTTCTTTTCTTTTTGTCCTTATTGCCTTTTTCTCTCTATAGAAACCAACCAAGCACAAACAACCACCACCCAATTTAATGTCAACCCAGTTGTGAGTAACTTGTTGCTATAGGCAATGTAATGCTGTCTTGCAAACATTCTGGGTTTTGCATATTATGGCTTTATAATTCCAACACTTCTGATTCATTCCTCTTACTCTGCTACTACTCTCTCTTCTGCATCATTCATTTTCTTGAATTCTTCTTTATCTTTCATTCTGTTATTCATTATCTTTTCTTTTTTTTTTCTATTCTTTATCATTCCTTTTCTACATTCTCATTTATATTCTTTCATTTTTTTCATTCCTAATTCTTTTCTTTTGATCCTTTTTTTTCTTCATTGCTATTTATTTTCTTGGATTTTTCTTGATTCTTTTTCATTATCCTTAAATTTTTTTACTCTTTATCCTTCATTCTTTTCTCTTTTTCTTCATTTTTTAATTTTTTCCTTTATTCTTGATTTTTTTCTTCTTTATCATCAATTTTTTTGTATTCTTCATTCTTTGCTTTATTATCGTTTTTTTTTTCTCATCATTCATTTTCTTCATACTTCACAATTGTTCATTCATTACTTCTTTATCCTTCATTTTCTTGTCTTCTTTATTCTTTTCTTACCACCTTTCCTTTTCTTTATTATTTTCTATTGCTCCTTTTCTTGATTTATATCCTTTTTTTTCTTTATTCTTCTTTTTATTCTTTCTTTTTTCCCTCTTTTCTGCTCATTGGCATCTCTTGTTGTTGTTATTGTTCTTCAACTTCCTTAAATTTCCTATTTGTTCTCCTTGGATATTTCCATGGTTTTGTTGTATTGATCTGTTTGATGCTTTTGTTTGTTTTGCCCGGGATATGTGCGGGCTTCTCTTTGCATTCTCTTACGTGTAGTAGGTTTTGTCGTCCCTTTTGATTTGATAGGCATGAAATGATAGTGGGAGGAGTTGTAGGAAGAGAAGAAGAAGGAAGAGGAACTGGAAAAGAAAGTGAATTGGAGAGAGTGGATCGGTCGGTAAAAATAATTGGGAGTGGCAAAGGAATGGGTTTTTAAATAGAGATGCAACAAAAAAGAAGGAGAAGTGTAGAATATATACTGAAAGGGATGAAAAATAAAAGGGTTTAAGTCTTATAATTGGGAGGAGGAAGAGGAGGAGCTGTAGGGTTAAGAAAAGAGTTGTAAAGAAAGAAAGAATGGTAAAAGAAGAAAAGGTGTTAAATGAAGGAGGAGAAAGAGAAAAAATGAAAATAAGATTTGGAAAAACATTATTATTAAACCATTTGCTAACAGAAAAAGTCACACAATTAAAGGAAGAAAATTTTGTGAAAAGTAAGAAAAGGCAAAGAAAATGAAGCCACACTGTGTGGAAGAGAAAACTTAGAAGAAAAAGTGGGAGGTGAAGGAAATTTAGAAAAGAGAAAGGTGGAAGAGAAAGAACTTTAAAAGAGGAAAAAGATATGTAGAGGAGGAAAACTGGAAGAAAGAGGATATTTAGAGGAGGACAAATGGGAGGAAAAGTAGGAGGAAGAAATTTAGAAGGGAAGTAGAAGTTGAAAGAGTCATTATAGAAAAATGGAATTCATATATATCAAAAGAAAATGTTTCTGAAAGAAAGAAAATAATGGAGAATGAATAACAATGGGAAGAAAAAATGCATAGAAAAGTAGATTGAAGACTGAGAGAAGGAGTAAGAAAAATGAATGAAAATTGAAGAGTCATAGAAGTTTTTAATATGCAGAAAAAAGTGGGGAGTTAAAACATGGTCAAATGAAAAAAAGTTAAAGAAGAGGAAAATGAAAGTGAATGAGGAAGAGAAAGATGGAAGGAATTGTTCACTAGAGGAGCAGAAGTCTTACAAAAAAGATAAATTAAAAAAAGTTTGTTTTTTTAGCTAGAAAGTAATTGAGACAAAAAGAAGAAAATTAAGTAAAATATAAGAATATAAAATTGATTGGGAAGAGAGAAGAATAAATTAAAAGAAAGAAAAGAGAGATAAACAAAAAGGAAGAAAATGAAATTGAAGGTAAAATAAAGCAGAAAAACAATAGACTAACAAGGAATAAAAATGAAAAGAAAAAAGAACCAAATGAAAATAATGATATAAAGAATAAGGAAAGAAAGTAAAATAAGTAATGTAAAAAAGTGTATATATTTGGGAAAAGGTAATAATAAAAAAATTAGAATAGAGAAATAAAAATTAGAATAAAGATGCCAGTGAAGTAATTTTATTGTATCAGAGAGAAGAAGTGAAAGATGGTGACAAAGGGTGATAATAAAGAGATGTGGGATAGAAAGAGGCAGATAAACAGTGAGAGAGAGTGAATGAGCAAATGTTCAGTTTCTGTTTTTTTTTTATTCATTTATTTTTATTTTTGGATTTAATTTTTCCCAAATTCAAGCGTACTTGAGATTTTTGTCTATAATCAATTCTTGATGGTTTCATTTCTTTTGCGTAACAAATGCCTAAGCCAAATAAAAGAAAAATATAAAAAATATAACCTGAACATTGAAAATAATGAATAAATGTACTGTGGGCATCTATCTATCTATCTGTGTTTATAGGAGGATGGTGTGCACCACTGTTTATATATATCAAATCCCTAAACATTAAAAAGTATTTAAGATACTGGGCATCCATGCATGCATTATATGTACATCTATGTGCATACTAATAATATTAGGAAAGTTAAAAACTCTTTTGAAATAGAGTAAGAAAAAATCATAAAATCAATAAGACCTAAAAGTATATTAAAAAATATAGTGAAACGAGACAAAAAGTCATGTATAAATAGAGAAAATATATTAAACTTTTAAGAATAAACAAAACCCTATAAAAATTCAAACATAAAATTCACAAAACACAAGAAATTTTTTTTTTAAATTAAGAGATATAAAATCCTTAAATTTACCCAAGCAGAACAAAAGAAAGCACAAAAAATATCCAAAATATAAAATACTGAGAGAAACCAAAGAATTTCCCAAAAGACGAAGAAACCAAAAAAATCTTTTAATTATACCAAGAAAACCTTGAAAATTCAAAAGGTCTTAAAAGAACAAATTTTTGTTTTAAAGCATAAAAAAAATTTAGGAAAGCATTGAAAAAAGTAATGAAAATATTAAAATGAAAAAATTATAAAGTACATAAAAATCACAAAATGAATATCTGCATTTACCCAACTCCTCCATCGTGAGCAGAATGTGATACAAGGTCAATTTTTAAATCAAGTACAGCTGGTTTGAATTCAGTTTCCTTTCTCCATGATTGATTGTCTAATAGAGGCAAAAAACCTGCCTTACTATTTACCCAAAGTAGGAGAGAGAACAAATGGATTCATGTTTTTTCCAAGGGTATTAGTGAAAATGAAAATATACATATTTGTACAAGAATAGAAGTCAGATGACTGATTTCATTTCCTATGATAAAAACTGTTACACTATGTACACCTCCTATTCCTAAAGAGTTGAGAGTTTGATCCTTTCTAGGTGTGCTATGTTTGTAGCCTCATACTAAACATAAACTTATTGAAAAGTGTAATTGTTTAAAATGAAGGAATTATCATTATTTCTAATGTATGTATTTACCCATCTTCTTCTCTATGGACATGACACATGGTCGATCTTTAAGCTGAATTGAGTTGATTTAAAATCAGTTTTTCTCCTCTGAGACTGGTTGCTTGAATGAGGTAAAAGAACATAGTCTGCCCTACTATTTACCAATAGTTTGGAGGAAAGCAGATGGGTTCATGCCTTTCCTTAGGTTATTTGTGCAAAGTCAAACACAAAAGTTTCATCCTGGATTTGAATTCTGGTCACCTATTCCATTTCTTATAATGATAACCCTTACACTGTTTTGTTTTGTATGTGTATTTACCTAACCCCTCCACCACAGGCAGGATGTGACACAAGATCAATTTTTAAGTGGAGTAACACTAATTTGAACTCATTTTTTTTCTTCCAGACTGGTTGTCTTACCAAGGCTAAAGTGCTCAATTTGCTCTAGTATTTACCCATATCCAAGGGATTTAAGTGTTTCCCAAGGGTATCATCATGAAAGGGACACACATATGGTTCATCTAGGATTTGATGTTAAGATTTCTTTTCCTAAGATGATATCCATTATTCCACAAGTGCCTCCATGTGTGTGCATTTGAATGTTTTTTATTTGCATAAATCCACATCAGGAAAGTAATTTTTCTGAGTTTCTAGAAATGGATTCCACTTATCAGGTAAACTGTGCATTTTAATCTAGATTTGATGATTTTTTTTAAAAAACCATCCTCTTGCTGGAGCCTCAGTATTTAGATGGGGAACAGCAGGTACTGAAAGCAGCTGAAGGCCTATGTGCCAGTCAAAGAAAAACTTAGATGACGATAACATGCTAAAGCCACTGACCCTACAAGTAGTAGAGTAGAAGAATTTCCGATCTCAGATACATAATTGTTTGCTGTGTCACATTTGCTGTATCTGATTTCCAAGCCCAAACAAAAACTTATTTCTCTTCCAAATGACCTTCATACAAGCCAATAGTTCACTGCATTGTTTTGTAATAATAGTTGATTCAGATTCCAATAATTCAAAGTAAAGAATTTATTTAGAATCCCTCAGAGATGTATATTAACCCATTGTTGATTCTTTTTTGGGTAAGATGCTGAAGGCTGTGTAGGAGCTGTCTTGAATTTTTCTTTGTTTTGGAATCTTTTTATGATTTTCATATTTATAATGGTACTTCCAAGATTTCTCTAACATTGTGCTAAAAAAATGAGAATTTTTGCCTTGATGAATGAAAAAATAGATAAAACATTAGGAACAACAATAATAAAGCATAAATATGATTTAAGATGTCAAAAAAAGCAAGAATATAAATATATACAATTATCTCGCTTATTTGATTGGCATTTCTATTATGGATCCTGAAAAGTTCATTACAATTCGAAAAAACCCTACTCAACCTATTTTTGCTTCTGTTCTTTTAACTGTAGTGATGTTCTCTCTGACCCTGCCAGGAAATGGTAAAGAATGATAGCCATGTTACTGACACTTGTCAAGTAAACCTTTTATTATTTTGTACCCCTTCTACATACTGTTTGTTCATGGAACAATATATGTATATTTCTAACTATTGGGACATGTTTGTACTTTCTATTTTCTTAATACCATTTGTATCAATATCATAAATATAAAAGGTTAAAAGTTCTTGTATGCACACATGCATTTATTTTATTTTTCCTTCCATTGTGTTGAGTGTTAATATATTATAGATATATTAATGCTAATATTGATTTTTATTCAGAGAGGACTTGAGTAAATATCTTTCCAATCACCAAGCATCCTAATATATACAAGGCAATTAAAAAGAAAATATCAATACCCTATTGGGAGTACTTTAATGTTAAAATTTCAAACAGTTTCCTCATGTTCACCATTCCTGTCAACACATTCTTGGAATCCAGCTCAGGTGATGGAAAAAAGATATTAATGTTACTCTGGGAGTATCTTTATTAGAAAAGTAGAACTGATATTATTGAGACCACCAGGGGAAACTCCCAATATTGTTTTGAAAGGGATAGTGAACAGGGAAAACCTTAAAATCATAATATCATTAAGGAACTTCCATAGAAATGTTGATATCTTTTCAACAAACTACACACACACACACATATATATACATATATATGTTATATAGTTATTTACACGTTCATCCAGCATCACAATGACACCATAATTAAGATGCATGAAGGAAGGAAGACGCAAGAAGAATTAAGATGCAGGAAGGAAGACACAAGAAGACTTCTTTAGAAAAATATTCACCTCTCACTTTATTGCAAGGGTTCGAAAGGTTAGCATGTGAGAGGATGCTGGAGACCGAACGTAAACTTCATATTTTGACCCCACTGTTATGACCGTCATGTTGTGTCTTTATTGTTCTCCTGATGTTGGGGTCTACTCCATCGGGGCTTTCCGAGGGCCCCCTCGGTCTGGTGTGGTCTTCCCTACCACATCTCGTCTCTAACCCTCTGGGAGTCTGCTGGCAACTGCATCGGGGGTTTCCGAGAACCCCCTCGGTCGGGTGTGGCCTTCCTTACCACATCTGGTCTCTACTGTCTGGAATTCTACTGACAACTGCTTCGGGGGTTTCCGAGGTCCCCCTCGGTCGGGTGTGGCCTTCCCTACCACATCTCGTCTCTAACTCTCTGGGAGTCTGCTGGCAACTGCTCTGGGACCCAAACTCAACTGAGTTAAATAATAACTCAACGCCCACACGATCGCCTACTGGATCTTTGAAATCGAATGTTTAATCGTCATCAAGCGGAAATAACTGTCATGCAGTTCAGAGGTTACTCTCTTCCGGTGCATGACTGTAATGGCACAATGAAACCTTCACCTTGTCCCATATCATAAGCCTTAATCCGCCCACGCGATCTCTTTCGATTACTGGCCGTTGGAATGTGTCACTTCCTTCCGGTGTATTACCTTGGAATAGCATTTTTAGGCCGGGGCGAGGGGTCAAAATATAACATATATATATATATATATATATATATATTCTGATTCTTCATCAACAAAGTACTCAAAGAATGTGGTATAGGAAAAGATAGAAGAAAACAAAAAATGACCAAAAGTCTATTACAATGCCAAAAAGGAACCTGACAAAATCTGATAAATACACTTCTCTTTCTTGTTATGAAAAGATTTCATTTTTTATTATGTATTGAATTTATTCTGAAAATACTTTTCCAGTGGCAAAAGATGCAAATCTGTTTTTCCAGAGTTTCTTCTTGATATATATATATATATATATATATATATATATAAGGTCCATTGGCATAATGATTAGTGTGTTCACCAATGATATGGGAGACCGGGGTTTAATCCCAGGTCAAGTCATACCAAAGACACAAAAAATGGTACTTGATGCCTCCTTGCTAAACACTCATCATTATAAGGTATAGATCAAGGATAAAGCAGAGGAATCCAGGGAAAGGAGTAGCATCATCCCCTACATCTCAGTGTTGTAGCTATTGAAAAGGGAGCTTTGGGTTGCCCTGTTCAACAGTCAGCAGACTTACTATATATAAATATATATAAAAGATATAAGCATTTTGAACTCTTGAAGTCTGTTATTTGAAGTTTCATGGGGAGGGCACAATCATTTGATGAAAATGTTCATCTGATGATTGTGTACTTCACTTGAAACTTCAAGAGTTTATTAATGTAGTATGTGTTAAAGTTTTATACCTGCTCTTAGAGAATAGCATCAAGGACTTCGTTCATGCTGCGCCTCCTTTAATTTGCTTTTCTTTTATCACTATAAAATATATTTATTCATAAATACATGCACACAAACCAAAAGAAAAAAGATGATTAGAAAAGAAAAACAAGGCTATCACATTAAATGCTAAAAATTAAAAAGAAAATCCATATTATTTTAGCCCTCCTTCATCATTTGTTCAGTGCAAAGAAAAATGCATAAGAACAGCTTTATCATTTATTCTCTAAGACACTTACAAACCCTTAAAGTACATTAGAATTTTCTTCCTTTTTATTTCAAGTTCCTCAGAAGTTTTTCTTGTCTATAAAGAAAGAGGAAGAGAATTTAAAAAGTACAACCAACACCTGTTCCTTGTAATCCATGTGTTCCAAATTATTCACTCGACATTTTGTTTTAATTCCTCTTGAGAAAGCAGGTGTTAGAAGAGAAAGTATAAGGCAATGAATTTCCTTAGAAAAACACAAGATAAGTATTGATAATCAATTTACCTGAGATCTTCCTCTGCTGAAGAAACAGGATTATTTAAAATTTCATCAATTTGAAAAAATGCTCATTTGTAAAAATAAATAAAAACTTTAAATAGAAAGATTATTTGATATAGTAAAATGTAAATAATGTGTTATTAGTGGAAATGGATTTTGATATTTTTGTAATTTGTAAAAGTTAAGATGTGATTATAAACTGTTAAGACTGAATCTTTAAATTGAAAAAAATTAATTATACAAATTTTAAGATTTAGAATAAATTAAAATTGGACAAGTTGTAAAAAATTTGAATTAAGAAAATTTTATATATTCTAAAATTTTGAAATCCCAAAATTTCAGTAAAGATGCTTTCTCAGCTGAGCAACTTATATGATAACAACAAAAGGCCATGCAATGAAATTGCTTCTTTATTCTTAATTTGAAGAGGGACTCCTATAGTACATCAGTTACATAGAGAGCAGAAAAATTTTTTTGGAAAATGATATTTATCCAAAATGTAGCTAACACCCTATGCTTTGCAATACGAATTCATAACTATTCACTAGAATAGAGTGCTGACATTTGAGCCAGTTCCTCTCAGCTTATTTTAGTAAAGAAGCCATTGGAATGGAATATGTGTCTGGTGAGGAGAAGATTCAGAAGGAATGGATGCTGTTTGCAAAAAAATTCTTGCTGAAAATAGTGTAGAGAACCAACTACAGGATTTTGCGTGAGAGGATTGTTTCTCGTCATGTCTACCACTTTTCCATCACCAGAATATAACCTGCTTGTCCCTTTTTTATCACTACTTTTATGAAAGATATTCAGATGAGCTGCATTTATTGGTTCAGCTTATTTGATAATTTTCAGTAAGAATTTTTTTTTTGCAAACAGCATTCATTCCTTCTGAATCTTCACCTCACCAGATACATATTCCATTCCAATGGCTTCTTTACTAAAACATTTGCACTGTTGGTCAAACTTCCTCATGAATCTTTTCTTACCAATTGACAACTTTGGACTTTTTAAGTTGAGGGTTGATAAATCTCTTACTCTGTCTTAATTTGAATTTCTGATCAGTTGTCTCTTTCTAATACACTTTTGTTACATCCTAACTCTTTGTTTCTCATTTTTTAACCTTTTAACAATTGTGGTCAACTGTCCTTGCATCAGGTAATTGAATAATTGATAAATAAACAAGTACAATGAGATTTTCAGAGACTAATCCAAATTTTTCATTATGTCTAAAAGGCTTTTTGTTTTGTATACAAATCATTCAAAAAGTTCTACATCTTATCCAGGAGTTAGAGAGACCCAAGTGTCCTAAAAACATCAACTCTTTTTGGCTACTCTTCTGGCATCAGCATTCTTGGGACCCATCTTGCAGACTGCTTGCTCAGCCCCTATGTCAGTTTAAAATGCTCAGTTATAGCTAGCTATTCTGGGTGAAGCTTAGAACTTTTTCTCTCATATATTTCTGTATCAGTAGAATTTTGCTAAAATATATATTAGTCATTTTATGAAAACATATTGTTTCTAATCATTATTTTACATGAGTATTGCCTGGTAGCCCTGCTTGTTTTAAATATTCCTTAACATGTTGATAATTTCGACCTAATTTTTTAGATAAGGAATTACGTCTTTGTCTTTTCAAACTAAGGTTTATAAAGGTGTTCTTTGATTGGAGCAGGCACACTGGTACCTGATGAAATCTATTCAAGACAGGTAGATCCTGCTGCAGTGTCAGCAAGAGAATGTGTTCAAGATTTGAACTCACTATCTATTTCTTAAGTTTTTTCCCCTTAAAATTTTAATTGTGAATAATATTGACAAGAATCGATATATACAAATATATATGACATTCTGTTCTGTGTGTTTTTATTGACACGCTTCACAATGGGCAGGATGCAACACAAAGTCAATTTTTAAGCTAAGTACAATTGGTTTGAATTCAGTGTTTTCTTTCTCCTAGAAAAGTAGTAGCCATACTGAGGTTAAAGAACCTAGTCTACCCTACTATTTACCCATAAATTGAGGGGAGAATCATGCCTTTCTCTAGACCATTAGTGTGAACTTTATTCTCTGAGATACACTAATCAATTCAGATTAAAATCTTCATTTTAATCATTATTTTGATGAACTTTGAAAAGTTGTAATCCACTGAGATAATATGAAATCAGGCCTAGTTGAGCATATATGAAAACCTGAATAAGGGAAGGTCATTAGTTTCTATAGATGTAAGCCATAATTATAGATTAGAAATGACATTGGGAAGATGATTGAAACAATCAGTTCATTGGCTATATTTTAATATGTCCAATATCTAATCGGCCAAGCCGAGAAATAGGCACTCTATTCCTACTATTTAAAAAGAATAGTTATAAGACTTCAAAATTCTATTTGCTTATAATCATAGTTGATAAAAGTTATGGTCAAGTGATTTGGGTTAACTAGAAGAAGTGAATTCAGTGATGAGAATTAACAGTAAAGTTATACACCAGACATGGGCAACTTTTCTCAAAAAGTGGACCACATGAAAAATAGTTCATTATCAAGTGAATCATACAACTAAAAAATTCAGGTTAACTTCTTGTTGAATTCCTCTCAAACATTTTCACTTCAGATAACTCTATGTGTAAGTATATGAAAAACAGAAATGGAGAAAAGTTGATTTTTTTTTACTTTGGTGAAAAGATCTTTTCCATAAAATTAAAAAAAAACAAACCTGGTTTTGCTCATGAAAAGAGGTCGGCAATTCAGAAAGCTTAGTGGGTCGAAGTTTGCTCATGACTATTATAGAGTCTAGTTCAGCAGGAAAAAGCAAAAAACGATTTGAAAGAATTCTCTGAGAGGAGGTTTATTCTATCATAGATACAGCAGAATGAGAATCATCTACCCATGATGGTTACTAAATATCACAGATACTTGAAGATCAGAAGGTATAACAGATGAAACTTTGTGATGATAACCACCAAGATAAGAATATCGGTCTGTTATGTTGCTTCTTTTAGTCTTTCATTGCAAATATTATGGTAAATTTGCAATAATAAAAATCTCTCCTGATAAAAAAGGAGTCATAAAAATACAAGGAACAAAACCAAAAGATTGTTTTGCATGATATTCATTTTGAAATATGACTGGAAGTAATTTTTATGAGCAAAATTGCACTGGAAATCAAGATTTAAATTTAAACATTTCACAGAGGGTTATTTCCATTTTGGGTTGTAAAACAGCTCAGTCACTTACATTGAGCAAGTACTTATTATAAATTTTCATTTTTGCTCTTAAACTTTGTTGGAGTTTTTACTTTCAAATTGGAATAAACCATCAAAATGCAAGCAAAAGATTTTAGCATTTGTTTTATTTTAATGTCACATACAAATATATATAGATATGTGATTATGATATAAATTGTAATTGTAGAGTATACATGGAAAAATATATGAGATGAATTATTAAAATAGCCAAAAAGGTATATATATATATATATCCATCTATTTGTGCATTTGTGGATGCTTCTGAGTACATAAATGCATCATATATAATTTAAGATTTTACAAAGTTAATGTATATGCATACGCATAACACATACATGTGTGCATGTATATATATATATATATAGAGAGAGAGTAAAAGAAGGAAAAAAATTGATTTATGCATCTTTGTTAGCAGTTAGTAAGCATATATATATATATATATATATATATATATATATATATATGTTTCTGGTGATCATCAGCTAATGGATTCTGTAAACTATGTTTGAATTCCAGCAAACAGAATTTATTTTACTGAGAACTAATGTCTTTATAAAGTCATGAACCCATTTCTCCTTGCATCTTGCCACAGTGTTAGATTGCTTGGCATGTCATAATAATAACTAATAATAATGAATGTTACCATTGTTATCAAACCAGAACTCACATACATACACATGCAAAAGTATCGGACACAAGGGATTTTTAAAGGTTTTTAAGAAATTAAATTTTCTCATTTTTTTTACAAGAACTATACAAATATACTACAATCCCTAATTAAGCTTAAACTACCTTTGTAATTTTCTACTGTTCAATGAATCCTGTAATCTTAATACAAGGTGGATTCAAAAAGTATGGAAACTAAAAGTAGATTTACCAAGACATTGTTAATGAGTTTGATTCTCACTGAAAGCCCATCTAAGTTAATAAATATCATTAAGAATGCCTTACTGAGGTGAAATGGTTCATAAATGAATTTCACAGAACATTACTATTCTCTGAGTTTTATCCAAACTTAATGTCTCACACTTGATATCCCTGTGAGCTGGGCCTGTAGAATACACTAAATACTTCTCTGCAGAGAGGTAAGACCCCCTCTCCACAAATGAGTGTCATGGCCCAGTCAACTGGGGCTGTAGAATATGCCGACTGCATCTCAGCAGAAAGGTAAGATACCCCAACCCACCAAACCTGAGTCCTTGATGTGACACTAAATTGTAACTGAAAGCAATGCTTTAGTCTTTGATCTTGGGAGAATGTGGAGTATTTCTTAATTGCCATTACTCTGACCCAGAGTGGTAATACCTATTAAGGTCACATCTGTGGGTCAACTAGAACAAGAGTCATTGGTATGACACTAATCTACATCTGATAGTGAGGCTTCAGTTCTGGAGTTTTAAAGAATATGGAGTATTCCATCACTGCCATTTATTTCCTGGTCCACTCAGACCTGGAGTGGCAGTACCTGTTGGGATCCCATCTCTGTGTAAAATATGACTGTTTTATCATTTGCTATGCTTAAAAAGAACAATTAGTTTTTGACAGAAATACTTGAAACCATTTAACTGTGTGCAAACAAATGAGATCTGACTCATTTTAAAATAATGTTACCGACAAACTATTCACTTACAAATCATATAATACATATGTATAAACATAAATAACCTGCAAGGGTTGAAATTCCATAAAACATGACCAGTCTCACATTTGGGACTTTATGCTAGATATGGTTCATTATTTAGCCATTGGGAAAATGTACGAAGCAATCAACTTTGAAGATTTACCATGCACTCTCATTTGATTAATAAATATTATTTTGATAAACTCAATCCATTGAATAAAAACTTTGATATTGTGCATGTAAATAAGTTGGTTACATAAAAGCTTAAAACTTTTGCAACAATGTAATATATTGTTTTTAGTTGGTGATTCTTTATTAGAACAGTCCAATATCTACAAAATTATCTCTGTGAGTCCATTATGATTAGATCTTCTTTAGATACAATCATTTATTGCATGTCTCTTTTATTTTTTCCAACCAAATGTATTATACAGCCAGTAAAAATTATATGACCCCTTTCTGACATCATCAATACGCAAACATGGCTAAATCAACAAGTTTCTTTTGGCAGGATTGGACTAGAATCAGGGTCAGGTTCACGAGAATAGACCCATTGATTCAGTAATAAATTTTCCCAGATTCACTGAAGCTTGTAATGCAATTTTTGTATTTTTATGTGCATTCTCCATTGAATGTAGCTTTGGCAAAGACTTTGCAAGAATGGATACATTATGAAACAAAATAGCAAAAAAACAAGACAAAAAAGATTACAAAAGAATTCACTGATTCTGACCATTGGTTGCATGCATTGAATCTTTTCTTCTCTTTTTGTTTAATTCGAAATCTATGGATGGCTGGGTTGATCCTTTCCCATCTTTGTCTTTCATTGACTGACACTGGACTCTGATGCGTGCTGTGCACTGCTGAAATAAATTCTGGCAGCTAGAGACAGTTATGGGTGGGTTATAGTGTAGCATATGCAGAGAAAGTGCTGAGGGGGCAGTGTACCCAGATCCCAGTAAGTGTCCAGCTTAGGGTCAAGAAAAGGCAAAAATCTATTTTTATGTGTCCACTTAGTAATTCAGACTGACAATATGCTGACAACAATGGCTTCCAAACAGCACGGCAGCATGTCTTGTTTGCTCTTTCTTTCTCTCAACTTTTTCTTCTTAGTCATTTTTTCTTTCTTTTTAATCTTATCTTACTTTCTTTTTTATATCTTTCCTTCTTTCTGTATTATCTTTCTTTTCATTATCTATCTTTCTCATATCATTTTTTTTTTTCTGATATCTTTTTTCTCTATTTCTTACATCCTCTTTCTCTTTCTTTTCTTCCTTTCGTTATCATCTTAGATTTTTTCTTCTTTTTCAATATCATCACTATTCCTTTCTTTGTTTGCCTTTCATTTTCTTTTTAACAACATGAAAGACAAAATTTCTGTGTGGGAAATTTTAGAAAAAGGAAGAAAATATGCAAAAAGAGAATTTTTAAAAAAATGTCATTCTTTTCAAGAATTTCTCAGACTGTTGACTTTTTTTAAACTGTTACTAAATCATTCAGCAACCTTCCTCAATTGTACACTTAATATAGAAGGAGGTACAAGATTCTTTTTTTTTATAATGGCCACAATCATTGTTACTTTTAGATATTATAAAGATAAAAAGTAAAAAAAACAAACAAGATACAGGGAAACTTAATAAGATAGATGGGTTTGATCAGGATGCAATTTGAAGCAATCTCTTTCTCTCTCTCTCTCTCTATATATATATATATAAGTAAGACTGGCTCATTGACCCAGTGGGTAGAGTGTTTACCAATGGTCTGGGAGACTGGGGTTAAATCCCAGGTCGAGTCATACCAAAGACTTTTTAAAAAATGGTACTTGATACCTCCTTGCTTAAAACTCAGCATTATAATGTACGTATCAAGGGTAAAGTGGAGCAATCCAGGGAAAGGAGTAGCACCCTCTTCTACACTTCAGTGTAGTAGCTATTGAAAAGGGAGCCTTTGGGTCACCCCTGACTACAATTGTCAACTTCACTTACTTATATATATGTTATGTTAAAAAATATCAAAACTGAGGCTGTATTTACCAAAGCAGGATTGGTCAATGAATAAAATGATAATTTTCTGCAAAGTTGTCTCTTGACAATCAACACACTTGTTTCAGAGAGATTTTTTAATTATTTAAAGCACTACTGAAACTCAGCTCAGTTAGCTGGGACAGTAGAATATGCGGAAAGCATCTCTGCTGATTGGAAAGACACCTCCCTCACCCAACAAGTGTCCTGGATATAACGCTAATACATCTGATGGTGAGGCTTCAGTCCTGGAGCTGCAGGGAATGTAGAGTACCCCTTCATTGTCATTCCTCCCAGATCCACTCTTACCTGGAGTGGTAGTTCCTGATAGGGTCTGATGTATGGATCAAACAGTACAGTTTAAACATTTAAATGGGAGCAAACTAATCACTGATGTTAAACTGAAGTGCTAGTGTCACATAGCAATACTTGAAGCCATCTAACTGGGGGAAAATAAAACTGTTGGTGTAAGCAATATTTGAAGCTTTTCAAATGTGTGTAAACAAAGGATTAATACTTAATAGAATTTCTTCAAGTGTTCAAAACAAATACTTGAAAATATTTAAATGTATGCAAATCAATGACTGATGTTGAATTGAAGTGTTTCTGTTACATAGCAATACTTGAAATCATTTTACTGTGTGCAAATAAAACTATTAATGTGAGCAATATCTGAAACCTCTTCACTGTGTACAAACATATGACTTATGTTAAATTGAATTATGAGTGTTTTATAGTAATACTTGAAAACATTTAATTGTGTGAAAACAATAGTAATACTTATGTTCAAACAGATTAGCTTTAATTTATACACTTAAACATCATACCAATTAACTATGTGCAAATAAATGAGCTTTGGCTCATTTTAAAATGTTATCTAAAAACTATTTGTCTACAAATTATATATATATATAGGATTTGGCCTTAGATTACCTACAAGGGTTGATATGCCATAAAACCTAGCCTAACCAATGAAATTTTCACTTTTGTATGAGACATAGCTTTTCTTTTAAAGTCCTCAATTCTTACTCTTGAGATGATTTTTCAGTTTAGGAAACAAGAAAAATTTGTGGAGAGATAAGTCTGGTGATTGTGATGGGTTGGTTTATTGTTCTTTTTATTTTACAAAACGGGGAAAATTCCTGTTTTTTTTTAAACTTGTAATTATTCCAATACCTTTTTAAAACCTCTGCACAAACAAAATTAGTTGCATGATAAAGACTAGGCTTTATTAATGTCAATCTTTTGAAAAATCAATGATGTTATACCCAATGCATAAACTTTTTGATTATCCTTCTTTCTTTGGAAACAACCAATAAAAAACAGCATAACGATCATTATTGCTATGGGAAATAGTGTCATGATAAAAGGTAAATATATATTAGAAATGACTCTTTCCTTGCCACTTGCCATGACTGGAACTCTACTCCAGTTCACTACTTAGACTCCACACAATTAGGCTCTAAAGCAAGAGTCTTGCCCCATTAAACATCACTTCTACAAGAAGTCACTTCCACTTCAAAACTCAAAGCCAATGCTTTGAACACTGACTCATGATGATTAAAGACAAGCTGGATCTTCTAAAAGCTATTCAACATGCACATCATCAAAACACAATGTCTACTGTCACATTCACTAAAAGTTAAATAGGCCACATCTAAAAGCTATTTTGCCATTACAGACATGCCATAAAATACATAACTAAATGGTTATGATTAAACCTGGACTATATATTCATACCTATTCTATATACACCTTCATCCAAGTATATACTGTTATAAACTTGTTGTTATCATTAAAGTGTTAAACTTTAATGATTTGCATAGTGTTTATCTATGTCATATTGAATTCATCCCTCTAATCAAAGTGGCTAGAAACTTCTGACAGAATGAAAATGAAAAAATAAAGACCATGTGACATGCTTCAATAGAGAAATTCATCAGAATTAAGGATAAAATGTCAAAGAGAATATGATTCTGGTTATGAGTGATCTCTAAAAATATGTCAAACTAATTTACAAAATTATCTTTTTCTTATATATATATATATATATATATATATATATCAAATAAAAACTTTTCTATATGCTATGTGTGCTGGGTAGTTGTTACACACACACACACACACACACACACACATATATATATATATATATATATGTATGTGTGTGTGTAACAACCACCCAGCAAACATAGCATATAGAAAAGTTTTTATTTGAGCAGTTATTTTTGAGTAAAATGCTCTTAGAGAATTAAGCAATTTCCTGGCCAATTTGCCACTGAATATTAATAATACTTTGGCAGGGGAGGGGCTGTGTTTTTACTGGACATTGTTTTTTAATCATTCAGTTGAAATAAATATCAATAATTAATAAGAAACCTTCTTTTCTTTCTAAATAGAAGAATCAATATTATATAAGGACCACAATTACAGAAGAGACACAGCTTATTCAATTTTGATTATGAATTTATCGGGTGTGTGCAAAAGTTCCCAGTAAAAAAATAAATAAATTATACATAGGATAAAATCTATTTTATTATTTTTTACTGGAAAATTTTACACACATCTAATAATTTAGGTTCTTTGTGAATTTAATTAATAATCTAATGAAAATTATTTGAAGTTTGAAAGAATTTTATGCAATACCACAAACTTCTTTTGTTAAAGTTATATACATTTTTTTCAGTGTTCTCTTTTTCAATCACTTTATCTTTTTATCTCTTTAACTCTTTCTCTCTGTCTCTCTCTCTCCTCCATCAACTTCTTTTTTCTCTTTGTACTCTTTCTTCTTCTCTTTCACTCCTTTCTCTTTTCAATTCTTTCCTTGTCCACCATTTTATCTTTTCACTCATCATATTTGCTTTCATCTTTCTCCACTTTATCTCTTATTTCTTTTCAGTGACCCTATTCTTCTGTCTCCTTTTCTCATCTTTCCTTCCTTTATTTGTCTCCACTCCATTGCTTCTATTTTCTTCTGCCCTTCTTTTTTTTGTTTCCCTTCACAATTTCTTTTTCTTTTCTTCTTTCTTTCTTAGCTTTGTCTTTATCATCATCTTCTTCTTTTTATATATTCTCCTTTTCTCTCACCCTATAGATTTTCCCTTTTTTCCCATCTTATTTAATGTTTTCATAACCCATCTAAATGCCCTTATTCTGACCAGAAAACATTCTTAGATACCTCTTTTGTTTGCTGCATCAACTAAGTCAGAATAAACCGGCACATTAAGACAATATGGCCAATACCATCAACCATTCACCTATCAATATTACCCACTTCCAAGAGATTGTAAACAGAACTATAAACAGGAGGGTACCAGGGGCAAAGAATCAAGGGAAAAGAGGCAGAACTAAGTAATGATCCTTATCAGTAGATGGAAAGTGACACAAATAGCTTCGATAGTAATTAGGAACCTTTGTGACCTTACTGTTCATTGGAACGTGCTGCTTGGAGCCTATCGTCATTTGCTTCATTCCTGTCATGCTGACATGACTGCTATTTCTGCTTCATTTTACTTTCTTTTGTTGATTATCAGTTTCTAACAGAAGATTTTCACCACAGCAAGGTAGCCATATTGATGACCAAGGTGGCCAGCCATATTGCCTGCCAGATGAATGAACAAGCAAATAAAGAGTATGGAGCCCTCACATATTGTTGAATATCTATGTTTGAATGGTTGTCATGTGGCAATGGTGCCTCATTTCTGCTCCAAGAATCTCTTTTTTTGAGCAGACAGGAGAAGCATATTTTATTAAAATGAATCCAAGGATAAAGTCATTGTCTATAACCTGAAAAAGGACCCAGAAATCTTTTAGAAACAGGACCACGATAAGAATTCAAAGTAAAAAGTCTTTTTTTTTTTCTATTTATATAACTCTAAAAATGAGAAGAGAATTGCATAACTTGTGAACAAATAGAATTTGCTAGGCGAAGTTATATCCAGATCTAAGTTGCCCAAGAAACAAGATGGTTTCTGTTATCAACAACAGTTATATAAGTTTGTGGCTTTAACTTATAGTTGTTTTCCTCTTTGAAATCATTTTAATTTTTTCTTTGAGGGATTCATAGGCTCTGATTTCTTTCAAGTTTAAACTACATCTTTTTCTCCATTCATCACTTAAAAAGATTTTGATTGGTTGTTCAGTTTTTTTTTACAACATGTTAACTCCTGTTTGATTAATTTATGCTAAAATCAATTTAGCAATTATGGTACATACAGTAGAGAACTGGACTTTCCCACTCATTTAAAACAGGTAAACATTTCATATTTGCCATATTATAATGCCGTATAATTTTTTTAGAATTACCATTGGAAATTGTTATTAAAACATGACTTATGCTTTATTTCAGAAAATGAAAATAAAATTTATAAATATATTCACGGCTACTTTGGATATTTGAATGGTTTGTTTATCAACCCTTGTTGGGTTGTTTAATGTCAAAGTCAGTCTTTTGTTTATAAGTAATTATATGGTTTCAAGTAACAATTCCTATTCAATAAAAATGATCATTTATAAACAATTATTATTTCAAGAAAGTATTCTTAATGCACAAAGTTATGGAGTTTCAAGTATTTCTATCTAATACTAATAATTTTCAAGCAAAAATATATTTAATTGGTTCTGTCAGTCCTTTTTCATTATTTTATGTTGAATTCAGTTTAACAATGTTTCCCTGTTGTATATTATACAAAATGTATCTTAAACATTTAAAGAGTTAAATACTTCATACTTAGTTGCAATATCAATGCTTTAAGAGACAATGTATTAATGTAGTTAATTTTAAACATTATCTAAAACAGGTCTATTTGACCTATAGACTGAACCCTAACAGGTACTACAACTAAATTGGATCTAGGAATAATGGTAATGATGGGATGACACTAAATTCCCTTGAGCTTCCGAACTGGAGTCACACCACTAGATGAAGTTTAGTGTCTGAACCAGAATTCTCAAGGTTACCCAACTGTGGTGGTTGCAGCTGACATTTTCTTTACCCAGCTGAAAGAGCAGTCATAAAAAGTATTGTAGCACTGACAAATTACAAAATACTATACCTTATAAATTATAATGATAGATATCACTATAAGTTGAAAATTGAATTTGTCATAGTACATGGGTAGATCTTTGTGAATTATATGTTCAAACACCAGTTCACACATGGTGTTGATTAATGTCAGTATTTGTCAGTTTGATAATTATGATGGTTAGTTTAATAATGATAATAATGATGATTTGTTTAATAATTATTTATTATGGCTAGTTTAATAATTATGACAGTTAATTAGTTAAAAAATTATGGTTGCTAATTAATTTAATAATTATGATGCTTAGATTAATGATAAATTATAATGGCTAGTTTAATAATTATCCTGATTTGTTTGTTTAATACTTAATTATGATGATTAGTTTAATAATAATGATAGATTTTTAAAAATTAGCAATGTCTGCATGTACAACCATATCATTTACAACTAAGCACAAATTAGTAGATGATATTTTGGTCGAAGAAAAACATTTACATAGTTCTGAATGAGGAGCAATTATAGAAAAAATCATAAAAGAATATTGAAAAAGGTGGAAGTTTATAACTCTTCAAACCCTAATCCATTGAATACTTTATTATATTACTATATCAAAATATGTCTTTACTCAAGAGATAAGTATAAAATCTTTGCCATCATTGCTGGATTTAAAGCACTACCAGCAATGGTAAATAGTATGGTAAATAGTACCAGCAGCTTCAGATATATGCATTTATAAACAAGCACATAATTCTTAGAAGTCCATAGCAAATGCAAATTTTTTTATATCTATGGTATTAAATCCATGTTATGATCTAAAGAAACTTTGCAGTATTGAATACAACTCTTTAAACTGTGTTTTCTTTCAAAATAACATTATTCAACACAAGTTTGATATTGTGAATTAATTTTAAGATCTGTCTCAGACACATTTGATCATAAAAGAATTGATTTTTTTCTTGATAATATTCAGAAAACTTTTAATCAGAATTGATAGATTTTCAGTTTCTTGACCGGATTATTACACAACTTCATGACAAATGAAATAACAAGTCTGAAGATTTAACAAGTGTAATATTGATATTTCTGATTTGAACTCGATAACATTTTGTGATTGTCACATTTTCTCATTTTTTTTTCTCCTCCTGATAAGTTTTCTCTTCTTTTTGAAAAGGAAAATTTATCACTCAAATCATAAAACCAAAATGAAAATGAAGAATACTCTTCATTTTCATTTTGGTTTTATGTTTTGTTTTCTTTTTACCATTAACAAATCTGTAAAAATTCATTTGGATTTCAAGAGTTTATTACACAGTCCAGGGACAGGACTAGTTGTTCATTCTTACAATATTGGCAAGGACGAAGAGATGATACCCACTCTGTTAACAATAAAGAACAGTTGATTCTCATATATTTAACAATGAAGATTGATTGATTAATTTTAATGGCCTATCAACCTTTCTTGGGTTATTTTATGACTAGAGGTTAAGGAATCATATTCAATGCATGCACATATTTACATTTTTTGTGTTGTTGTTTCTTAAGATTTTTTTTGTACATGGTCCTATCAAATGCGAATAATTTTTAAACAGATCTAATTGAACAACAGAAGGAACTCTTACAGGTACTGCCACTCAAGGTCAGAGTTATCCCAGAAGTAATGGCATTGAAGGGGTACTCCTCCCTTTCCTGATCTCCTGAACTGGAGCCTCACCATCAAATGCAGCTTAAACCACTTTTTGGAGGGGTTTTACTCTCTTGCAGGGGATATAGTCAGCATATTCTTAGCTCTGCTGACTGTGCTGCAATGAAGAATAGTCAATTTCTATACTATTAATAATACAGAATAGTTGATGCCCATAGTATTGAAAAAAATGTAGTCTACATTATTAGTGCTAAATGATATAAAAAAACAATTTCTATTTGTCAATGCAATTTTTTTTATTCAATGTTAGACAGTCTAAAAACAATAATGCGCTTGAATAGACACAGCACCTTTAGGAAAGCTCTGACATTAAAGAGCTTCAAAATGTGAGAAAATGACATTGCATTACTGAGAGACCCAAAATAAATGATTAAATTTAGATCAACAAAAAACTGAGGGAATCACACTTGTTTTATTTGGTGGAGTTTACATAGAATAAATAAAAACCACTGGAATGAATTAATACTTGATTTTAGTCAATCATTTCAGGAGAAACTATTTAGCTGAAGGTATGGATAAGCAGTCTACTGAATACTTTAACACATATGTACATACAAGTTGATTAAATTATCCTATTATGCAACTGTATGAATATGCAGCATGCATATTTTGTAAATTCAAAATTCAACGCAGTTTTCAATATATATATATATATACATATATATATATATATATATATATATAGAGGGAGAGAGAGAGATGAACAAAATTGATAAGATCAGGAATATTTCTATTTATTCATTGATTGTTTTCAACTAGTATTGGCCTTAGGTCACTGTCAGGAGAAAAGTTTTGTAGGAAAATTTTAAAAATAGTTTTAATATATACTCACCCTGGTAAATATTAATTCTAAATTTTTTTTTCAGTAAATTTCATCATTTTTTTCCTTAGCATTGGCTTTTTCTATATTTTCTTCTACATAGCTGAAGAAAAATATACAATTGATTTAAATAATTTAATCTAGTTTGTTAAAAGAATATTTGATGAAGCCAGAATTCTCAGCTGTAAAAGAAAACATGTTTTGTTGCTTATCTGTAATAATTTATTTCACTGCAAAATAAAAAAAAGACCTATAAGAGGATCCTCTAAGTGTACTAATGCCATATTTTTTCCTGGGGTAGAATATTCGTGGCCAGGCTTTGTGAAGGAAGATCAAGGAGGAGATGTTTTATACTAACTGAAGACCTATTTGTGGCTGACAAAGCCATTACGAGAAAAGAAGGCATGGTTACAGCAGCTGCAGCTGACAGTCTAGTCAGGGTTTTGGGTCTTCCCCCGGAGCCTTTTATCCTTCAACATGACTGTGGGTGTTTTCAAAGGGGGAGACAACATGGTAATTCGCGTGAGATGCCAAGCATTATGGTTCCTAGCAAGAGTGGAACATTGGTAATCTTCAATGTGATAGGCACAAAGGGTTTTTTTCAAACAATCCTTGTATTACTTTCTTTGTGCCCCTCTGTTATAATTGCAAGTGGAGATTTTTCAGTACAGTGTGATCTTAGCAGGTGATGATTTCTCATCTTAGAGATATGTCCAGCCCATCATAACTAGGACTTAAGTAGCATGGCATTGATGCTGGTGATATTTTCCTGTTCAAGGCCTTCAATACTGGTAATGAAGTTACTTCAGTGGATGTTGAGAATGGTGTGGAGGCAGTGCTGGTGTTACTGCTTGAGAAGTCATTGGTGGGATAAGTGACCCATGATTGTGAGTCATATAGAAAGGTGGCAAAGATTATGATTCTAAACACACTGATCTTTGTGTGCTTCTTCAGGTATCTATTGCATCTCACAAGTTTGTACAGTCTGCTAAAAACACTGCTTACTTTTGCCAGGTCCCTTATCAAGCTTGGCATCTGATATGATGGTGCATCCCAGATAAGTAACTGATTGACTGTCTTCAACTCAGCTATGCCAATAGTGATGTAGGGAGGGTGGTACACTTCCCAAGGAGTAGGCTGGTGGAGTATCTCCATCTTCTTCAAGCTGAGTTCTTGCTCAAAAGGTAAGGCAGTCTCTGTGAAGCAGAAAGTGACATGTTGCAAGACTCTTTCTGTGTAGGCAGCATCTCCGGCAAAGCTGAAGTCTAGAATCAGTTGCTTTAGGGTCTTTGTGAGGGCCTGTAATTAATGTATAAAAAATAAATTTTACATTGCAAGGGAGGGTAGCATGATTATCTTTGGAGAAAACATGTATGTGAATTCATTCATTCATGGAGACACAACATTTGAACAACAACATGTAGATCAATGAAAACTTAAATGTGCCTTTTAAAAGCAGGATTGTAAGGTGTAATGTATCAATTCAGGACTTGACCTGTAACACTTGTAATTAAGTGCTTCCATCAAAGCTGGTTTTGTTAATCACACACTAGCCCATGAACATTGACAGAATTTAACTGCATAAAACAATATCCTACCTATTACACCTGAAAAGAACACCTGACCATAATGTAAATTCGGATAGTCATTTAGTGGTTTGACTCGACACATGAAATGGCATCAGCATATGCCACATACTCCAGTTCACTACAGATTGTTCAAATGTCACATATTTGAATGTATTTGCATAATAGAAGCAGGCTTGTTGAGTCATCTGTAAACATATCATCGTGCAATAAAGAAATCTAAATTGAAGTGAAGTCTATCTTCTTCCAACCATCATCATCATGTGATATATATGTTTGTTTGTTTTGTTTGTTTTACAGCATATCAACCTTCATGGGTTATTTAATGCTAATTCCATCCTACTAGAAGAACAGTAGTGGTATTATTTAACCCACAGATGGGAGGATAAAGGGGATTCTTACCTTTTCCATGGGTATTTGTCCAAAAATGAATGTAATAGCGTGACTGGAGTTCAAACTCACTACATTTCCACAGCTCAGCACTTAAAGCATTACACCATGAGGACACTCCCAATATATATATATATATATATATATATATATATATATATATATATATATGTATGTGTATATATATATATATATATATACACGCACACACACACTCATATGTGGGTGTACATATATATATATATATATATATACAATAACAGAAAAAATGTTGGCATTGAAATTAAAGTGCTCAGATACTAGCAAACAGAACAGGATAAAAAAGAATTACTTACTTTGTTATTCATGTTACAAGTTTCAAATATCAAGTGACACAATCATCACACAGAAACAGATTGACAAGCAAATGTAAAAGATGCCATCTTAGTAATGATTGTACCACTAGACACAGGAAACTTTTAGTTATAGGAATAAGAAAGTAAGTAATTATTTTTAGTTTTTATGGATATATACATATATATGATGGCTTCCACCTCAAATTCAAATATTGAAATATTGTCATTGCATATCATCATTTTGTAAAAGAAGGATTAACCATAGTATGAACAGGAGTGACTTTTTAACCCAATAAGAGATCTAAAGAGATTTAAAGTCTCAAGATTTAGTTTAACACATAAGATTCTGTCTCATAAGAAAATACTATTACACAATTTCCATCTTATTCCTATGCCTTCTCAGCTCTCCATATATATATATATATATATATACAAATGTACAGAGATGGAAGAATATATCTATATAGATATTGATATGAAAAAGTATAACAATGAAAAAAATATAAATAAGAAAATGTACAGAGATAAATATACATATATATATAAAAGTATTTTGGAATTTGCTTTAAAATATATATATTTATATATGAGGACCATTGAAAAAGTTCACAGCATCACATAAAAAGAGCCATAATTGAACATTTTTGTTGTGATAATACACTACCACTTCTTATGAAACGAGAAAAACTAATTCAGATGTCTGTCTTACTTTCTATTCAGGTGAAGGGCACACAAAGATGAGAGGTGTGCAACAAATCTAAAATCTAGGTGAGGTTTAGAACTTTTTGAACGAACCCTATTTTATATATATATATATATATATCGATACTGCTATATGGATGCACCACATGGACGCTTACGAAGCGGCTGGAGAGGAGGCTGGACGGAAATTACACAAGAATGTTGAGAGCAGTATTAAACAAGTCCTGGCGACAACACCCCACGAGACTACAACTATACGGACACTTGCCCCCCATCACAAAAACTATACAAGTTCGACGAACCAGACACGCAGGACACTGCTGGAGAAGCAAGGACGAGCTCATAAGCGATGTACTCCTGTGGACCCCCACTCATGGATGTGCAAGAGTGGGACGACCAGCACGAACTTACATACAGCAGCTATGTGAGGACACGGGTTGTAATCCTGAAGACCTGCCGGAGGCGATGAATGATAGGGAGAAATGGCGAGAGACGGTCAGGGATATCCGCGCAGGCGGCGCGACATGATGATGATGATGATGATATATATATATATATATATATATATATATAGTATTCTACTCACCACAGGATTATAATGTGATGAACCCATATAATCCAGGTTAAAAGAATGGTTGGGGTAATACAAAGCCAAACTTTTTAGACCTCATTTTTTTATACAAGCATCATTGAGAAATGAGAAAACTGATAAAAGTTTGGCTTTGGGTTAGCCCAACAATGCTTTTACTGTAGATCAATAGCTATACAAATAATTGTAAGTGAAAAATCACCCTTAATTGGTTAATACCTTATGTTTACCCTCCAAAATAATGGTCTGCCCAGTTGACTGGGGCAGCAGAATATCCAATTTTATCACTACAGAGGGGTTAGTCTCCCTCAATGAGTGTCCTGGATATAACACAAAACTGCACAATGTTGAGGCTCTAGTTCTGGAGCTCTGGGGAATGTGGTGTACACTTTCATTGCCATTACTCCCAGGTCCACTTTGACCCGGAGTAGTAGTACCTGCTTGGGTCTCATTTATGGGTCAAATAGAACAGTTTCATCTTTTACAAGGAGTTATTATTATATTTCAAATAGAATTATTAGTTTTAAATAGCAATAATGGAAACTACTTAATTGAATGCAAACAAATGTTTAATGTTGAAAAGTATTAAAAGTGTCTGATAGCAATACTTGTACCATTTTGTGTTCTGAATATGACAGTAAACAGCATCTGATGGTAAGGCTCCAGTCTTCAAGTTTTGGGAATGCAGAGCACTCTTTCATTACCATTACACTTAAGTCCACACTGACCCAAAGTGGTAGTACCTATGGGTCAAATAGAATGGTTCAGTCTTTTACTAGCGATTATTTTGATATTAAATAGAATTATAAGAGTTAAATAGCAATAGAGATTATTTAACTGTATGCCAAAAATATATAGCTATACTTGAAACCAATTAATTGTGTGCAAATAAATGATTAATATCAAATAGAATTATTAGTATGAGATAGCAAAACCTGGAAATGTTTAACTGTGAGTAAACAAATGAGCTCTGGCTTGTGTAAAAAGGATGCTAACTACAAACTCTTTGCTAACTATATATATATATATATATATATATATGATTTGGCATTACATAACTCACAAGGGTTAATAAGCCATAAAATACTTAAAACAATAACTGCTGAAAACAATAACTTTTCTATTCTTCTTTGAAACATTGGCAGGAAATTCACTTGAGTCTTTGGCATATATTGTAATGGGCTTTGAAAAAACAGTAAAATAAAGACTGAATGATACAAAGTTAAACGATAGGACCTATTAATACTCATCATTTGTGAAACTGGAGGCTGGGTGAAGACCACCATCTTATTTACTTCATTATAAGTAGAAATTTTGCATGACATCAATGAGGACTAAATACTTATCACAATTGTAAAGTTAAAAAATTATATCAAGCTATCATAAAGAGAGGTTCTTCTGTATATATACTGACAGATTATCACTGGATGTCTCTCAGTTGCTGGTCATGTGCAAGATTAATTTAGTATGTATATACATATATTTAAGTATATCAAAACTTGTATTCATTTATGTGTATTTTTATATGAAAGTTAATTAATGGATTTATACGTGGTGAATTCAATAAGTTTCCAGCCTTTTTTTGTACAGGCATTTAAAATTGTCATAGACTCTTGAAAATTCAGTATGTTATACATCTTATGAGATGACTGGCCAATTTTTATGATTTCATGTTCAAATGAACAGCTACAGCAGCAATTGGAAAAGCCTGATTGTCACAGCTAGTGACTTTCAAAAATACAATCTGGACATGAGGACACTTTAGAAGAACAATATGCAATAAAATTCTGTTTTAAACTTGGAAAAATGCCACAGAAACGTATGGAATGTTTCAGACTGCTTTTGGAGCCTCTTGCATGAATCGAGCATCAGTTTTTGCATGGCATAAGAGATTCAAGGAAGGCAGTATGTGAGGGATGATGAGAGGTGTGAGAGGACTAAGGAAGGCAATACACAAGAGTTGATTGGCCAAAGGGTGAGGGTTAGGTTTACTATGTTGAGGTTTTAAAGGAGTTCAGGTAGAGATTCTGTCGGAAGAGGCCAGCACTCTTCAAATTAGGTCAGTGGCATTTCCACCAGGACAATGCACCAGTCCACAACTCCATCCTTGTCACAGACTATTTGACCAAGATGGGCATCAAGACAGTTCCTCACCCTCCTTATAGTTCAGACCTTGCTCCCTGTGACCTTTGCTTATTCCCTAAGCTCAGAGGCTGATGTTATGAGACAACTGAGGTGATGAAAGAGGCTGTGATGAAGGTCATTGACACGCTCACACAAGAGGACTTCCATGGGACCTTCTAGAAGTTGTTGTAACAGTACAACAAGTGCATTTCAGCCGGAGGAGATTACTTTGAAGGGGACTAGAGTTCCATATGTGTACTATCAATAAAAGTGCCCATACGAAAAAGTCTGGAAACTCATTTAATGATCCTTGTATATACACAAATTACATAACCACACACATATGTACATATAAAGATGAAAAAAATCAGACAAACAATATTTCTTTTTAACTGTTATAGTGACCTACGTACATGATAATGAACTCCGCCTCCTTCATAAATACTAACCCGATATTGCTCTCACTGAGACTTTTATCCCAGTGCTGGGCTGGGACACACTTCAGTCGGCCATGTTGGTCAGTACACAGATCTGGCTGGGTGTGTCTTGGCTCTGCTGGCAGTCGGTCGAGGCCATCTGACATGGATTCCAGTAAGCCGGCATTCATGTTGGGCATGCCAAGACTAGCATCCTTGAGCCTCAATGGGTTGTCCCTCCAGGCTCTTACTCTCCTTAGAGGGGTCATGTTAATCACCTGGTGCCTGAGGAACCCATTTTTAGGGGAATGCAGACAGGGCCTGGGGCATTTTTGGAGCCACTGGGTATGTCTGAACAATGGCTCAATGCCTGGACCCTCCTAAAAAAGGCATTGTGCTACACTTGTCTGGTTGGTGGGACGAACGACATATGCCAATAAATACTTTTTCCCAGCAGTCAAACCTGACAGTCTGGACAGACACTTCTATTTGCTGTACTAACGCTTTTATTTTGGATATATGTTCTGTTTATTGAATACACTTGTTCAACCTACTTTCTCTTCTTCTGTGTCTTTTTTCTGGCCCCTAACAGGCCACAACAATAACAACTGTGATTTTAATTTTACTCTACTCATTTTTACTCTAGGTTGTCATCAGAAAAATATAATTTAAAAAATATTTTTATCCAAAAATTAAAAAAATAATAATCTCCTAATGTAATAAAGCAGTTAAGAATGAACCAACAATTTTAATCATCCTTCACACACACTGCTCCCTGTGTGTGTGTGTATATATATATATATATATATATATATATACATGCACTCATATGTAAACACACACACACACATATATATATATATATACATATATATATATAGAGATCTATAAACTCAAATTTTTATTTATTTATACAAGGATCCATGACAATCTACCAAACTGCTTCAATGCTAATGTATATTTTCAAGCAAGACAGCTTTGAGCCTATACACAAACATAAAAATCCACTCATACATTCATATGTATATATATATATATATATATATATATGCATGCACACACACACGTATATTTGAAATCCATATATCTCCAATATTCTGTGTAATAGAATTACAATGAGAAAAATTACAGAATCTTAACAAATTTTCCAGCAATTTGCAAACTGTTTTGTTCCTATTTTTATACAACATCAATTCAACTTAATTTGATTCCTGAGGAAATAGCATTGATGACCTGATATTGATAAAAAGAAACGTAAAAACAAACTCAAATGACAACCAGATCACATTTTACACCCACAAACAGTTCATTTCCATCAACTCAGCTCCATACCCAATTTTCCAAGGTATCCCTGACACTTATCTTGCCTATTAGTGTTAATTGGTCACAAAGGAAAGGAACCCTTTCCTCTTTCCATAACCCCAGTCTTTGAGCGAAATTCTTAAATGGCATCACATCTAAAAGCTTTGACCTTTTTTGTCATCAGATAATTGTGCCATATGCACCTGACATTCAATGTCGACTAATAAAAACTCCCAGAATGTTTTGAGTTGTAAACTAATGATTTATAAGGATTGGAGTAGGAAAAAGCCGATGGCTTATGATTCAGGATCTCATGACATTGTGACTCATTTGAATTTTGACTGACTCATTCAGGCTTACTGTGACATTCTTGTTCCTTGGTTACCATCACTAATATGTCATCTTCAACATTTGGTTGGTCTTGTGATCTAGATCATTGCAAGTTCATGTACAGTTCTTCACGGAATGCTTTGGTCTTAGTATTGCCCATATCTTCAATAAGAGACAAATCTTTTGTGCTTTCATATATATATATATATATATATAGGCAGCAAATTCTCTAGAAGACTCTTGAAAATCTGTCCAAAGTTTTTTCACGGATAGTTTGAGTAATTTCCAGCACTTTATTGTTGGTTGTTATCCCGAATGTCAGCTGTAATGTTGTAGCATTTAATATTATGAAAATTATGGTGATATCAAGGAACATTGTGGAATATGTGTTTTCATCACATGCTAGTGATATCAAGTGCAAATGTGTTATATAAATATATACGTGTATGTGTGCTCATGTGATAATCTAAAAAGGCAAAGCTAGATAATGGGCCAAGCATTTTCCTTTCTCTGATTCTTTCTATAGATATAAATTCAACCTTTGCCTCAATTCTCTTTGTAAAATGAATCTGACCACTTCCTAAAGTTTTGAACCCTGGTTTAAGGCAATGTTATTTTCAAATTCTCTCTATTGATATGAAATATCTGCTATTAATGCCATTGTCCCTAAGAACATGTGTCTGCAATTTCTAGATTATAGGTAATAGATTATGGATGATTCCTGAATCATATTTCTCCAGATGATATGAACATGGCCCCTTTTTCCAACTGCCTGCTTGTGAATGCAAAACCTTTCAAAAGACTTCTGGGTAGGAAGAAAAGTTTATTCACTGGGTAACAATGGAAGTTTTAGTTTATATATGAATATACATGGTGTGTTTAAAAAGGTATTGAAACTGAAGCTATTAAGAGAGAAATGAACAATAAATTAAATATCAATTTTCTTCATAATAATAGAACACAAGGAAGAGTTACACAGATCTAGATCTATTGATGTCACCATATTTCTATTCTAGGAATACAGCCAGCTTTATAATTATGGCATAATGTTCAAAACCTAAGATAAATATGGATAAATAGTAAGGCCGACTGGGTTCTTTAGCCTTGGTCAGACAACCAAACTAACTCAAAGAAAACTTTGAATTCAAACCAAATCTATTCCTCTTGAAAACTGACCTTGTGTCACATCAGTTTGGTAAATATATGCTTTGTTGAAAAATATAGTTTATCATAAAGTTTTAAATGTGTAAAACATCTTTTTGATCAGTTCAATTCATTCAATTTCTTTTTGTATTGTATATATATATATATATGATGTTTGCATATACTAATTGAACTATAGAATATCCACAAGTTAATCTATTAATATCTAAATCTTAGCTTTGAATCAGTGCAGTCACACACAAAGAATTATTCTGTGCAATTTTGATGTCACATCTGATTTTTGAAAGTTTCAGATTGTCTCAATAATAAGGCCAATAATGGCAAAAACAGAAATCATCATACCAGTTTTGTTCTGACATTTGTTTATACTTCACTTCTTATTTTTGCTCACAGGCTCTTTGAACTCATATAGACCATGGAAAAAAAATTAGAGGGAACATTGTCTTATAGACATAATAGAAGAAACAGTCTCAAAGTAGAAGTTGTTCTAATAGTATTAATATCTTGTCACTCATTCTCTTTGTTTTTTTTTTAATCTCCATCTCCGAATACTCACCTGCCCAGTCTTGCACGTCTACCAAGACTTTGATCTTTATTTTTGTCCATATTGGTTTGTAGCAAACATTTCTCACCTGTTAGTGTCTTCCTTTGCTTCTCATTAATATACAACAAAGATGAAAAGAAATTGACACCTGAGAAGAGTAAAAGATAGAACTAAATTTAGAGATTATGTGATAAATATTCCTTGATGTCCAAAAGTGACAATCCACACTACACTCCACTTTTCCACTGTTAATAATTTTATAAAGTTGAAACTTAATTATTCAATGATACATTGCACAATGTTTACAGATCCAACAAGCATTATTATTTTCTTTTGAAATAGTTTTTGCTCTGTTACTCAATGTGTTAAAATTACATATCCTCAGATATATATATATATATATATAGGTATCATACAATGACTGATGTTTATACAGCAGAATTACTTCCAACAAATCCTTTGTCAGATGATGACTCTGGGTTCAGGCATGGTTTTGAGGCCAAAGCATCATTACCACTAACCCAGAGTACCCCAGCAGTAACTCACAATACCACCACTCTGTGTGTGTATATATATATATATATATATATATATACACATGACTAACAGTGTATAAATGTATAAAAAAAACTCTTGCTTACTCTTTGGCAGATCATGTCAAGCTTTACAAGCAATTGCAAAATTAGCCTTTATTACATATTGGAGAAATAATTCAGGGATGTTTTAAATTTTTGTTTGGTAGTGTGTATATATATATATATATATATATAGTTAGAATAGCATAGATACAAAGTCAGTGGCACTTAGCAACTGTAAGTTTTATGTGATCATCAGGCCAAGATATATATATATATATATATATATATATATATATATATATATATATATATATATTTTGAAATAAGCTTATCATAATGTGCATTTAAATTCTATTCACTGACACTCTTTTTCTTTCTTCCATACCTATATGTCTTTCTTTGTTTCATGCCCAAAAATCTTTCTTCCTTTTTCATTCCTCATGCCCATATGTTTTTCTTTCTTTTTCTTTCTTCCATTACTATAACGTTTTGTTTTTTTTTTCAAGTAATTATATTTGAATTTTTGTTTATAATTTGAGGAGACCCCATGTTATCATCAACCTCTAACATTCACTTTCAGAACAGTACCCTTGAAGAAAAGTATAAATCTCTTATTTCCAGAGCTATGGGTTAAAATATACAACTAGTGTCCTTTTACAAGGATTTCTTTGGCATTAAATAACCCATAAAGGTCTACATGCCATTAAAAAGTTACCAAACCTTACATATGATTCAAATGATAAATTATATTCAAAGAAGATAAGAAATATCAACACAATTTACAAAGAATACAATGCTTAGACTTTCATTTCTATAGTTATGTAAATGTATATATTTAAATATAAAAACATCAACTGAAATATTGATAAATTGACCATAAATTCAAAAAAGATGAAGCAGTAAATAGTTAAAAGGTACATACTTTATAAATAAAGATAAATATACAATAATGTCTGGGCCTGGTTAATTTTTCCCCCAATGAATTCAACATTTATAATAAAGTTAATCTTGACCAGAAAAGTATACTAAATATATGCAAAATTAACTAGTGCATTTCCAAATGAATTTTTAAAAATCTAAAAAAAACAAACTTATGCTTTCTGTACAATAAGAAAAATTTCACTTTTATTTTTATCGATAAAAAAGAAATCTCCGAGCCAAATGTTGGTAAAACAACAATTATAAATTCTAATAAGAAAACAATTGCTTATTAATGATTATTAAACTTTGAAAGCAAAATGTGCTAATTAGCTTGTTAGGAAAATATCACTAGTTTGTTAGATGACTGGCAACTTAAAAATTTGTTTGAATGGGGAAGAATTGGTTGTTTGGGTGGCACAATTTTATAAAGAATATGATCCAGCCACACATAACAGCTTATGAATATATATATATATATATATATAGAGAGAGAGAGGGAGATGTGGTTCTTTGGAAAATAAAATCATATTTTTTCATGTATTTAGATGTAAAATCGGTTTTTATTTTCCATACAACTTATACATATGTGTGTGCTCGTGAGTTTATGTATTTATACTTGTGTGTTTATAAATAGATATTTGTGTGTGTATATATATATATGTGTGTGTGTGTGTGCATGTGTGTTTGGTTTGGTTGTTTGGGTTTTATGGCATATCAACCTTTGGAAGTTATTTAACACCAGATCCATTTTTATGAAAATAGTTCTATTTCAAACAATTCAGTTTAGCATAAGTATGCAGTTTAAATGTTAGTACAGTTTAATTGTGAAAAACATTTCTATTTCAAGCTATTCAGTTTAGTCAAGCAGTTCTAATTCAGCTAATTTAGTTTAGTATAAGTACAGATTTTGTTTACACACAGTTAAAAGTCAAAATAGTTCTATATTAAACGATTCAGCTTTATGTAAGAACAGTTTCAATGTCAAAAAACAGTTCCATTTCAAATAATTCAGTTTAGCATAAGCACGTAGTTTAGTTTTTAGTCAAGCAGTTCTAATTCAGATAATTCAGTTTAGTATAAGTACAGGTTTTGTTTGCACACAGTTAAATGTCAAAACAGTTCTATATTAAACAAATCAGTTTAGTGTAAGAACATTTTCAATGTCAAAAAACAGTTCCATTTCAAACAATTCAGTTTAGCATAAGCATGCTGTTTGAATGTAAGTACGGTTTAATTGACAAAAACATTTCTATTTCAAGCTATTCAGTTTAGTCGAACAGTTCTAATTCAAATAATTCAATTTAGCATAAGTATGCAGTTAGTTCTATTTAACCCATAGATAGGGCCCTATCAGGTGCTACCATTCCAGGCAAGAGTGGACCTGGGAGCAATGGCAATAAAGAGGTACTACTCATTCCCCAAAGCTCCAGCATCACTGGAACCTCACCATCAGATTGTTTAGTGTCATATCCAGGACGCACATGGGGGGTCTTACTATTCTGCAGAGGTGCAGTCGGCATATTCTACAGCCCAAGCTGACTGGGCAGTACACAGAATTAATGTCAAAACAGTTTTATTTCAGATAATTCAGTTAAGCATAAGTACACTGTTTAGATGTCGAAACAGTTCTATTTTAAACAATTTAGTTTAGCATAAATACGCAGTTTAAATGCAAAAAAATCAGTTAACTCTAACCACAGTTTAGTTCTATTTAACCCATAGATAGGACCCTTATCAGGTGCTACCATTCCGGGCCAGAGTGCACCTGGGAGTGATGGCAATGAAGAGGTATTCCACATTCCCCAAAACTCCAATATTACTGAAATCCCACCATCAGATTGTCTGGTATCATATCCAGGATACTCATTGGGGGCGGGGGGGTTCTTACCCCTCTGCAGAGGTGCAGCCGACTGGGCAGTATATGTGTGTGTGTGTGTGAGTGAGTGTTTACATTTGTGTGTGTGTATGTGCATGTTTTTATAATTATAATTATATATGTATATGTTTGTGTTTGTACATGTTTTTATATATGTGTTTAAGTCTTCATTTATATATATATATATATATATATATATATATGTATGTGTGTTTAAATATGTGTGTGTGCATGTGTTGAGATAGATATATTGATATATATATATATATATATATGTTTGTGTGTGTCTATATATATATATATATATATGATGTATCCTGCTTCTGATTATAGTGCTCTATGTTTCTCATGAAGAAAAACAAACTACCACATCAATCATTTTGCATGTGTGTATGAGAAAGAAAGAAGTATATATGTATATATATAAATACATGAGGATTATAGTTCATAACAGATATGAGTAATTGTTCATAAATGTATATATATGAGAGTGTGTGTAACCGTGTATGTATATGAAGAGTATATGAATGCACACTTACAGATAGAAACAAATGGAGATCAAAGTATATTTGCCGAGGTGGTTTTCAAGGAGCAAATAAAGCATTTGCAATGGTTTAAAATAAACACAAATTATATAAATAGATAAATATGAGTATGTTGAAGTATATATAATCATACATATATATATATATATATATATATATATTTGTGTGTGTGTGTGTGTTTATGTACTCCTGTGCATAGAGGAGATAATTATCCCTTCCTGCATCTTTACACAGAATGGTCCAATCAGACAGAATACAAAGATATTTTCATATTTCTATATTTCCAAGACTTGATGCCACCACACTCTTAAAATGGTAGTCAGAAAGAAAGATGCAGGGGTTACTGAGGGTAAGTACTTGATTTCAGATGGTTTTAGGTTCTGGGTGTGAGGACCAGTTTCGATTACAGTTTATATTCATGAGTCCCAGCAAAACCAGAGATGGATGCTTTCATTTTCTATCCATGACATTTTGCGTGCTCTAATGATAGCCCTGTCATCTAGTCCTGACAATCTGGTGGTGCCAGTGGCCCTTCCAACCATTAAGTCACCTCCCTCCCTCTCTCTTCCACTCCCTTTAAGCACTGTCGCATGCCTCATCTGACTATCAAGTGCCCTTTCTTTTTCCTCCCCATGGCCCAACACTTTACCGCAACTCATAAACCAATCAAAAACCTGCTACAGTTTAAAGATTGATGATAAAATTGCCAATAATTGGTCCTTCACTTTCCATCTGGCGATGGCTTACAGATAGTTTTCACATCTCACCTTATTCTTTCTTTATAATCTCTCTCTCATTCTCCTTTGACTCTTTTTCTTCCTAATCGCTAATGCTTTGCCTCTTCTTTCTTTTATCTTTTTCTTCTTTTTGTCTTTTCCTCCAGCTTGTTCACCGGTATCTACTCTTCCTTACTCACATCCCTCCACTAGCTAATAAGTTCTTCTACTCACTATCTATCTATCTAACAGCGTTTTAAAATAATTACTCTCTGCTCTTTTCTCTTCTTCACTCTGACTTGCTCTCTTTCTCTCTTTTCTCCCCACACTCTCTCTAAACTTTACAGACTGATCTCCAACTCAACTGATTTGGGCATCTTGCATAATGTAATAGTTATTGAGAACCTCATACTACCTGGCCTTGTGTCAAGCTAAGCAAAGCTTAGTAAATGACTGTTCTCATCTGATTTTTACCTTTTTTCTTCTTCTCCTTTCCTCCTCTTCATTTTACAACCTGTCATCACTCCTACCCCTTCTTTCCATCTTGCTTTTCTTATCTTCCTACTTTCTAATTACTCTTCTCTTCTTTTCAAACCTGTCATCCCTCCTACATTCTCTTTCTGTCTTGTTTGTTTTCCTCCTATTTTACAATTCCTTCTTCTCCTCTTTCTTTTTTCTCATCTCTACTCTTTCCTCCCACTCCTTACCACTCATTCTCTTCCTTATGCTTTTTTGCTTCTCTTACTCTTTTACTTTCACTCTCATTCCTCCCAACTTGTTATTGTAATTCCATTACTGTTATTAATAATCATTAATGATATAACATTTAATAATTCTGATCTTGGTTGGTTGTTTGGTTGGCAACTCTTGTAGGGTTATTTAATGCTAAAGTCAGTCTTTTTACAATCAATTATATTGTTTCAAGTAACTATTCCTATCTAATAATAGTTGCAATCATTTGTTTGTGCACAGTTAAATGGTTTCCAGTGGTTCTGATATTAACCATTTGTTCCAAATTATGAAGTTTCAAGTATTACAAGCAATTATATAGTTTCAAGTAATTAATGATAATAATTATCCTTTGTAAAAGATTACAGCTTCAAGTTACTATTCTTAATATAAATAATATGCACACAGTTACTTGGTTTCAAGTATTCCTATTAAACACGAATAATTTTTACAAAGTTATATATATTTATCAACCCCTCAGCACAAATAAGGTGTAAAACAAGGTCTATTTTTTAAGTGGACTTTAACAAGTTTAAATTCAGTGTTTTCCTTCTCCTAAATGGGTTCCCATGCCAAAGTTAAAGAGCCCAGTCAGGCCAATTATTTACCCATAGCTTGAAAGGAGAATAGTTGGATTCATACCTTCCCAAGAGTATTACTGCTTTGCAAAATGCAAACAGCTTCAACCATGATTTGAATGAATTTGATCTACACTGTATAATCTGGAATTATGTTATATGGCAGTCTAAACTTGAGAAACACTTATCAGATGAGAGGGAGCAAGCCAATCTAAAAGATCACTTTGCTAGCTTAGTAATTTTGATCCACATCAGGTGCCTTGATACTGTGGTCTTGTACTAAATTAAGCTTGGGTACTTACTAAGGTTTAATGGTTAGGTTGGGATTCATCTTGCAAACAGACTCAGTGAAATTTATTATATACACAATTAAACACTTGTATACATATATATATAATTGCATTGGCAGGGATTTTAATATAGAAATTCATTAGAAAATATTCTATTCTAGATATATTGTATGTTAAAAATCAGGATAAATGATTGATTGGTTGGTTTGGCTTCTTTGTTTAATGGCATATAAGCTTTCATAGATTATTTAAAAACAAAACCATCTTTGTAGTACTATTTGACCTCATGTTGCTTACGTGTGGCAGTCAGGCCTCTGGTTGCTTACAGTACCTCCTGTTACTGAGGTGGTCCTCAATCAAAGAATTGAACTAGCTACTCTCTGCTTAACTTTGCTGATCTTGCCAGAAAAACTGTTGAGTTGAATGAAATATTTTTCAAGCTAAAATTTAAAAAAAAAAACAATAACTTAACTATTGAAACTCATACTGGTAAAACACAATGTATATTATTATTTATTTTAAGTGCAACTCAATACAAAGAGTATACAGATATCATACTCTATAATAGTTAAATATTACTTCATTTATTTTAGGTATAGCACTTTACCAAGAGCATACAAATGTCATATTCTCTTTTAAGGCAGATGTTTTGGAGTGACACTTTGAGTCTAAACAAAATGAACAAGTACTGTGGTTCTAGGCTGAATTGCAGCTCCATTTGTAAATCATCATCATGTCATGCTATCAACACAGATATTCCTGACCCTCTCTTACCACCCCTCCCTATCGTTCATTACTTTGGGCTGGTCTTCCAGGCTACATCCAGTATCGGCACAGAGCTGCTGTATGTATGTTCAAACTAAATGTCCTGCCTTTGCTCCTCCCTGCGAAGGTGTCCACAGGAGTACATCACTTATGAGCTCATCTCTACTTCTCCAGCAGTGTCCCATATGTCTGGTTCGTCTAATTTTGATAGTTTTCATGACAGGTGGTAGGTGGCCGTACAGTTGCTGTTTTGTGGGGTGCTGTCTCCTGGACTTGTTCAATATTGCTCGCAACATTCTCATGTAATTGCCTTGTAAACAATCTCATTTTTTATCATGGGCATTACGCAAGTTGATAATAATGATTATAATGACTATAAATAATTGCAATGATGTTAAAAAGAAAATTGGAAATGGGGATGAAACCAAGAGAAAAGAAAACAAGTCGTGATTGGTCAATCATCCACAAATGCTAATTGGTTCTAGTTATTACCATGTTTGTGTTTTGGCTTAGAAATATTGATTTATTTCAAAGAATTTGACAAGCTGGTTGGCAGGTGATGTGTAGATACAGGGGTAGTAGAAAATTTATTTTACAGAGTTTGTTTTTAATAAAAAAAAATATCTGAAGTAGCTTCCAGGTTTTGAAATGACACTTATGGTTTGAGGGTAAAAATGCAGGCTGGGATCAAAGATGAAAGCGGGAAACGAAGTTATTCACCACAGCCTCCAGGTGGACAATTCTAAAAAACAGCTTTAGCCTAGTGACCATGCATCCAGACAGTACTTCCAATTACACGAAGTGGGGGTGCAGGGATACACCTTGCAGTCTGCAGAGAAGTTTGAAGTAGTTTTAGGCCTCTGTGCTCAAAAAAAAAATGTGTTGGTTTTAGCATTTGGAGGTATGTAGCATGCATAATAAGAAGAGAGAAAGATGTAGAAGAAGATGATAAAAGTTGAACTGGAGAAAGAAGAACAAGAATTGGTCAGAAAAATGTTGGATGTGAAAGAAATTAAGAAAGAATGGGAGAGTAAAGTTAGAAGATGAAAAAAAGTAAAAAAAGGAAAGTAAGTTTAAGAAAGCAAAGATTGTGGCTGAAATGAAAGAAAAAAGTGGGAGAACAAAGTTGGAGGATGGAAAAGATGGAAAGAAAGAATAAGAAAGCAAAGATAAAAGAATGTGGTTGAAAAAAGAGAAAAAGCGAGAGAGCAAAGTTGGAGGATCAAAAATGTGAGAAAGAAAGAATATGAAAACAAAGATGGAAAATAAAAGAAAGTGAAGGAAAAGAAAGAAAGAGTTATAATGTAAATTTGGAGGATAGAAAACCTCAGAAAAAAAGAAAGAGGATTAGAAAAATGAACCACAAATCAAAGAAACAGAAAAGATAAATTGGTTTTAAAAATAAAAATATATAATGGAAGTGACACATCAACAATTGAAAGAAAAAGTTTAAAAAATAAAAATAGAATGCTGAAGTAAAAATGAAAACAAAAAAGGAAAAGAAAAGAATAAAGTTAAAAGTAAAGAGAAAAAATAGTGAGAAAAAGAAAAGGATAGAGTAAGAAAACAAAGTAAAGAGAAAGAAAGAGAAAAGGATAAAAAAGAAAGTGAGAAAGAGAAAAGGATAGAGAGAAGAAACGTCAAGAGAATGAAAGAAAGAGAGAAAAAGATAGACAAGGAAAGGTGATGAAATTTAAAATAAAAATGAAAACATTGGAATAAAAATTTGAAAACAAAAAAAAACCCCAAAGATAAGGGAAGCAATAAAAAAACGAAACTGGAATGAATGAAAGATATATGTAAGAAGGGGAAAAAAAGCAAAGTCGTTCATAGAGAAGAAAAAAGAATTGAAAAAATACAAATTAAAGAATGGATTTTTTAAAAAAGTGATTGAACAGCAAAGACAAAGAAAATCCATTCACTCAAAGTTAACCAGACACAGACTTGATCCTGACACAAAAGACAACTTGTAGTAAAATGCTTAGAAGGAAAAAACATTTTGTTTCAGAAATTGAGTGAATATTTGTTATTTCAGCCTTCAAGTGAACAATGCAATGTGGGAAGAGCTTGAAGAGAAAAGCAGAAGATATGTTTTCCAGAGTTTTAAAATGCAAGGATAGCAGGTAGAAACATGCAAGCTTGGAAAAGGGAGTGGTTATATCACATGACTTTTGCTAACAAATGAAAAACGTTCTGTTTTTCATGCACTAATTATGTGTAGAATTGGCCCATCTAGTCTGTATGGCTCCAACTGCTTCATTTACCTCTCTTTCCCCTCAAGAATTTGTTTTGTTTTATTGATTCTCTTTGATTTTTTTTTTTGTTTTTTTGGGGGGTTTTGTCGGGGTTTCTGAGATTTCTTTACTTGTGCACGTGGTTATCCTCCAGGTGGCAGAAAGTCAATGTCCCAGGAACTACTTGAAATGTTTTTAAAAGAACCTGAAAATTTTCACCTTTTTTAAACGGCTGTTTTAGGGTCAGCTTGCTTTAGAAAGTGTCAATAAAAAAACAAGATGCATTAAGACTTTATTGTTTTAGAATAATTTTCTTATTATATTCTTAAATGATTTTTTTTAGGGCTTAGAATAGACTAACTGTATGCCCTGCAGAGGGATAAGAATCCTCTCAAAAAACGAGTGTCCTGGTAAGATGCTAAACCATCTGATGGTGAGGCTCCAGTTCTAGAGATATGAGGTGTGTTTAGTACTATTTCTTTACCATTACTCTCAGGTCCTCTCTGATCTAAAGTGGTAATTCCTGCTGGGGTTCCATCTACCTGTCAACTAAATCTTTTAAAAATTATTCGTTGTCAATAGGACCATGTATAAAAAAACTCTTAAGAAACAACTAGGCAAAAAAGTAAATATGATCACACAATCTGTGAAAAATTGCTAACCCTCTTCCCCAGTCATAGCAACAAATTGCTTAAAGGTTCAACCAATTGACATAACACATATCAGAAGGAAATGGCACAAGGTGCCTGGATGACACCTTCCCCAAACCTCCATTTGCTGCATACGGAGATCAGCAGATACTACAGTGGGAAAATAAAAATCGCTGTTTGGCTGAAAGATTGCATGTGATAAGGATGGCCTTTTATGTACCAAGAATACAAGTCTGATCAAAAGTTATTAAGTGAAAATCTTCGGAGAGGGACACATGCAGTGGACTGCTGACTTGAAAAAAGTGTAGTGGCTATACAAGCTAAGAAGAAGATAAGAAGAAAAGAACCACAAAGATTTATTGTGGAAGCCACATGTTATCAGAACAATGATAATAAAAGAATGCAAGAGACTTTTGTGAAGGTTGAAAGCATAAGCATCACCCTGTCTTTCTATAGACTACAGAAAAGGAAAAGAAAAAAGATAGATTTTTGGCCGTGAATCCTTTTGTTTCTCCGAGAGAGTGAGAGATAAAAGAATAGAATTGATGAAACAACTTGACTGAGATAAGTAAAGACAGTTAAAATCATGCTCATTTCTTTTCACTACTCTTCTTGTTTTTTACTCACATCCAACCAAGTCGCTGAATTCATATAATACAGACATCATTCCACAATACAAACAATTGAATGGTTAGTTTTGAGCTATCTTATCCTCTTGTATTATTTTATGTTCATTTGCTGTTGGCGAATAAATCTTGTTATATTGTTCCACCATGTTGTTGTTATTTCATCACTTCAAAGATTTCACCCTCATTCTTTGTGTTCGAGCAGATCTTGTGGGAGATGAAGGAATATCTTATATTAAAGATATATTTGCATGATCCAACATCCTACCAGTCCATAACAAATCAGACTAAACCTTAGGCATAAAATAATCTTGGGGGAGTCTTTGGGGCATAGCAGGTAATGTACTGGACTGTTACATTGTAGTAAAATAACCCTAGACAATTTGACATGCCATTAAAATCAATGACCTATATTCAATTAAGCAATCATCATATACAAGCTTACCAGTGAAAAATAATGTATCATTTATGTATGAACTACTACTACTGCTACTACTTTATAGGACGAGATTGTAGTATCTGTGAACTCATTCTAGGAACAAAGTGCTGCCTCCAGGAATCTCTGCTCAGGATAAGATCATAGCATCTGTATACTTCTGAAAGTAAATAAAGAAACATGAACAGGCTATTCCAGTCTTCATCCACGGTGATGAGACATGTACCTTGCAATCTAAAAAAGAGATAGTGTGTAGGAAAAGACGGATTCATGTATTTTCTAAGAATCATGTAAACAGCTTTAGCTTGAATTTATTCATAGTTTGTAGGTTCTGTTTGTCATTTAGTTTTAAATTGATTTAGCCTGGTAATAATCAAAAAGAAAATTAATTTAATTGCAGAGAATGAATTTGCATTCTGAAATTTTGACAACATGTTATCTACTGAAAGCATTGCCTTGGTTTGTTTTTACTTTTATCATGAGGAAGCAGTGTATTGTTTCTTTTTGTTAGGTATAACGTCAGGGACCTTTAATCTGTGAAAATTCAGACTGTCGTTCCATTGGGTTTCAGGTTCAAAATATGACTTGAAATATTATCAAATATTACTTTACAAAACTAGCATCTTTTTGATTATAATCGTTTTATTCCTAAGTCATTTTTCTATGTTAATATATCAGACTAAGAAAGTTCTTATTTCTCATCTATGTATCTTGCAGTGCTCCAAAATATGGTAGTTCTTCTATCCCACAGTACTTTAGAGCTCAGATCTATTAATGATTGGCATAGTTTCTGTGAAACCATTTATCGATGTTCATAGTAAGTAATCTAGACAGATTAATTCTTCCAAGATGTACCTCTTATCCCACAAATCATCCAAGTAAGATGTGGCCCAGTCAGCTGGGGCTGCAGAATGCACCAACTGCATCTCTGCAGAGGAGTAAAAAACCCACCCAACAAGTGTCTTGGATATGACATTGAACAATCTGATAGTGAGGCTCCAGTAATGCTGGAGCTTTGGGGAATGTAGAGTACGCCTTTATTGCCATTGCTCTCAGGTCCACTCTGCCCGGGAATCGTAGTACCTGATAGGGTCCTATCTATGGGTCAAATAGAACTAAATGTGTAAATTGAATTGTTTGAAATAGAACTGTTTTTGACATTTAAACTGTGTACTTATGTTAAACCGAATTATTTGAAATAGAACTGTTTATATGTATAAAATAGATAAAGCATTAAATAACCTATAATGGTTGATATGCCATAAAACCAAACCAAACCAAACCAAACCAATTAAGATGAGTAAGACATCCTGTGTGCTGATCGAGAAATAAGGACAAACTTGTGTCATTCATCAAAGGACTCCTACACATGAAAACATTGATGTTGGCTACAATATAGGGATAATCAAGAGATAGTATTCCATGAAGGAAATAAAGGAATAAATATGTACTATAGGTTTAAATAAAGAAAGTTAGTTTATTGAAATATTTACAGAGAGAGAATGTGTAGTCTTTATCATGTTCAGTTCAGTGAGTCTCTCTGTTCTCGTATATCCGGTGACCGGTGACACGGTCCCTTATTTAAAATCTTCCAGTGGTGATTACATATCTCACCATAACACTTAGTTTTATTTGCTTTTTGTCACACTGGATGTCATTAAGAGGACTATGCAGAAACAATAGTAAAAAGGGATGTATGAAAAAAGACGGTCATGTCAATATGCAGTGATAATTATAATGACATTAAAAAAAATGTCCCTGAATCTCATTATTCTTTTACCGCCACCAATAAAATGTTTTCCAAAAGTCTTGGGCAAAAGTATACCTGAATATATATTGACGTAATGGCAAAAAGTATCCTCTGACCACTGGTTTACAGTGTACATTTCATATCATTAATTTTTTTTTTGTTTTTTTTTTAAATTTTATTTCAGAAGTTTTCTTTTTTATCTTTCAGGTAAGTGAAAGTCACTTCTTCTGTCGTTGAATGGACCTTAATTGTATATTTACACCTGGGATGAAAGAAAAGGAAACCAGAAATAGCAAGTATAGTGCAGATTCTTCTATCAAAAATGTTTTCATCAATGTTTTCTATTGTTTTGTTTTTTTCTACTTATATTTCGATCTAATTCTTAAAGCTTAGTCTTCCAAATATTTTCTCAAATTACAGTAAGTTACCTTGGTATGTTTATACATTGGTGAGGAGTTTGAATTCAAAGTTTTTCTTCTCCTAGACATGTTGCTCTACTAAAGGTAGTTTTCTTTACTATTTCCCTAAGCTGAATTCCTAGTTGGCTTTCTCCTGTAAGGCCAGAAGACTAAGTCTGCCCTATAATTTTCTCAAATCACTTTACTGTGACAAGTTACATTGCCATGCTAGTGTGTTGGTAATGGTTTGAATACAGTCTTTCTTCTCCTAGATGTGTTTCCCTCACAAAATTAGGAGACAAGTAAACTTTACTATTTACCGATAGCTTGTCAGAGAAGAGACAGGTTTATCTCTTTCCCAAAGGCATTGGTAGAAAATTAAATGCAAACAACCTCATCCAAAATTTGATCTTGGTTCTCCTTAACCATTTTCTATAATAACCATTACACAATTCAAACATTTTATCATGAGGAAGCAGTGTATTTTTTAAAAAAAACTAGTGTAAAAAACGGATTACAGAAAGCGAAAAATATGTTTGGAGAAAAAAGATAGCTTATTGAATACCAAAAGATGTCAAAGTCATACAATAAATGTGTACACAAGTAATTCCAAGATACAATTGATTCTGACACTGTCACAGAAGTGATGATAAAACTTTAAATAATGGTGAGATGAAAAGAAGGATACTTGGGAAAGTTTTGTCTATTCTGCAAAGCCAAAGGGTCAAGATCAAAAGCTACAAAGCCTTTCAGACATCTTATCTGGCAAACCAGAATTTTCAGATGGACATTTTGAATTGATTGTCTGGCAGAGTTATCTTTTCCTTGAAACTCTCTGTATATTGAAAACAATGAAGTGTCACATCAAAAGAAATTTAAAAGTATATATTTGATTATTTTTTTAAAACTTTTACATCCATGGTGTTTTTTAAATACTTTTACTGAAATTGTCTATCATTTTCTTAATGTATCTTAATTACTTGGAGATAGGACACATAAAAGCAAGTCTTATTGTTTATCAATATGATATATATTGATATTTATATAATGCTTCACTGGATTTGATAGGCTGTCTTGGTATTTTGGGGAGAAGATATTTGATAAAAGTAAACATTGTGCATTTCTTACCCATGGCCCAAGTTTAAAATGGAGGAAGGCTTTTGACTAAAAAAATTATTTTAAAAACAGTGGAAGAAAAAGTTCAGTAAATAACAGCAAAAATTATGTAAGAATTATCAGCAAAAGCTTCCTTTGAAATGTTTCCTTTAACAATTAATAGTCAATTACACAGGAGAGTCTAAAAGTGAACTTACTGTATGATGTGTTTTGCAAGAGATCACAGCAAACATTTATATCAGTGTATTGATATTATAACATGATATACTTCCACACTGGACTAAGTACTATTGCATAAGAATGAGTGATCAAAAGGTATCAAAACTGAAAGGTTTTTTAATCTAAAAATTCAAATGAAGTTGTGAGCATATGTGAGAAGTTTATATAATAAATGTTGATGTTTTGACCTTAATATTTCTGCGTAAATAAAATCTAGATAAGGAAGTGCTAATTAGGAAAAAAATGATTAAGCTTGTCTTAAATAATAGATTGACTGAATCTTTTATTTCACAAGTAGTGTAGAATTCAAATAAACATTAAAATGGCTGGAAAGATTCTGTGAGTTAACACAGTTTAATTAACAGATAATGACTTTTAAGGGCATTTGAAAGCTTGGCTGTCATTAGAGGATTGTAAATTCAGGTGACTAAAATCCTAGAAATTAGTTAGAATTCAATTTTAAGTTGATATCAGACAAAAGGATAGAACCTAATTTTCCATTTATGGTCCAGGCACTTCGAACTTTGATACAGAGCTGGTAATAAATATGAAATGAATAAAATTATGAGTGCACATAAGAAAAGATTTTGAATTTGTTATTCATCCCAGTAAAGAAAATAGAGCATACAATAAAGAAGATAGAATGGTGAAGCAAACTGGAGAACTGATCCAGGCTAGAGAAGATACCTATAGAACACTTATCTCCATAAAATAAAATTTCTTAATTGCATTTTTTAGACTATGTAAATGTACCATTTTCCAAACTCAACAAACCTAGCTTTATGAGACATTTTTTGTTTCTTAAACTAAAATTTTATCTCTGGATTAAAATTTGAGAACATGGAAACCATTAAAGAAATACAGCAGCACAATTTTGCATCATAGTAGTCTCAAAAGAACTTTGATTTTCCATTCACTGAAATAGGAGTACAGATTGCTAAGGGGACTATTTTTAAGAAAATTAATGTTTCATTCTGTTCATTTCCATCTGGGTAAATGCAGTTTCATTCTTCATACTTTTTGAATGCATCATGTATTGGTGAAAAACTTCCTCCAACAAGTTATATTTATGATAAAGGAAATCCTTTTAACATCTAAAGAATATATAATCAGGTTTTCATAAAACTGAATGAAGGATGAGTTGATTAAAAAATTATGTTCACAATTTTCTTCTTCTTCTTTTACAAAACTTAACTAACAGAGTTTTTTCTGTTGTCTTTTACTCAGCTTATCTGAGTTGAATTTTTTGATCATGATCATGACTGATGTTTAATTAAATTGTGAGTGATACATTACAATACTTAGAACTATTTAACTTTGTTGATTTATGATTACAAATCATGTAAATCTAATGTATGTATAAAGAGGATTTGGCATTAAATAACTTACAATGGTTGATATGCCTTAAAACCAAACCAATTTCTAACCATAACATCACTCATTTAATCTTGAGTTTTGTGTGATGTCTAGCTATAGTTTGTATTTGGTGGTGGTGAGTGGGGGGGTCTGATGACTCAACCTGACCTTGTTGTCAGAGTATCTGGTCACTGAGTATGGGATTTGGTGTTGACTCGTAGGTGACTAGCTTCCAGGCTGATCTTATTGGAGATGAACTCTGCGAGAAGATGGGAAGGATCCAAGTTTAGCCTACTATAATTTTGTTTCTGGTCTGTGAATAGTCATAGAGCAGATGGTCTGTCCCATGGAAGTCTGTACCAAATAAGATCTTAGTTCTATGCATGTCTATTTTACAATCACAAAGGTATATTACTAGAGTCCTAGTTTTGTACACGCACAGGTTGTTTTGTATGGAGTATGGGAAGCTTCCTAGTGTTTTTGTTGTGATGTATATTTTGTGTCAGTTGACTTTGGTATAGGCGGTTTGCTACTTCATCTTTTTTTGCCAATTCGTTTGAGCTGACAAGTTTTTTTTTTATTGTACATGAACTTACTTGTTAAAGGAATTTATTAGTCTGGCTTTAAGTCATAGCAAAACCATGCTGATGTCACAGTTTCACTGGGATGCTTTCTTCATGGCAGACTTTTTAGATTCTATGCACTGCTCTGCCATCCCATTTGATTGTGGGTACCTAGGGGATGACATGTGGTATTCAAACTTCCAGTCTTTCTCAGACTGGAACTGCAGAGGAACCATTATCGCTGATAAAGCTTGCAGATACTCTCCAAATATTTGTTTAGTTCCATTGACTACTTCTTGACTGAAGAACTCTCTCATTTTATGTATGAATGGGTATTTGAAGTATTAGTCAATAATGAATAAGTAGTTCTGGTTGCGAAAATGGAAGAAATCAGTAGCTACAATTTTCCATGGTCTAATTGGGATATCATGCTGCAGGAGTGGTTCAAAGCGCTACTCCTTTTTGATGCTCTTGGGAAATGCTGCATTGTTGAACAGTTTTGGCAATGTCGCTATTGATGCCAGAACCCACAGCTTTTTGCTCTCAAACTGTATTTGTATGTCCCTTGATGACCATAGTTTATTTTTGTATTATTTCCGACTGCAGAAGTTTGGGAATTATTATCTCATCACCCTTGAGGAGATTTCCATTTAAAATTTTGTCTCGAGTTGCGCCATTCTGGAAGGATCATATCTCTTAATTTACATAATATTGGGTTAGCACTTGTAGCCTGGTTTATTTATGTCAGTTTTTTTTCAAAACTGAGGGAAGGGAATTCTAATACGGTTTGACCTTCAGAGGTAACCACATAGAATTTGATATTTCTCTATTCATGGTTGTGCGCATTGTATGTTCACAAACTCATGTTGGGGTATGGTTGCACCATTGTAGGCAGTAAGTATAACAGTTTCCCGTAATGTGAACTGAAGAAGAGACAATCCATCTGGATTTAATTAATCGAGGAACATTTTTGGAAAAATACGCAAGGGATTGTATTTCATTCCTCTCCAGTCTTAACTTTTAACAAGTGGATCCCTGATCTTTTTGGTAGTCGTATGTTTAAACTAGTGAAAGCTACCGTTCAATTGTATCTTTTCTTCTGTTGTTCCATCTAGTGGAAAGATATTTGATCAAATTATTCATCTAGATCATCATTTAGGCTTTTTTTAGCACAGTTCTGCAGTTGATAGGAGCCCAGTTGGCTTCTAATTATGGTTTTCAATGTCTTCTCTTCACTTGGTACCATAGCGTCGTGTGTGGTCTGAGTTGCACTTTCTCCATGCTTCTTTTTTCCTTTTAGCCATGCTTCAGACCAGTGGTTCTTTCGGCCACATGGTGAGTACATACTACCGGATGCTGGACATCTTTCTTTAGTGTGGGAGTATGTCTCTCCTCATTGTCTGCATTTGTTATCGCTTGGGAGGTACTTGATAGGGTCAATACCTTTTCTTTTATAGTTCTGTATATAATCTTGCAGACTTACATCGTTTATAGAAGCTTCTTATACTCAGCATATGTTCAGAGTTTCCTGTACAGACAACATCGGTTCTTATGAGAGGAGTTATTTTTGGAGCATATTTTTCTTTTCTACTATAATTTGTTCAATTATTTGCACCTCATTTTCTTTTTCATCTCGAAATTTACATTTTTTTCTATCTTGTCAAAAAATCATAAAAATTCTCAGAATCCTCCAGAGCGTATATCTGTACGTACAAACAAACAATTCTAAAGTTTATTTTGGGCTCTTATTGTTCTAGAAACTTTTCCCATAACACGACTGGATATGGTTTCTCGGCCTTCTTCTCGAACATTCACGAATTTAAATGTTGAAGGCTTTCTTCACCAGACAGTAATAATATGTGGTCAATCCCTTTTTCCTTCGGTATATGTACAGACAAAACAGTTTGAAGTATTGCTTTAAAAAAAAAAAAAAAAAGGAACGATTCAACAACATTTTCAGTTGCCATCCATGACATCCCCAGCTCGATTGCTGATCTGGACATTTTGATCTTTTGTATATTTCTTTTTTGATGAATACTTTTTTAACGAATGAATGCTTTGCCCCAAATAATACCCAGATAACAACAATATCGTACTCACAGTTTCTTGGCGTGGATCTCTTTCTGTGAAGATTTCTTTTGGATAAATGTCGGCCCTCGTCTTTTATTGTCCACCACATGGACCAACTGGGTTTTAATATTTCTTTTTTTTTTCTAATTTATTACCGCCTTCTTTTTAGTGTCATTTTTATTCTTGTTTCACTCCTGCCTATGTTTGTGAAGCAGTGTGACATTTTCAGGTTTTTTTACTGCTACCAGCATGTATAAACATATTAAGAGAGCCCGAAGACAAATTTGTGGTGCTAGCCAGCCATGTTTGAACTGGCCATTTTATATGGAAAAGGAAAGGTGCTCTTTTTTGAAGAAAATTCTACTAGGAAGACAATTGTAAACTATGACACTAACCATTCCACCATAGTAGGCACTCACCTAGGTACACATTAGATTACATTTTATACATTTGCAAGAGGCAAGCATGAGTGCTGCCATAGGAAATGAAACTGGGGACCTAATTTCAAATCCTAGATGAGGTTGTTTGGATTTCATTTCATACTAATGCCCTGGGGAAAGGTATGAACCTGTTCTCCTTCCAGCTATAGGTAAATAGTAGGGTAGATTAGGTTTTTCTGCCTTGGTTAGGTAATCAGTCTAGAAGGAAAAACTTGTATTCCAACTAGCTGTAAAAAGTAAAGTTGGCGACCATAGTCGAGGGTGACCCGAAGGTTCCCTTTTCGATAGCTACTACACCAAGGTGATGGGGAGGGCGCTACTCTTTTCCCTGGATTGCTCCACTTTACCCATGATCCATACCTTATAATGCTGAGTGTTAAGCAAGGAGGCATCAAGTACCATTTTTTGAGTCTTTGGTAAGACTCGACCTGGGATTCCTCACCATGTTCATAGGTTTGGATAAAGACATGAATAAAGACGGGAGGTAACTCTGTTATTCAGTAGTTATCTCTCATTGTTACAGACAAAAATGAATATACAAAGACATTTTGCATTTTATTATAGAAGTCATCCACCTATCAGAGACGAGAAGTCGATACACATCGTGTTTCATCATAGTCTTTATTGTTTTTGTAAATCAATTCATTCCGTAAATTTTTCTATGCAACTTCTCCCTACAAAATGAACCCCGAAAACATTCTGGTAGAATGTCAGTTACTCTCATTTTTGTCATTTTCCCATTACCCCACACAGTGCTATATCACGTGGAGTGTTGCTGTTCTGTCTCAAAAGAACCACCCTAATATTTAATTATTGGGGAGTAGCAAAATTAGTTCCCCATTATGATCCATAATTATATTATTAAGGAAGTATAATGCTACACATGACTTCATTGTCTTTGGTTCATTAGTGAGTGGTGCTCATGTAGCACACCTAGAATAATACATCCCTGGTGTATATGTATAAAAGTGTATTCAATTTGAAGTGTCTATCATAAAACATATGGGTTCCAGCTTGTGAAGGCAAATAACAAGCAGATGTCCTGTCACCTATATTTCAAAATACATACACATATAGATGCATACAAATATATGTATTAACTTTAGGCTTTTGGGAAGCATGCTTATTGTAACAGTTGTGGAGGTGATGGTGGTGTAATGGTTATTGTCGTAGAAAATGGACACGGCAAAACAAGTTCAAATCCTTGATGAAGCTGATAGCATTTCACATAGCACTAATACTTTTCGGAATCCAATTATCCTCCCACCAGTCATGGGTAAATAGTAGGGCAGACTGGTTCTTTAGTCTTGGTTAGGTAACCAGTCTTGAAAGAAAGCTCTGAATTCAAACCTGTTAAACTCCACATAAAAAATAGACATTGTATCACATCCTGCCCTTGTGGCGGGGTTGGTAAATACCTAGTGTAACAGTTATCATTGTAGGAAATGGAATAAGCAACCCGAGTTCGAATCTTGGACGAAGCTGTTTGTGTTTCTCTTAAACACTGTGTGTGATATCTGATGCTTTATTCTATGTATTTTTTCCTTTGAAAAAGAAACTGAGAGTTGATATTTTAGAAGCATGAAATTCTATGCACCCAGGTTTTTGAAGTACACGTCAAAAATTAAGGAGGTTTTCATGACATAATTTTTCTTGATTCAGCAATAGGAATGTAGAAATAACATTACCAATTAAATGATAATAATGAAATAATATTGTTAATCATAGGCAACAGAGATATAGAAATGGGAATTTTGGGGCCAGATTCAGACTGTTCTGTTATATGTACTTTTATTTAGTAGCCAAATATAGGTTCTAAGGATCAAACAAGAATGTTGATTGATTGATTGATTGATATTACCCACATATCAACTTATCTAGGGTTATTTTATACCCAGAGGTTAGAGAAGAGCTTTCATTGTACAATCATAGTTATATTCTTGTGTAGTTGTTTTTAAAAGTTTTTAATTTTTGCACACACTCCTATTGAATATGAATCATTTTTATAAAGATCTATTTGACCTGAACAGGTACAACAACTTGGAGTCAGAATATACCGGCAAGTAATAACAACGAAGGGGTACTCCACACACCCCAGATCTCCAGAAGTGGAGCCTCACCATTAGATTCGGGTTTGTGTCATACCTAGGACACTCTTTGTTTATTTGGTTTTTTTTGTGAGGTGTGGCTCTTAAACTTCACCATGGCATACAGTTAGAGTAGTCTCAGTCTCAGAGACAGAACAATGGAGAGTAAAAGATTTTCAGTTCCTCTCAATTTTATGTTTTGTCGCCTAAATTTTCTTCTTGGAAATGCTAAGTAATAGTATGATCCAACAAATGAAAATCAAACTCATAATGGTCTGCTAGCTTAGTTCACTCACCTTTCCACCCTGTGAAGTACCTACCCTTCTCTTTCCAAATGCACCTGTGTGTATACATTGTTTTGCTGCAGGGGATGCACTGCCTGTGACTGGAGCTGGAAGCAATTAATTTACCTATGTATGTCCTGCTGTTGTAATGTGACTATAACCAAGGAATATGAAACATATCACATCCCCTAACCCTATTTCAGTACCCCTGGGAGTCTGGCTATTTCAGTCAGTGGTCTTTACCTCACACCAAACTTTCTTTGACATTCTCCACTTTGCTGAAAGGTCAACCATCTTAGTAAAAAAAAATCAATACTTGTTGATATACAGTCTTTTGTATATAGAGAGAAAGGTGCATTAAGTTCTATGTGTGAATATGAGTACATATATAAAAGAAAAGAAGAAAAAAGTTGATGGGCATAGATAGATAGATAGATAGATAGATAGATATGAATAGGTTTTGTGAGTTTTTTTTTATTAATGGCATATCAGCTTTTGTGGGTTATTTAATGTCAAGACCATCCTTGTAGACAAACAATAATGGTACTATTTAACTCATACATGGAAGGTTCATGCCTTTCTCAAGGGTATTTGTCCAAAAGTGAACATAATAGTACAAATGAAGTTCAAGCACACTTACTACAATGTCACAGTTCAGGACATGAGCCACAAGACCATGGAGACTGGGATAGATAGATAGATAGATAGATAGATAGATAGATAGATAGATAGATAGATAGATAGATAGATAGATAGATAGATAGATATAGAAATAGGCTGAAGAAGATTTTAAAATTAAAATAGATAGGTAAGAAGTTAGGTATAAATAGACAGAAATACATATATGAAGAAGCTAGGAAATGATAGAAAGAGACTGATATGTATCTCTCAGTCTATCTATATCTATTAGATATAGATAGACAGAGAGAGATACATATTAATCAACTGACATATGGGTCGATAAATAGATATGAATACACTGACATAGATTGCTAGATAAATATTAATAGATGGAGATAGATATCACAAAATTCAGTACTTATTTACCAGTTTTTTTACTCTTATTACCAGGAATTTACTATGGAAATTTATTTTTATCAAAATCGTCCTAGACTTTATGTGCAGTGTTAGACTTTAGTATTCACTTTCAAATACTGCCCTCCTCTCACACATTTTGGAAATTGTTTAGTTCGTGAATGCTGACAAAATAATAATCCAAAGAAACTTTCACAAAAAATCCAAAAGAGAAAATTTAGAGATGGAAGAACCTTCCATCTCTAAATTTTCTCTTTTGGAAACTCTGAAACTCTACCATTATATCATTTATGAGTGGAAATTGTGTAATAACAGTTTTTCTCTTAGACAAGTTCTATAGCTGATTTTTTTACCATACCTGGACCCAGTTGTTTGTTTTTTTAATGCACTGATTACAATCATCATTAAACCTGTCACCTTGTCACCAGGGGCCATGGAATATGCTGATTGCTTTTCTGCAGAGAGTTTAGGGCCCACTCCACCCCAACTGCTCCAGCATATGGCACTAAACTGCATCTGATAGAGAGGGTTCAGTTCTGGAACTTTGGGGAATGTGGAGTACCCCTTCAGTGCCATTACTCCCAGGTTCACTCTATCCCAAATTGGTCATAGTTATTAGTTTCAAACAGAACTGGTAATGCCTCTATAAGTCAAACAGAACTGTTTAATCATTTACAATGGATTATTATGATTATTCATTTGAAACTATACAGATAGTTGCAAAATAGTTATATGAATTAAGAATACTTAATAAATAGAACACAAACATTAAATTGCTGTATTTGAATCCATTTAACTGTGTGCAAGCAAGGCACTCTAACAACTTAATTAAAAATAATGTAACCAACAAAACCTTCATTTACAAATTATATATATATGTATTTTTTTTTTTTTTCATCATACAACGAAAGCACGTGCGATACCATGTCCTCATCAGCTGCCATCCAGGGGTGATAACACAGTTTTGGTAGCTCAATATATAAATGAAAACAGGATTTGGTATTAAATACCCCACAAGGGTTGATATGCCATTAAACACCAACCAACCAACCAACAACCTTCATTAAGCCTGAAAAATAGTACATGCACTATATATCTACATAGGTTTCAAGGAAGTCTGAAGAAGTAGACTTCTGCTTGATAAAGATATGTCCCTTTGAAAACAGGAGTATTAGTAGCAATTTTAAAATTCAAGCTAAAGAAACTTTTTTTAAAAATCATTTTATAAATACCATATTTGTCAATTAAAAGATCAATTATTTGATGTAGAATTATTTTTTTCTCAAGTCATATATTCTTTGCTTGAATAGCTTTTTAAAAAATCAATGTAAGACAAAGATATTTTCTTTAAACTACAAAATGTTGCTTTTGGAATCAACATCAATGAATTGAGCCCCAAATATTCTTAATGTTTAAGTCAAACTGCTTTTCCATTGAATAACTTCCCAGGATCATTTTGGTGAAACCAAAATATTTTTGATGTTTTAACTTTTTTCTGAATTGTATCTTCTTCCTTTTATTTTATTTGCTTAACTTAATATTTTTGCATGAAGGCAGTTTTAAGTAGGGTCAAATATTTAATGGGATTGGGATCTAAAGGCCTTTGAGTTCAATCTGTTAAAGCATTAATTGGGTCAATAGCTACTGGATCAATATATGAATCCAAAAGCCATCTATGATAGGGTCAGTGTTTCTCAGATTAATGTTTTTATCGGATCAATGTGTTAAACCAGTTTAGGGTCAATATTTTTGTTGAATCAATCAGTTAATTCTAAAGTATCATGTTGGGTCAAACTATTTCTTAAGGCAACATATTTGTTGAATCAATGACTTCAGCCTAAAATATGTTCCCTTTGAATCAATCTCATGTTGGGATCAATTTGTTTATACAATTGATTTGTTTTGGATCAATATCTAGGACATGAGATGATTTCCCATTGGATGGAACATTTTCCAGTGTCAAATCGGATTGGGAATACACCATGAAAAGGAGATCAACCAAATTGCTAATGCTCTTCATCGCATATACATTACCTTTTTCTTTTTCAAAAGTTGATATCTATCCTCGATTCATATTGTTTTTATTTATTCATGTAGAACAGCTTTTTCTTTTCAAGAATTACTTATAAAGTTATTTTACATATTACAAGTGGATGATAATATATTTTCTGAAAAGTAACATCTGCTTTTGAAACTTTGAAAAAATATATATCTAATTGGGAAAAGTTTGTACTCAATAGCAGCTCAAAAGTTTAATGTAAAGCTACTGAAATGGATATGCATCCTGATTGTACATTAGGGAAAGTTTTAGTATAAAGATATCTATAAAAACCAACAACATTCAATGAAAAGCTATGTTGCTGCAAAATATAACTAATAATAAAAAATCTAAATTTTCAAGCTTACAAATAATCAAAAAATTAACAAATTATTTACCTTAGAGGAACAATTATTCAGATTTAATTCAAAATTACTAATTAGCTTTACAAATTGTTATTTAAGTTGGAGATGTAATATACTTGCAAAACATTGAATTTATCAAAATATATTAAAGACATAATCAGGATGTTCAAATATATATTGTCAAATGGAAATATAAAAATGTTGCTAATTAACCATATATATAGTTTTGGATTGTGTCACATGGTAAGATAGCTCCTAATTACTTAGTTGAGAGTTTTATAGAAAAGTATTCTGAATTCTAATTATGGAAATGGCTACTTTCAACAATTCTGGAGGTGCCCGTGGTGTAATTGTTATCGTCGTAGGAAATGAACACGGCGACACGAGTTCAAATCCTGGACGAGACTGATTGCATTTCACATAGCACTAATACCCTTGGGAAAGGTATGAATCTAATTATTCTCCCTCCAGCTATGGGTAAATAGTAGGACAGACTAGGTTCTTCAGCCTTGGTTAGGCAACTAGTCTAGGAGAAGGAAAACTCTGAAATCAAACCTGTTAAACTCTGCTTAAAAATTGACCTTGTGTCATATCCTGCCCGAGCGGAGGGGTTGGTAAATAGGATACTTTCAACAATTCTATAAAAAGAAAACCTGCATCTGATCAGCACCAAGAAACAAAATATAAAGTCTAATTAAATGCATGAGATGAAAAATTTACTATTCAACATGTCATGATTACAAAAATTAGCCAACTCTTATGCTTTCAAAATGAAAAAAGAAATATCTTCTCAACATACTGATTTGGTATCATTTACAAAAAGACATGTTTGATATAGTAAATAAGTTGAAATTTGTTAAACTAAACAACAAATTTCAAAAAGAATTTCAATAGGATATAAAGAAAATCATGAAATCTAAAATGATATTTGTGGAAGCTGATAAATCTATTAAATTTTACAAAATAGATTTTTTTAAAAATTAACAAATGAATCAGTAACCAAATTATACAAAAAAAGTACAGAATTGTGGAGAAAATGAATTAGTTATGGAAGCTAGAAACATCATGGCTAGATTGAGTATAAACAACCACATTAATGAAATAGTAAAAAAAAAGAAAACTTTTATTACTATCAAAGACCATAAGGAGAATTTCCAAACAAACCCAGAATGCAGACTCTAATCCCCCAAAAAATCAAATCGGAAGAATTTGAAAAATAATCTTGGAAAATACACGTAACATTCTAAGATATGTGGATTTCAACCAATGGAAAAAAAACAAAAAATTATGACAAAATGGTTCCAAGAACATCTAATGAAAATGTTTTTTATTCACTTTGAATTAAAAAAATCATCTAATGCTTTGTTATGTTGTAATTAAGGGATAGAAATATTTTTATTATTTGATTTTTTTCAAAATCCATGCCCTGTTTGCTGAGGCTGTAGAATACTACTTCTGAATAGGACATTCTCCACAACAAGGCCACCTATTGGCCAAGGATAGAAACCTGTAATGCTTAAGGACAGAATCCAGGTAGTTGAGCAGTCCATAACTAAAGTGGTCACATGACCAGCAATACCCAACTTTGGCTCCTACTGAGCTACACGGGCATCTGGAGAGGCCTGATCTGATCACTTAGTTTGGTCAGCCCTTCTACCTGTATGATCAACCTAAACATAACTTTCAAATTGCACAAGTAGCAAACATCCAACCCATTGGCATGATGGTTAGAGTGTTCGCCAATGGCTGGGAGACCGTAGTTCAATCCCAGATTGAGTCATACCAAAGACTCAAAAAATGGTACTTGATGCCTCCTTGCTTAACACTCAGCATTATAAGGTGCAAATCAAGGGTAAAGTAGGGCAATACAGGGAAAGGAGTCGCACCCTCCGGTACACCTTGGTGTTGTAGCTATCGAAAAGGGAGCCTATGGGTCACCCTCGACTACAGTCACCAACTTTACTTACTTACTAAGAAGACAGTGGATGAGTGTCATTTGCATTGAGAAAAATAAAACTTTGAGTTTCCTAGATGTGACACTAAACTGCATCTGATGATGGATCTCCAGGCTTGAAATTTGGGTAATGTGGAATATCCCTTCATTACTATTACTCTCAAGTGTATTCTGACCCAAAATGGTAGCATCTGATAGGGTCCTATCTATGAATCAAATAGAACTGCTTGATCATTTAACTGTATGTAAACAAATGACTGATATTTAATTGAGTTGTTAATGATGCATAGGAATACTTGGAACAATTTAACTGTGTGCAAACGAATATGTCATGTTGAATAGAGTTATTGAGTGTTAGACAGCAATAATTGAAACCTGCGAGCAATATTGGATAAGTCCTGGCGGCAACACACCACAAGGCACCAACTATACGGCCACCTGCCTCCCATCATGAAAACTATCCAAGTTAGACGAACCAGACACGCAGGACACTGCTGGAGAAGCAAGGACAAGCTCATAAGTGATGTACTCCTATGGACCCCCGCATATAGCCAAGCAAAAGCAGGACAACCAGCTCGAACATACATACAGCAGCAATGTGAGGATACGGGATGTAGCCCTGAAGACCTGCCAGAGGCGAAGAATGATAGGGAGAAGTGGCGAGAGAGGGTCAGTGATATCCGTGCTAGAGGCACGACATGATGATGATGATGATGAACTGTGTATAAGCAATAGTAATACTAGTATGCCAATAAATTAGTTCAAAATCATTATAAAAATGAAATTACCAATAAACTAGTCTCTTACATATCATGTATATCTATTTAAATGTGTGCAAATGAATGACTGAAGTTAGATTTTATTCTGTTGCATAACAACACTTGAAACCATTAAACTATGTGCAAAAAAATTATCTCAGGCTCGTTTAAAGATGTTATCAAAAAATATGTCTACACATCATATATATTTAATATATATGTATATATATATATATATAAACAGGATTTGGCATTAAATAACCTACATTGGTTGATATACCATCGGAAAACCAAACCAACTAACCAACCTACATTTTACAATCCACCTTTTGGCCATCACAGCTTTTTAAACATATAGTAACCCATATTCATGATAAAATTTTATATATTGACCAAATCTACTGGCCATTTAGCGACAATTTTGCAAGTTTCAGTACCCAAAAACTTCCCATGCTAATGTCAAACATGTTATTCGTATTTATTTTCGTATAAATTTGAGTTATGATGGAATAGGAATGACCTTTGACCATATTTTATTTCATTTTTTCACGGTCAATATCAGTAAATTATTGATAAAAATATTTATTATGTATATATGTACTTTTCTAAAGTCGGTTAAATTTGGATGTGATGTCAAATTTAAAACCTGCAAATTTTCCAGACATCACATTTGATTTGAATAATGGCATATAAAAGTCTAACAGAAATCCTAAAAACGCACTGGTATATATAAATATCAAATTTGTTCATGCACCTATCATTACAGAACATATTTACAAGATAGTAGCACACACGTTAGTATTGAATTTTAGCGATATTCAACAAAGCTAAAGTGGGATACAAAACACCTCTGGAACATTGTGTAGAAGTCACTGCTCTAATGTGCTGAATAAACAACAAGAATAATAACACTTACTGGCACAGCAGCCCCCACTAGTATCCAGCTGGCAGACAAAAAATAAAATGGGCCGTAACTCAATACTGAGCCTGTAACATGACTGAAGCAAGCCAGTATATATATATATATATATATATATACACATACACACACACTCATATACCCATTCACTGGGCCAGCAATCAATCACTGTCCAGAGAATGGACTTAGCCACTTGCAAATTATGGAATGCCCCAATGTCCAAATAATCTCACCTCAACTCGTAACGCATCACTTTTTACACAAATGAGCGTTAACTCATATCTACTGAGCTTTACGAAAGAATACAAACACATAGCAGAATATACACAAAACAGAATTGGGAGAAGTCCTTGAGGTATAGAGGATAACATGTTGGATTGCCACATCATAGTAAACAAGATTGAACTGCAGTTTTGCCGTAAGGTTCATTTTTGGACTGAGACCCTTGGGAAAGGTACAAATCCAGTTATCCAGCAAGGTCTGGGTTAAATAGTACCACTGCATTTCTTCTATTAGGATGGGTTTAGCCTTGTATAATCCATGAAGGTTTATATGCCATTAAACAAAGAAACCCACCTGAATTACACACAAAGCAATAATAATAATAAACAACACATGAGAAATAGAAATATATGGTTTACCCCCACATTCACAACAAAACTGTTTAAATAAACATTGGGAAAATATTTTTAAAGTTAACAAGAAATCACTTGAAAGGATCTACTACACTGAACAAACTATTAAACAAAAAAAAAAGAATAATTTTAAAATGTAAACTACTTGGCTAGGGCTGTAGAATACACTGACAGCATCTCTGCAGAGGGGTAAGACCCCCATCCTCATGAGTGTCTTGGATATGACACTAATCTGCATCAGATGGTGGGACTCTAGTTCTCTAGCTTTGGGGAATGTGAAGTATCTCTTCATTTTTATTACTCCGAAGTCCACTTTGACTCGGAGTGGTTGTACCTGTTATGGTTTCATCTATGGATTAAAAAGAAATATTTAATCACTTTGTATACTTGATACAATTTAACTATGAGTAAATAAATGATTTGTTAAATTGAATTATTAGAATTATATAACAATACTTGAAACCATTTAACTGCACGCAAGTAAAACACCAGTGTTTGATAGCATTACTCAAAACCATTTAAATGAGTGCAATCAAATGAGCCCTGGCTCAAGTAAAAATTGTTACCAACAAACTATTTGTTTGCTGATCATATATATTTTGTATATATGTATAAACAAGACTTGGCATTACATAACCTACAAGGGTTGATATATCATGAAGCACAACCAACCAAATAGAACAGTTCTATCATTTCTATACTTTGAAACCACTTAACTATGCGTAAACAAATAAGCTCTGGCTTGGTAGAAATGTTAGCAATAAACTATTCACTTAAAAATCAAATGTATAAATGGTATTTGGCATCAAATAACCATCAAAGGTTGATATGCCATTAAACCAAAAACTTTAAAAATAATTTTTAAAATAGCATTAAAGAATTATTTGCCGACTTTAAATATATCAAGATATTAAATGAAAAAGATAATTACCAAAATGATAGATGTAACTGTAGGGATAGAACTAGATGCCCTTTGAATGGCAATTGTTTGATTGATAATGTGATATATGAGGTTCAAGTCAAAAAGAAATAAGTAACAATAATGATGAAAGGATGTGCATTGATGACACTAAAATGGAAAAAAATGATGGTATAACTCAGCTTTACCAACAGAAAATGTGCCAACAGAACTGCATGATCCAAACATATATGTCAAATAAAAGAGGAAATGAGCAAAATCTCTAATAATAAAATGGATATTCAGAAAAAAGCCCAAGCTTACAAAGGTGACAATAGCTGCAGATTGTGTCTGAAAGAAAAATTATACATCCAAGAACATGCTGAAAATAAATTGCTGAACAAAAGAAGCAAATTGATATCTAAGTGTCAATATTCTAATTTCTCTTGTGTCTTTTACCACATGACTAGTTCTATATTTATTCGCCTTGATTTGGTTGGACCTAATTCTCTTTCTCTCCACACACACACACACACACACACACACACACACATATATGTATATATATGTGTGTGTGTGTGTGTTTGAGCATTTAACAACTCCTTCAAATGAGCAGGATATGAAGTGCTAATTACAACTCTACACTCCTTCCTAAATAGAAGCATCAATATCATCACAAGCTTCTGGCACGAAGAGAATACAATGGGTCCACAGATTGTCTAATATAAATGCATGTATTCATTTTCAGGAAATTTTTTATCAGAATCAAAAGCCAAAATAAAGGGTGTGAATTATACGCAAGTGTATTTTGGCAATTCGACATCAACAAAATAACCATGACATATAGTGGCCCATTCTTGTTATGATTCTGATAAATGTCTAACTTGTGTATACAAGAGCTTTTGCTTGACTTGCAATTTATGTCTTATGGATGATCCTCCTATATTTCATGCTATTAGATATATTTTATAGCAGCAACCTTTATTTTTTCTTATTTCTTAAGCATCCCAAAATAACCAAGTCCAGAGTTTGTGTAAATATATACAATTGGTCTCCTTCTAAAATGGCTTCTTGAATAAATGACAAACCAGTATTTATGACCAATTTTGCTTGACTGAATGTTAACCTGATGCTTATGAATGCCTACTTACTCATATGTAATGCTCGTGGAGGCAATTTTTGTAGGAGTAAACCTCTGTTTTTGCTCACTTCTCAAGTGGCTAAAGATAACCTAGTCCAGAGTTTATATTAGCTTCTAAAACTATTTCATATTAAAACAATACATTATGTATATTGTAAACTGATTTTTCCCCACATTTAATGCATGATAAAATATGATGAAATAGCAATGTTATTTAACATTAATAATTCTAGTTATCAAATATTCCAATCTAAAATAAATAATTTTCACAGAGATACATGGTTTCAAATAATGAGTAATAATCCTTTGTATATGATTGAACACTTCTTTTTTATCCATAGATGGGACCCTAACAGCTTCTACCAATCCAGGTCAGAGAAGACCTGGAAGTTTTGGCAATGAAGGGGTATTCCACATTTTCCAAAACTTCAGAACTGGATCCTGACCATCAGATGCAGTTTAGTGTCATTCCCAGAATACTCATTGGGAGAGGGAGACATTCTTTCTATTCTGCAGAGATCCAGTTGGCATAAACAACAGCAAGAGCTGAATGGGCAGATTTTTATGCATGAATATGATTTTGTGTATGAATTAACATAGTTTTTTATTTTTGCTTTTAATTTTGAAAATCTTGGACTAATTCTGTTATTTATTGACAGGAATAACTTGGATTTATTCTATTGTTTTTTTTTTGGGGGGGGGGCTTAAAAAATTATATTTCTGTTATTTAATTTCTCACAGCTTTTAAAACACATTTGCTGCATATCATTTGTTTAATGGAAATTGAGGATTTCCAATTTTTTTTAAATGTTAAATACAAAACACTCAAATTTTTTATAGTTTTAAGATCTAAACACAAATTCTTAAATGAACTCAGTAAAAAAAACAAATTTAATGATTCTTTTTAATGAAAAAAAAAGATAAGTAGAAGTGATTTTAAAAATCCTTCTAAGCTGCAATTAAGTTTCATTTCGGCTATTTGGAAAATAATGGATAATATAACAATTTAATATGTAATAAATTTAGGCATTTAATACATAAAAATAATAATAATAATAAAGTAAGATATTTCAAAATATTTTTTTTTAAAAAAGCTTTAATTTACATGGCTTTTTATGGAAGCATGCTTAGAATAATGGCAATTGTCATTTGAAATGAAACTGGTAACCAAAATTCAAAACCTGAATGAGGCTGTTTATGTTTCACTTAGTATTAATACCTTTGGAGAGGGCATGACACCATCTGCTCTTCTTGCAGCTATGAGGAAATAGAAGGGCAGACTGTGTAACCAAAAGCTCAATCTACCCTACTATTTTCCCATCGCTTGGGACAGAATAGATGGATTCATGGCTTTCCCTCTTGCATAGGTGCAAAGAGAAATGCAATCAGTGTTGTCCAGGATTTGAATTCAAGTAGCTGATTCTGTTCCATTCAAGAATGACCTTTTTTATAGGGTAGTGGGGGAGAAGACAGGGATTCATGCCTTTCTCAACGATATTGTGAAGTAAAAAGCAAACAACCTCATCTAGGATTTGAACTCAAGTTGCCAATTCCTGTTTCAACTTGAAAGTAACAACATTCATTTGAACCAGTGTGTCTGCTACAGTTTTTGCTCTGATTACGATGGCCTTGTATAATATCCATCCTCTTCTTGTATTTTGGCACTTAAAATTCAAGATTTTCATGTGAGTGTTATAGCAGAAAAATTTCATAATAGTTCAACCCCTTTAATATATCAAACTGCTTCCTGAATCAATGTGATAATCCTGAGGAATTCTTATGTTGAATAAACCTCTTTCTTGAACCTGCCATATTTTCTTGATCAATTGGTTAAGCCTGCAGTGTTTCTGTGTAGAGTGGGAGGTCAATCTCTTCAGTAAGCAGTTTCTCTATGGTTAGCACTAACCCTTTCTTGGATCAATATATTTGAGCTGAAGGATCTTCCTTGATGAATCAATTTTAGAAAGAAAGAAAATGGAAACAGAACTGGAGCAAAAATACAAAAATAAACAATATATAAAATAAAAACAAACCAAAGAAAATGAAGATTATGATAAAAAATAATGAAATTTACTTTACATTGTTATAATGCAAACACACACACACACACACACACACACACACACACACACACACACTTATAAACATATATATATATACATCTATATATATATATACACACATTAATGATTAAAAATGATTATTAGTGTAAGCATATGTACAAAAGTGAATATATGCATAATACATTTTAAATGATCTAAGTGAAAAGGGATATATATATATATATATATATATATATATATATATATGTATATATATGTTTCTGGGTGCCTAACTTTACTAACTTTTGTAAAAGTTTTTAGGAATATACTATATATATATATATATATATATATATATATATAAAATGTGTGTGTGTGTGTGTGTGTGTGTGTGTGTGTGTGTGTTTGTATGGCCTCATATCAGTCTCTCTATATATATATATATATATATATATATAGATATATATTTATATATTTGTATGTATGAGTGAGCATGCTTATTATTCTTACTAAATGTTATTGTCTATTTATCAATAAACTTTTCCAATATTTTCTGTTGATAAAACTTGGGAATTACTCACCATCAGCAAATAAGAAATGAGTCACCAAAACATTTTCAGAAGCATTATCTACATGTGTGTGTGTACATACACATACACATCTAGACAGTGTAACTCAAAGTGTTAGGGAATCTGAACAAATTGCTCAATTTGGTCATCTGTGAGGTTACCCAGTGTTTTTCAAGCCTTACTAGACATTCACATCTGGAATCACTTTATTAGGAAATAAAGAAATTCCTTTTCTATAATTTTTTCTTTATTTTTTTTTTCTGGAATCTATTTCAGGCTTTAAATTTTCAAAAATGCTTAATATATATACATAGCATATACAATATATATATATATACATAGCATATATAATATATATATATAGCTTTTATATTATATTCAAAAGCTACATAATATATGCCAAAATGTTTATTAGGCAGGCATAATTGCGTTAAACCTGTTTAGATTGGGCTCATTATGCTGATATTGTAATATCTCCCTCATTCTTTCTCTCACTCTCTCTATTTCTGTACGTATTTATGTTTGTGTACATATCCATGTGCATATATCATCATCATGTTCCCCCATCAGCACGGATATCCCTGATTCTTTCTTGCCACCCTTCTCTATTGTATATTGCTTCCGATAGGTCTTCAGGGCTACATCCCATATCTGCATTGAGCTGCTGTATGTTGGTTCTAGCTGGTCATCCTGCCTTTGCTCGTCCATGTGAAGGGATCCATCAGAGTACATCACTTATGAGTTCATGTGCATGTATACATACTTATAAATATGCCTACATTTAAAGGTATGTGCCCATGGTGTAATGGTTATTGTCATTGGAAATGGACCAAGCAATCCGAATTCAAACCCTGGACAAAACTGTTTGTATTTCACATAGTACTGTATTAGGAAAGGTATGTATCCAGCAACTCTCCTTCAAGTTAGGGATAAATAGTGGGGCAGACTGGTCTCTTTAACCTTGATATGGCAACCAGTCTTGGAGATGGAAAACTCTAAATTCAAACCTGAAACATTTGAAAATTGACATCCTGCTCATGCAGAGGTGTTAGTAAATACATATATTTAACTTCATCAATAAACTCCCATTGATAGACATATGCATAGAATCTCAAGCACTTTATTTTTTATTTTTGGGTTACTTCATGCTCAACTCATTTTTCTTTTTTTATTTTTCATTTCGTAAGCATTTTTAGAGATTCAAGTTAGTATTCTTTAGACATTGCTATTGTTTATCTGATATTAATGATTTATGCAAAACTGCATGGTTTTAAGTGACTATTCCAATTTGATATTTATTTGTTTGTACATAGATTTATGGTATTGTGTATTCCTATCTAATAAAGATTATTTGCACAGTTATGGTTTCAAGTATTCTAATCTAATACAAATAATTTTCAAACAGATCTACTTGAACTATAAATGATACTTTAACAGTTATTACCACTCTGGATCAGAGTGAAGCTGAGAGCAATAATAACAAAGGAGTGAATCTACATTCTCCTGAGTTCCAGAACAGGAGTCTCACAATTAAATGCATTTTAGTGCCATATCTAGGATATTCCAACAGTGCATGATATTAAATGACCCAACAAGTGTCAACATGCCTTAAAATAAACTCATCAAACGCAGTCTTCATTGTTTCTATTTCTCTCTCTTTCTCACATTAGAAAAAACAATTATAAACAAACTCACATTCAGTAGATATTTCTTTGTAATGGTATAAAATACATTAGCTTAGACTATAGATATAACTCACTTTTGGTCATCCTGTCCCAAATATACTGAGGCATTTGGTTGGGGAAAAAAGTTAATAATACAGTTCTTGTGTATAATAAGTGGTTAAGTAAAGTTGGCAGACCTTTGTCGAGGGTGACCCAAAAGCTCTCTTTTCAACAGCTACTACACAGAGGTATCAGCAGGGCATAACTAGTTTCCCTAGATTGATCCACTTACCCTTGATCCATACCTTATAATCCTGCATGTTAAGCAAGGAGATGTCAAGTACCACTTTTTGAGTTTTTAGAATGACTCAACTTGGGATTGAACACCAGGCAGAAATTACTCTGATCTTTTTTAAACAACACTCACTTGTTAAGGAATGCCTGTTATTAAATATAATGAAGGTATTCAAAGATTGTTATTGTTTAGTTTTTGTTATTGTCATTTTTTCTCTGCCTTATAAGAGTAACATTTGGGCAGCTTTACTGTCTAGGGATTATATTCCTTGCTTGCCAAATAATATATGAAAACAAACCTTCAATACCACAGCTCACTCCACTACAACTGGCATGTCAAATGATCATCGAGCATATTTACTGCTTGAAAAAAGTTTGTTTTAATTAAAACGACAAATATATTTGTATTGATATGATACCTGTAAAAGTGAGAGGTTTATTAGCATATGGATTTCTGCAAATGTTCTGCATAGGATCAAAGTGTTGCTCCATGGCCCTGTGTGTGTGTGTGTGTTAATAGATTGTCTTCACTTTGCATTACATCCCTTTGTCTTCCTTACAGACACATTCATATATGCACTATTCTAATAAATGGTCACATGTAGATATACACACATTAATTCAGACATATAAACCTATTCATCACTTAGAATCTAATGATGCTGCATTCATTTATGCACACACTCTCTTACAGCTGCATCTACAGATCCATGCCATCATAAAAGTACACATACACAAACTAATGCAGGTATGCACATTTGCTGAAGTTTTAATACAGGTTCACTTTTAGTGATACAGGTTCAACATTTTTATCCATTTTCAGGTTGCATAAAGATGAACATATCAGTTCTAAAATGATTTTGTGAAAAATTTTTTTTTTTCTTCCCCAAAATCCACTATCTTTGGAAATAGAATAGACTAATATTGATTCTTTCAATCAGATATCAATACATTTGCAATTTAAGGATGGGTGCTATGATTCTTCCAAGAAAAAGGTTGTTAGCACTTGCAACAACTGTCTTAATGATAAAATCACTAATGGACAAGCATCAAAGTGGAGATATTTCATCTTTGTTGTTTATACTCATATCTCCTAACCTTGGCTTAGCGTGGCACGAGGCTACAAGTCTGGAGAACCAATAAGGTTCATACTCGCTTTGGTCATAATCATATGGAAAACTAACAAGACAGCACTGTATACATAAATTAGTGCTTATCCCCTAAGGAAAGGCATGAGTATGCCTCCCTCCTTACTAAATGTATGCATGCAAGGTAGCCCAATACTTACCTACACAGAAAAAGTAATTGGAAAATATTAACTTAGACTGTTTCTATTCAATAGCTCTAAAGCTTTTTAGACAGGCATGAATAGATTTCTCCTCACATTCTATATATTAACTAAATGGAAGTGTTTAAGTTTACATTGCTGTTTGATTTAGTTTAATGACATATCAGTTCCTTTTGAGTTATTTTATGTTGAAACTTGATTCACGTATAAATGTTTGCTTATAATCATAATTATATTTACAATATTGCATTGCACTTTTTTATTCATCCATAATCATTTGTTTGCCAACAGTTATGATGTCAAGTATTCCTAATACAAATAATTTGCACATAGTCATGCTGTTTCAAGTATTTCTGTCCAATACAAACAATTTCCAAATGGATGTATTTGACCCATAGAAAGAACCCACACAGGTACTACCATTCAGAGTCAGAGTCAACCAGGGAGTAATGACGATGAATGGTTGACTCCACACTTTTAAGAGTTTCAGAACTGCAGCTTCACCACCAGATGCAGTTTAGTGTCATACTAAGGACATTTGCATTCCTATGATATTTTGCCAAGTGTTGAAACAAAAAGTCTCATCATAAGCAGACCACAGTGATAGTAAAGAAAAGAGGTAGTGAGCACATAAGCAAAACGCTACTACATAACATTATCAGTGGCATAAGAAAAAAGCTATTGCATTCACTGTCAACCTTGCCAGAGGTCAGTCAACTTAGTAGGTGCTCACACTTAAGAGAATCAAGAAACAGACCCCTCTCATCCTCTGCTAATTAACTGAATTGTATATGACTTAAACCATAACTCTACCACACTTATATTGTATCTCCTTATCACCAACTGTCAGTTGTTATTAAGGTCTCTGCTCTTAGAATATTGTCTGAGAAGCCTACCTATGGAAACATCTGCTTGTCGCCAATGTCTCTTTCATTTAACTATGCTGCACTGAGGTCTTTGCAAAGAGTCACACTACTATTGTTTTTGTCTTTGAATACTGGAGATCTTTTAAACAGCTTTGGCAGGGAACTGATATGATGAAAGTTTAATGTTTACTTCAGAGATTTGTAAAAAGACAAAAAATATATTCTTGAAACCAGGCCTCCAGAAAATTCCAGCAATCTTAATATTATAAAATTAAATACTGTCTGTACAATCCTTATAAAGCTTTAATTTATAGCATATTTACTTTTATATTAGACTAAATAGTGGTAACTGGTGTTGTTTAAGAAAAAAAAAAGATAAGACTAAAATCCTTTAAAGAAATAATTCTGATAAATATCTTAGCAAGATACTGTGGATTTGAAAATAATAATTACAGAGAGAAACTAAATCTCTTCAAATAGCAGCACAAAACAATACCATAACAACTAATTAAAGTGAAAGTCAATAATATGAAACAGTATAGCAAGCGTAGGTTATGAGGAGAAAGATATGAAACAGTTAATCACATAATAAGTGTATGCAGCAAACTAGCTCAAAACTAGTTGAAGATGAAGCATATCTGGGTAGGAGAAGTGATCCATGAGGAATTGTGCAAGGGATTGAAATTTGACCATTCTGCAAGATGGTACATGCACAAAGCAGAATTTGTCTTAGAGAATAAGATGTAGAAAATTCTATGGTATTTTTTGATATAATCAGATCCCCTAATGTTGGCCAGAAGATCAGACCAAGGGTTTACAAAAAAAAAGACAATTTGCCATCTTGTGGATTTTTAGTTGACCACAGAGTAAAAATCAAAGAAAGTGAAACGTTAGATAAATACTTGGATCTTGCCAGAGAACAAACAAAGCTATAGAACATGAAGGTGATGGTGATACCATTTGTATTCAGTACACTTGGAACAGTCTTCAAGGGCTGGAGAAGGGACAGGAGGAACTGGGAATCAGTAGATGAATCGAGACCATCCTGACTAAAACATTGTTGAAATCAGCCAGAATACTCAGAAGAATCTTGGAGACCTAGGGAGACTTGCTGTCTCTCAGTCTCCTGTGAAAGACCACCATCTAACACTGGTGTGAAAAACTCACGAGGAGTAAAATAATAATAACAATAATAGTAATTTTTTTTCAGCTAGCTTTGTTAGGTTGAAGACCTGCCATCTGGTCATCATTATGATCACTTAAATTTTCTATATATCTTGAAATGGAAATGGTAGTTGCATTTCTGTTGAATATTAATTATTATTCCATACTTTATCAGACCTGACCGATAAAATGAAACACAGTTTCTTCCAGGCAGTGGTCGTATTGATATTGCTATATGAATGCACTACTTGGACGCTAACTAAACAGCTGAAGAAGAAGCTAGACGGCATTTACAAAAGAATGTTGAGAGCAATATTGAACAAGTCCTGGCGGCAACACCCCACAAGACACCAGCTGTACGGCCACCTGCCTCCCATCATGAAAACTATACAAGTTAGACAAGCCAGACATGCAGGACACTGCTGGAAAAGCAAGGACGAACTCATCAGTGATGTACTCCTATGGACCCCCGCATATGGCCAAGCAAAAGCAGGATGACCATCTCGAACATACATACAACAGCTATGTAAGGATATCGAATGTAGCCCTGAAGACCTGCCAAAAGCGATGAATGATAGGTAGAATTGGCGAGAGAGGGTCAGGGATATTCAAGCTAGGGGCATGACATGATGATGATGATGATTTAACCTAAACTTTAAAGAGTTTTACAAGAGGGCATTTACCACCACAAATACAGTTTGTTTCAATAATCAACTACCTTATAAAAACAAATAGTCAATTGTTTGTCATACTGTATCTTTTCAAAAGTCTTACTTCATGTCCCATTGTAACACTTTCTTGATCAATGAGTTGTAGGTTGGAATTTGTGAACTTAAGACCATGTGTATATATTTATAAACTTCAATCATATCTCCATGGGCACAACAAAAATACACACCAGGGAACTTGATCCACCTATGTCACTTCATAGAGTATGTCCCTCAGTTTAGAGGCTCTTTTTTGTACTCCTTCTATGACTTTTCTATCATTAATGAGTCTTGGGAACCAAACAACATTACCAATTTATTACAAAAGCAAAGAATAAATATTTTAAAATTTTACCACTCATATCTTTATATGATCTACATATCAATCCAAATATTTTATTTGCTTTAATAACTTAAATTTCAATCTGTTTGGAAAATTTTATAAGAACATAACAAAGAGCTTGAAGCATAACAAAAATTCTGATTGGTTTCTGAGAATCTCTTTGAACATATTTCTTGCAGTTCTATCATTTGCAAGTAAGTAGAGTCCTTTTCCATTACTTGTAAACATCAAATACCTTGGCGGCTGAGTAAAAAATATGGATTTGGCCTTATCTATCGTAGTATTTATGGTCAAAAAACATTTTTGTACTGCATATCAAAGTCTTTGGTTCTATTGGGCTATAAATAGTATATTTTGCCATCTGATTACTTCAAATTACCTTAGAGGTTTATGTTAGAACCTGAGATAGAAGACCCTGTGGTGTATTGGCTAGCATACTGGACTTTGACATCATATTAAGCAAGTTTGAACTCAAGTCATGCTATTACATTCACTTTTAGAATAATATCCTTATCCCTCCAGCTATGGGTTAAATAGAATCACTTCTGTTCTTCAACAAGGTTGTCTTTAACATTAAATAACTTTAGAAAATAGATAGGCCATAAAATAAAGAAACCAAAAAAAAGTATGTTGGAGCCTAAGGTCAAGTTTATATCTATAAAAAAAATCAGTTCAGATTTGATTATCTGATACTCAAAGGCACAAGGTTTGGCATAGTAATTAGTGTAGGTTTAGTTTTAGGGCTTCTGAAACTTGATATTTGATGCCACCCTAGTAACAAAATTTAATATCCATTTGCCCCACCAAATAGATTAATTGAATACTGCCAAAATTTTTTTCTTCATCTGCAGTCTAGCTCATTAACCATTACACCATCGGTGATATTGATAGTTTAAACTAGTTTCTTTAATTCTCAACACCACCCAAAAAAAGTACCAGCAGTTTATAGTTACAAAAGGTAAACATCTCAGAAAAAAAAACATCAAAGATTTCTCTCCTTTTTTTTCTTTATGTCCTGAGAAATTTAAAATTGGATCATTTCAATGAATTTTAATTGATTAAAATTTCAGAAAAGAAAAAAGAAATTCAATTTAAAGATTTTTTCTAATAAACCAGGGACATGGGTTAATTAAATTATATTCTTAATGCAAAAAATATTTTGGTTAAAGAAGACCAAACCATCATTAGAACTTTGAATAGCAGATTTTATGCGGAGGAGGAGATTTAACACTTATTTTTAAGACAAGTTTTTCACATTTTTGAAACATCATTAATTTTGATAATCTTAAAAAATTCTAACTTGAAGGCCCGTGCAAATGAATCAGTCTACTGGCCTGGGATGAATGCCTCAATTCATACTACCAGAGCCAACTGCACAGAATGCTCAAGGATCGCCCCTAGTCAACCAAGGGAACCCATCACCTTAACGGTATCACCCGATTGGCCGTTTCAACAAATAGTGTTGGATAGAGCTATGCTGAGGGAGCTGGGGGTCACATCAATGGGAGAAGCCCTATGCATTCTTAAACAAGCCAAAGAGGCTACCCCTCAAGCAACATATATGAAGGCACCAACAGCTAAGCTTCCCCAACTCAACCTGGAGATGACTCCCTAACAGTTCAGAAAGTTCTATCCAACATCTGTAATGTCGCAATTGATACATTTTTCTATGAGCCGGGCATTGCGCTGAGACAGGCTTTTTTCACGGTTTCGAGCCACGGCTATCCATTCTGCATGTGGCTTGTATAATGTTGGGTGGGATGGCACAAAGTCACACAGTTGGCGGTGGAGCAACAATTGGGCCGGGGACAAACCAATATTTTGGATGGGCATATTTCGATATTGCAGAACAGCTCTGGCTGCCCTATCGTTGTCCAAGGACCCTTGAGGTCTTGTGTTACCAATTATTATTCTTTTGGCCATTTTGACAGCCAGTTCTGCCCGACCATTAGGCAGCAGACGACAGTCTGTGCTTTACAGCCCAGTCCTTCAGGAACTGTGTGAACGTGGAAGACTTGAAGGGTAGTCCACCATCACTGCTTAATTCTTCAGGGGCTGAAGAAAAAGATGAAGAAACTGAAGAAAAAAGATGAAGAAACTGAAGAAAAAAGATGAAGCTCATTAATTTTTATGTTCCTAAAATTCACTTGTTTCAAAATTTTATATTCTGAAGATAAAATGAATTTTTCATTATGGATTTATGATTCGGTTTGGTTTTATAGTATGTCAATCATTGTAGGTTATTTAATGCTAAACCCATTTTTATATATATACACAGCTTTATTTCAAAGAATTCAGTTTAGCATGATTACACAGTTTAAATGTCAAAAACAGTTCTATTTCAACCAATTCAGTTGAGCCTAAGTTCATTGTTTAGTTCTATAGAGAGATCCCTATCAGGTGCTTCTACTCTGGGCCAGAATGGACATGGAAAGGGTATTTCACATTTCCCAAAGCTCCAGCATTACTGGAGCTTCACCTCAGGATATTCATTGGAAGCGAGGTCTTACCCTCTGCTGAGATGTAGTTGGTGTATTCTGCAGGCCCAGCTGACTGGGCCTCTCGTTGAGGATGAAGGTCTTACCTCTTTGCAGAGATGCAGTCATTACATTCTGCAGTCTCGCCAGGCAACTGGGCTTGTGGATTTATGAGTTCTTCAAATAAAGACATGCATAAAATCAAATGATTAACAATAATAGTGAGTGAAACTTAATTCCCACATCTTACATTAATATTTTAATAAATATTTTTGAAACATGATGAATTCAATCATTTATTTTTCCTTTTCATGTATTCAAATCATGGGGGTGATTCATTTATTATAATATAACAGACAAAAAAATCTTAAATATAAGGTTCATTCTTTATCTTCAACCAACAAAAATAGCTCCAATATCTGATTACTTTAATTTATGATCTGTTTAAAGCATTCTTTCTGTATATAACATCTAAAATCGGTCCAAAATTTAACATTTTCGTTTTGATCGGGGAACCAACATAAAATAATTGATCTGCTATGTTGAAACAACCTGTAAAAATTAAAGATGGCAGCCATTTTCAGGATAAATGTATAATTTGATAGTTTAATCTTTGAGTCCAGATGTTCAAGTCATGAGATAGGATCAGGAATAACTTTTGAGTCTTGATGACTGGCATTGAATAACACAATTTTATTCAGTAGAATTATCGCTACTAGGGCAAATGGCACTTGCTTTCTAGTTTTTGAATAAATTGCAATTATAAGATTTGAACCAAGGGGTTAGCACTGAGAGCAGGAGAAGGTAATCATTTAGTTGATGGGAAATAACATAAATAGCAGTATGCCTTAGAGAAGTCTCATACTTAATATACATGCAAATGTGTAAAATTGGCACTAAAAAAAAAGTCAACATAAATACAAGATATGATCGAAATAGAAGGAAAATAAATATTCCTTCTTTATTTTGTGGTCATTGCTAGAGTAGTATAATGACCTCTATCACCCTCAGCATTCTGGAAGATGGATATGTTGGACATTTGTGGAGGCATAACTGACTGGTGACAAGTCAAATTTTATCACTGCTGAAGCAAGCTAAAACAAGACTGGTGAGTCTAGTATACCCGACTAGTTACCTATAGCTGTGGAAAGAATTTACGGATAAAGGGAAATACAAATAGCCTCATCTCAAATTAGAAACTAACTTATTGATTCCATTTTCCATTTTCCTCATAAATAACTATTATAACTCCCATGCCTGCATATAATATGGACATATAGAAAAACATATAATTAAAAACATTTATTCATGCAACTATTGTTAACATCATCAGACAGTTTTTTCTGGATTACTTTGTTAACAAAGCGAATACAGTTTAATTTGTTTTTAATAATTATAATTTCGCTGTGTCCTTTGGATAATGTATTGTCAGAGATTACTGACAAAATTGTATATATATATATATATATATATATAAGGATCTTGAATAAGTTCTCGCTGTTTCCTAACAGCTGGCGTTCCTAGAACTATTTGCGTGTAGTTTCGGATGGTAACGCATCTATAAGGAAGGTACGATAAGCAAGCTTGAAATTCAACAAATGTCATTTCGTCGAACTGTAAAGAAGCATTAAAAACATTTATTCATGCAACTATTGTTAACATCATCAGACAGTTTTTTCTGGATTACTTTGTTAACAAAGCGAATACAGTTTAATTTGTTTTTAATAATTATAATTTCGCTGTGTCCTTCGGATAATGTATTGTCAGAGATTACTGACAAAATTGTATATATATATATATATATATATGTAATGATCTTGAATAAGTTCTCGCTGTTTCCTAACAGCTGGCGTTCCTAGAACTATTTGCGTGAAGTTTCGGATGGTAACGCATCTATAAGGAAGGTACGATAAGCAAGCTTGAAATTCAACAAATGTCATTTCGTCGAACTGTAAAGAAGCATTAAACATGTCGGATTTTGTCCCAAAGAAAGTGTATTTGCGGAGAATTTTACTGCACTATTTTATTCAAAAGAAATCTGAAGCTGAAGCGCACAGAATTCTTGTTGAGACTTACGGTGACCATACTCTGTTGGAAACGATATGCAGAGATGGGTTTGGACGCTTCAAAAACAATGATTTTGATGTTAAAGTTAAAGAGCGCTCTGATGCACCGAAAAAGTTTAAGGCATTAATTCATAAAGACTCATGTCAAGCGCAAGCTGAACTTGCAGAATCATTAGGAGTTGATAACACAACAGTTTCAAAATGTTTGAAAGCATTAGCAATGATTCTAAAGCAAGGACATTGAGTGCCGTAAGAGTTGAAGCCGAGAGACGTCGAACAGTGTCTTGTCACGTGGGAACAGCTGTTTCAACGGCAGAAAAGGAATGGCTTTTTAGATCATATCGAAATCGGCGATGGAAAGTGGATACACTACGATAACCCTAAACATAGAAGATCGTTGGGTAAGCCAGGCTATGCATCAATATCGGCGACAAAGCCGAATATGCATGGGTCGAAGCTTCTGCTATGCATTTGGTGAAATCAGTTGGGTGCATTTTATTATGAGCTGCTTGAACCGACCGAAACCATCATGAGAGATCACTATCGACTACAATTGATGAGTTTGAGCCGAGCATTGAAAAAAAAAAAAACAAAAAAAAAAAAACGGCCGCTATATTAGCAGAGATACGACAAAGTGATTTTGCAACATGACAACGTTACGCCACATGTTGCAAAACGGGTTAAAACCAACTTGTAAACACATAAATGGGAAGTCCTGTCCAACTCTATCTTCCGTATTCACCAGTCATTGTCTTGTCCGATTATCACTTGTTCCAATCAATGGAACCTGGCCTGCTTGAGAAGCACTTTAATTCTTACGAAGATGCAAAAAAAAAAAAATGCGTTGACTCGTGGTTTGTCTAAAAAAGACGTGTCGATTTTCTGATGTAAAATTCAAGTGCTGCCAGAAAGATAGGAAAAATTAGTGGCTAGCGATTGACAATACTTTCAGTGACATGTTTTTTTAATTAATTTTTGAAAATAAAAAATTACTATTCATGAAAAATCAGCGAGAACTTATTCAAGGTTCTGAGATATATATATATATATATATATATACACACACACACACACGCGCACGAATAAAAATGTGTGCATGCATTTTTGTCTACAGTATTGCTTAGAAATTATTGCACCCTTACAAAAGCTTCATATATATTTAAACTGCCTTTATAGATATATACGTAAAACTTACAATTTTTAACTTCAGTGACATAGTTTCAGTGATGTAAAATTTAGTAATGGAAGTAAATACATCCATCATTGTTCTTGCAACACTTGTTTCAACATCTTAAAGTCCTGATGAAGGCTTACTAAAACCGAAATGTTTTAACGTTGACTTTCCCATATAAAAAAATTCATCACTTTTGGATTATTTCTTCAGTGTTTGGCAATGAACAGTACCTTAAAGTATCCATTTTGATTCTACGTTTTTTTTTACGAGAAATGGTAAAATACTGATATTTTTGCTTTAGAAGAAAATTAACTTTTTATTAGACAAAAAATGGTATTTTTTATTAAAAAGCGATACAGCAAAGATGAATATATAGATAAATATTTGGGCTCACAAATGCAAGTGTGGGTAGTGTAATGTTTATCAAAGGGAAAAATGAAAACAATGAGCGGATATTCTAGATGGGGTTGTGAATCATGAATTTGAATATCAACAGGGAGGGCGAGCAAATACAGCAAGGGACCATCCTGTGGGTGATACTTGCTTGTAGTATAAATGGTGGTGAGTGTAGCACCTTCCCAACTGGTTTTGTTTCTTTGTTTAGAGGCATATCAACCTTTGTGGGTTATTCAATGGCAAAGCCATCCTTGTTGAAGAAAAGTAGTGGTACTATAACTGGGTGTGGATAAGAGGGTTCATACTTTTCCCAAGGGTATTTGTTTGAAAGTAAATGTAATAGTGGAACTGGAATTGAAGCTTACTCACTAACATGTTGCACCACAGAGACTCCTCTCTCTGCTTTACTATCTATCTATCTATCTTACTCGGTTCATTTCTTTCTTTCTTTCTGCCAGTTTTTTTAGTCTGTATTTTACTGCCTCAGTTTGTTTCTATCTATCTATCTATCTATCTTACTCGGTTCATTTCTTTCTTTCTTTCTGCCAGTTTTTTTAGTCTGTATTTTACTGCCTCAGTCTGTTTCTATCTATCTATCTTACTCGGTTCATTTCTTTCTTTCTTTCTGCCAGTTTTTTTAGTCTGTATTTTACTGCCTCAGTCTGTTTCTATCTATCTATCTATCTATCTATCTATCTATCTATCTATCACAGTCTGGCATAGATCGAAACAGTCTGTTTCTATCTACTTTATCCATGTTAGTCAGTTTCATTTTTTCTATCTAGTATGTTCCCTTTATGGTGTTATAATGACACAAGTGTATTGAAACTCAATATAATGTTAATAATAACTTGCTAAATTAACTTGTTAACTATATCTTTCTCCTCCATTAAATATTTCTACCATCATTGATTATTTTCAAAGCTATAAACAACATGGTATTTTTTTCTTTATATTCCTCTGAAATTTTGGTTTTTGATATATGAGATGCTTTCTGTCCAGAATAGAGAGAATCTTTGCATAATTTATAGCTTTTCTCAAACATTTTGTTATGTTGGTTGTTTGTTTGTTTGGGTTTTATGGCATATCAATCTTTGTAGGTTATTTAATGCCAAATCCATTTTAATACATATAAACAGTTCTATTTCAATCAATTCAGTTTAGCATAAGTACAGTCTAATTGTCAAAAACATTTCTATTCCAAGCTATTTAGTTTAGTCAAACAGTCTTAATTCAAACAATC